>CM019741.1:8536370-8811685 GCA_009761775.1 Ficus carica | reverse complement strand
ACTAAAGAGAGATAATGAAGTGGTACTTGTTGAGGAGTCGTAGGTTCCTCGTGTATCACTACTACAAAAGTTGGATTACACGACGGAGATTACACGACAGTTTTGTGAAACCGTCGTGTAAACGGAGTTTTTAAACTGGGCAGGAAAACAGGAAATTCCTGCACAGAATTTTCAAAACAGTGCAGGATTAGATAGTTTCTGCACATACAGTGTTAACTGAGTTGATGGGACTATTTTAAGAAAAGGTTTTCAGATTTTCATAGTTTTTACTATTTTTGAAAAATAGATAATGATAAGTAAGGATTTATGATAAAGGAATAATTAATTGGGCCGGGTAATCAGAATACCCATAATAACCACAAGGAGGTTACTAATTTTTATATGACAAGCTTTGGACTCAAGGTTACAATGGTGACCTAATAAGAAACTATAAGATCTTATAACTAAGATTTATGGTAAGTAAATCATCAAACATTGTTTGGTTGATAGTTGATTAAGAGCCTAAGGTTTCAATTAGTAACCAAGTTAAATATCAATCTTGTATGTAAGGGGACATATAACTAAGATTATGGATAATGGTTGGTTTGGATACCAACAATGAATGTGATAAGTTATGGTAAGATAGGCTGATTCTTATCTTACGTCTTTTTGTAACAATTGACTAACTGTTGTTGCAACTCGTTGGAGTAGCAAACATCCGATCTAGTAAAACCCGTAAGTACAACTCCGCCTACAGCATAGGCAGATTGTGTGATTGAATGCATGTTTTTAAAGCCCTACATTTTTGTATAAATGTGTATGATTTATGATTCTTATTGTGACATCATGAAACATGTTCACTATTGATAACTCATATGGTAAGAATAAGATCAAGTTTCAAGTAAGAAACTATTTTAAGAATATGATGTTTATGAAAGATGATAAGTAAGTTCTGTGTCGTACCGACCTGCTCTAGGTCAGGTTTGGTCCGTGGTTTGAGTTGGATTGGGCTGGCCGCCCCAACCATTCCATGGCAGCGTGCCACGGTACGTACACTTATGTTAAGGGCCCATAGTATGTTAAGTTAAGAAAGAATAAGAAAGCATAATCAAAGCATAATTGGTTCATGCATTGTTTTGCTATGAAATGTTTTGCGGATAAATAGTTGTACTTTGTGACGCCCCGACTTCCCAAGCCGGGTCGACACCATACATACTTGTACTTAACTTACTTGAAAATTTGAGACTAAATTTTTTATTTTTTTTTAAAACATAAATACATAGATTATCTTGTAGAGAAAAACTTATCATGCATGCATACTATACTGAAAATTACATTCTCAAGTCTTCAAACTTCATACATACTGTATAACATAATTTACTTTTGAGATATATACATATTAACTCAAAAGTGGTTGCGAAAAATTTTGCGTAGTGGTATCCCACACCGCCCTTCACCCGTCGCATCGTCCGCATGGCCCACCACTTAAGCTGCAGGCTTCTTACCTACAGTATGAAATATACAATGAGCTTTCGCCCAACAAGTACAAATATATCTCACAAAACATTTCAAACATCTTAAAAACGTGCCAATCATCATGTAACTTATGCATGAACCATTTATGATTGATTTGAATGTCTTATGCTTTATTATAGACTCAATCTTGAACTTATTATCTTGTCTTAACATGTGGGCCCATAGTGTACGTACCAAATGCGCGCAGCCTCCAGACAAAGCTAGAGTTTGCAAGGCCCTAACAGTTCTGGGAATCATAAACTTGACCCTCACGCATCAACGAGAGGTTAATAATCATAACTTGACTTGAACATGTATCCTCCACAATCGCGGGAGGTTGGTACGACACCTTACTTGTCTTATCTTACCATGTGGTTTAATATTAGTGAACATGCCTCATGATGTCACTATATCATATCATACTTAACCTTTGCCATTGTAACGCCCCGACTTCCCACGCCGGGTCGTCACCTTACTTACATACTTAACTTAAACTTGCGGAAAATTTGGGAAAAATTTTTCTTTTTCTTTTAAACTTTATTTTAAAACTTTCAACTTGAACTTCATCCTCAAACTCATACTTACTGATAGGTACTTACTCGAGTACCAAACTTTCAAACCTTCCTTGAAGGCCATCATAATCAAATTGTAGACCAAACCCGAACTAATGTGGATTGGTTCCACAAGAGGCAACTTGCTTGCCATACATACATAAACTTTGTCATTCATACTTAAAATATCATGAAATTATGAAAACCCTTTTTCATTACAACATATTTTATAGAGTATATTTTTTTTTCTTCAAAAGCCGTGGCAGTGTCCATCCCACATTTCACAGTCCGCAGCACCAGCCCTCCACAGTATTGCATCAGAGATTGCTGGCAGGTTACTTACCTACAGCATAGACGTAAGACGTGAGCTTTCGCTCAGTAAGTACAACTGTTACATCCGCGATACAAAACAAATCATTATGCATGAACCAATTATGATTTCTTATGAATCATTTATGAATGCATAATTTAATTTAGGTCTATTCCTTTACTTATCATGTGTGCTCGTATCGTGGTACATAGCCAAGGAATGGTTGAAGGCGGCAGTCCGTTTTAACTCAAACCATAAAACACAAAGTTTAACATGGAGTAGTTTAGGTAGCCATCCAATCCAACTCAAACCATGAACCATACCATTTAAACCCGCCTTTGCGGCAAGTCGACACGACACAACATCCTACTTGTCTTGTTCTTACCAGGTGATTTAATATTAGTGAACATGCTTCATGATGCCACAATATTATAACATAATCAACATTTACCATAACATGGCCTTCTTGAAAACATGGCATTTCTGGAACCATGACATTTTTGAAAACCTGGCATTTTTGAAAACATGGCATAACATGTCATAACATAACTTAGCACATCATAGCCATAGCATAGCATCACATATCATCACATACCATCACATTAGGCAAGTAACAACAAAGGGCCTATGCTGTAGGCGGAGTTGTACTTACCTCTCTCGTTATGTCCTACTTAGTGCTGCTTCTCCTCTGGGTACAGCTGCAGGTTTCCTCCTGCTTGTTGAAGGACATAGGTAAGGGTCTAATTAGTATCGTGGAATGTTGGTGATCTAACCAACATGTCTACATAATCCTAGTTGTATGTCCCCAATACTAGATGTCTTACTGGGTTACAAATAGTAACCCTATATCTTAGCCCAATTTATTAATCTTGGTATCCTTTAGGGTTATCTTGGGCAACCCTTAAGGTCAAACTAAAATCCACTTGTTAGTCAACCAAAGTCAACTATGGTCAACAATGGTCAACTTCGGTCAACTATGGTCAACCATTGTTGGGTCAACCTTGGGCCTTGGGCTAAGCCCAGTAACTCGGGTATAACTCCCGGTTACTTTTCGTAAACTAATCGCTTGCTATACTCTAACTTGAAAAATTCATTTTCCTTCCTTGGAAAATTTAGGGAAATTAATCCCAAAACTTTATTCTTAACTTATAAAAATCCTTTACTTAAATCGTAAAAATCCAAACTCTTGGATTAGTGCTTTATAAAATCGTTTGAGGTTGAAAACTGCCCTTGGAACAGTTTTCCATAATCAAAACAATAGTTTGTAGTAGAAAAACAGTTTTCTAGAAACGTTTGTAAAGCTAGTGCTGCAGAAATTTTCAGATTCCCTGCGCACCCTTCGAAAAACGATCCCAGTTTAAAAATCGGTTCATAATCTGAAAAAGTTTTCTTTACAAAAGTTGTAGCTCTCGAAAAATTCTAAAACTTTCGTGTTTTTCAAAAATTCCAATTCGGCCTAGATTCGTCCCAGTTTTTGTTTGAAACTGGCTGACCCCGAAAAACTGAGTGAAAACTGGGTCTGGGAATCAGCCAAGGGTTTTGGGGTAAACGGAGGCCATTGAAGCCTTATTTTTGAAAACAGTTCACGTATCCCTCTAGGAAAAACCCTTCTGAACAACTTTCATGTTTTAAGTTTCTCCAAATTCGGCCTCTAAGGGCCTCAAATTTCTCTTTTCCGGAAACTGGTCAGTTTTACCCGAAAATGGCAGTTTTCGGTTTTAAGTTCGTTTTACGTCCTATTACGCGCACTCTACCTCAACCGCTTGCAGCGGGAGCTTAAGATCAAACATGCAGTACTTTCTAACGTAAAACATACATTCATACATCATTTAAACATCTTGGGATATCTCACAAACACTTAGTGAGCATAAACCCTTAGCATGAAATTCTAGAGCATAAAATCATGCAACTAAACCTATTGCATGCAAATAATGTAACGACCCGCCTAGCACAGGCCGTTACCATACATACTTACATATAATTCATACATACTTAATTAACATAAACAGCGGAAATATTTATTTATTTATTTATTTTTTTTGCAGTGTGACACGCACACGAGAGCGTACATAAAATATAGTAAATAAAAGGCAATAATTGTTTAGCATATCTCAACTTAAATAATATGAATAACATAAAAGATTCCAAAACACATAGCAGTTCAACATTTCCCACGGTTCACAGTCCGCCAAGCCTCGCCTCTCCATCTTGCATCAACAATTGCTGACAGGTTGCTTACCTACAGCATAAACGTAAGACAATGAGCTTTCGCTCAGCAAGTACAACCATCCTATACCGCGACACAACACAAAACAATATATCTAACTAACATAGACTAAGCATAGCATAGCGTAGCATAGCATTACTTAACTTAACTTAGCGTATCTTATCCTACATATGCATGAGTCAATTATGCTTTCTTATTCTTTCTTATTGTACATAACTTGCTTACTTAACTTAACTTAACATATGGGCCCTATTGTGTTCGTACCGGGCGCGCGACTATGAATTGGTTGGGGTGGCCAATCTTTTTCCAACACAATCCATAGTCCAACCCGACCTTACGCGGGTCGGTACGACACAGGTAACTTACTTATTTTCATATCATTCTTTATCTTATACTTGATTTCATTCTTATTATTGGTGAACATACTTTGTGATGTTTCACACAACTAAATCATAGCATGTTTTGATCTTAACATGTTTTTAACACTTCATGACATATACTTAAACATAGCATGTTACACATAAAACATAGCATAAAACATAGCATAAAACTTTTCTTAACACCTAATATAAAACATGTAATTAACATGACATATAAATAACACAGCAAAGCAACACTACAGAACATACAATAAAGCATACATTTAAAGCATACTTAGGCAAGTATCAAATCAAAGCCTATGCTGTAGGCGGTGGTTGTACTTACCTCGTTTAAAACTGCTGTGTCTAGTTATCAGCTCAACTTGCTGGGACACCGTTGCGTATCGTATTCTGTTATCGACAAAAGAGTAAGGATTAGAACTGTTGGTAAACCAACATTCTTATATAACCGTAGTTATATTTCCTTACTTTACGTTACGTGAACCTACTTGGTTACTTTAAGTAACCCTAAGGTTTGAATCTATTCTATTCGGATTATTATATCTGACTTTAAATCTCAAAAATTCATTTGTGTTTTCTTTTTAGAAAACCTTATGTTTTTGGCACAAAATCCCCCTTTTTTTTTAATTTAATTTTAAAAATTTAGAAAATCATGAGGTAAAATTGTAAAAATCATCGACTATTAAAAACTGCCTTTGGAACAGTTTTATAATGCCAATTAATCATTTAAAACACAAAAACACCATTTTCTGAACCATTTCTAAATATTTTGTACAGAAATCTCCCCATTTCTGTACCATCTTTGGAAATCAATTTCATTTAAAAATCTAAGCCGATTTTGGAAAAATTGTCTTCATGAAAGTTTTAGCTATCGCAGAACCCTACAACTTCCGTGTTTTACGTAAAATCCAGTTTGGACCTTAACCTGTCCAAAATCTGTGTTGAACCAACTCTGGTCGTGTATGGCTCCTGGGCAGGTCAGGCTCGGTTTTTGCAGAAAATCAAGGCCATTGGAGCCTTATTTTGAAAAACTGCTCACGGAACCCCCTAGGAAAAATCCTAATCTACAACTTTCGTGTTTTGAGTTTTTCCTAATTCGGCCTCTAAGGGCCCCAAAAATTGCTTTTCCCGAGACTGGGCAAACCCTACCCGAGAAGGCCATTTTTCGGTTTCGATTTCGCTAACGTCATATTACGTTCACCCTACCTCAACCGAACACGTCGGGAGCCTAATTCAAACATGCAGGGACGTTTCTAATGTTTAACATTCAACAAATACATTAACATAAACATTGTACACAAATATACCAAAAACTTAAACAAAACAACAATACCTAGCATGCATATTAACAACCACCAACATAACCCTAAATTTTCAAGCACAAACCCTAATTTCTAAGCTAGGGCAGCAAGAGAAACCAATGAGCTTATGCTCAATACAACCAAGGCTTTAATACATTTAAATTTCTCCAATTGAAATTTAAACTAAAAGCTTGGAATCAAGGGTTTGGTACCTTGTTTTGGATCAAGAATTTGACTTGGTTGATTTTCCCTTTGCTCCTCCCTTAGCTGCCGGTTTTTCTTGCCAAATTGGTCCAACCTTTGCAGCCTCCTTTGCCTTGAAAATCAGACACCAAAGCTCCCCAAAAACTGGCCAAAACAGCTCCCAAAACTGGCCAAAACCTTGGCTTGCTCCCTTGCTCTTCTTCCCCCTATTTTCGGCCTTCTTGGCTAAGATAGGTACCAAATTTTTTTTTTTTGAGCTCTTGTTGGCTGCTCAAAGTAGAGGACTAAACCCTAAAAACCCTAATCCCTCTTGGTTCCACAAACTTTTTCCTCTCTTCCTCCTTAGCTCACAAAACCGACTCTAGGAACAAAAATGGGTATCCAACCTTCCAAACTTTTCTTTCCTTGCTTTCCTTCCACCAAAAGCCGATCCTTCCACTCAATTTCCTCTTCAATCTTGGCTGCAAATCTTCCTCTTTTACACAATCAAAAACCGGTTTTGGGTTCAAGCAAGAGATTGGCAAGAGTTTGGTTGTGTTTTGTGAATTTTCTCTTGAATTTCCTCACCCCTATTTATAGAGGTTGAACTTCTTGAAATTGCACAATGTGGTCCCTAAAAAAAATCAGATTATGCAAGGGGAGGGGGTGAGGTGGTCGGCTGTGCTTGGGTGGAACCAAAGGAATCTTCCAAACTTACTTTCTAACTAACTAATTCTAATTAAATGATGTAATAAATATAAAGTTAGTGAGGTAAGCCTCACTAAGGCTTGTTTGCCACCAATCCTCTTTAAATAATCCATTTTTCAATTACCACAGGTAATTCCAATACTGGTTTCACTTATACGCAGTATTAGTTAATTGAACCGCAGTCCAAAATTCACCTGTTTTTAAATGGACTGTATAAAAACTTTCTCTTAACTTGGAACCACTTGGCCCAAAATATTCTAATTATTGTGCTTGACTTTCTATGGTGGTTTTGAATCCTAAACATATCATTTTAATCATAAAAAATAGCTTTATGCAGTACAATATTATACTGCGAACTATTAAGTCGTACAGCCTTTTTCTTAACTTTTTCGGGTCAATCTTTGGCTTTCTCATCCGCCATTGACTTTCTTGTCAACCGCTGACTTTCCCGCCAAATTTTGACTCCCGTGGTCAACAGTTGACTTTTTGGTCAACCGTTGGCGTTTTCGGTCAAACTTTGACCAACATGCAAATTTTGGCGATTTCGCTCCTTTTAAAAGGTCATTTGCTTGACTAAGCAATCATTTTCAAGTCTTAGAATATCATAAAACTCACAAAAATGAAATAAAACCCTTAACCGGGCTTTTTCACGCGTATCTTAAAAATTTGTACAAATTTCTTAAAATAAAAGAAATTGTGTAAATACAGAAATACTTGGTATTACAATCTTCCCCCCTTAAAATTTTTCGTCCTCGAAAATTAGAACAAACTGGGGTAATTCTTTCTTATTTCCTCTTCTAGCTCCCAAGTGGCTTCTTCAACCTTGTGGTTTCGCCATAATACCTTAACCATGGGAATTGTCCTATTTCGTAAGACTTTCTCTTCCCTATCCAAGATTTGAACGGGTTTTTCTTCATATGTCAAGTCCGTCTGGACCTCTACTGGTTCTTGGCTGAGCACGTGGGAAGGGTCTGGTATATACTTCTTGAGCATTGAGACATGGAAAACGTTGTGCATCGATGCTAACTCTGGCGGTAGGGCAAGTTTGTAAGCTACTTTCCCGATCCTCTCGAGGATTTCAAATGGTCCTGTGTACCTTGGGCTAAGCTTCCCTTTCTTGCCAAAACGCATTACTCCCTTCATAGGAGCAATCTTGATGAATACTGCATCGCCGACTTGGAACTCCAAAGGTCTTCTATGTGACGCCCCGACTTCCCAAGCCAGGTCGACACCATACATACTTGTTCTTTACTTGAAAATTTGAGATAAATTTTTTTTTTTAAAACATATACACATAAGTTATCTTATAAAGAAAAGCTTGTTATATAACGGACTATATTGATAGTAACTTTTTGTGTCTTTAAACTACTTACAAATAACAAAACATAATTTATTTTTGAAATATTAACATACTACTGAAAATCAAATGCGGAAAATTTATGCGTAGTGGTATCCCACACCGCCCTTCACCCGCCGCATCGTCCGCATAGCCCACCAATTAAATTGCAGGCTTCTTACCTACAGTATGAAATATAAAGGTGAGCTTTCGCCCAGCAAGTTCAAACATAATCTCACAAAACATTATAAGCATCTTGAGAACATGGCAAACAACACTAACTCATGCATGAACCATTTATGATTGATTGAATGTCTTCTGTTTCATTATAGACTCAATCTTTATTATCTTGTCCTAACTGTGGGCCCGTAGTGTTCGTACCAAAAGTGCGCAGCCTCCAGATAAAGCTAGGGTTTGCAAGGCCCTAACAGTTCTGGGAATTCTAACTGGACCCTTCACGATCACGAATTTCGATCACGGAAGGTAATACTAAACTGTAGCCTCCTTGATTAGGGGAGGTTGGTACGACACCTTACTTGATTATCTTACCATGTGATTTAACATTAGTGAACATATTTCATGATGTCACTATGTCATATCATACTAACATTTGCCATAATATGGCCTTCTTGAAAACATGTCACTTCTGGAATCATGGCATTTTTGAAAATATGGCATTTCTGAAACCATGACATTTTTGTAAACATGGTACTTTTGTAAATATAGCACTTTTGTGAACATAGCACTTTTATAAACATAGCACTTTTGTAAACATAGCACTTTTATAAACATAACACTTTTATAAATATAACATTTTTATAACATAGCACTTTTATAAACATAGCACTTTTGTAAATATAGCACTTTTATAAACATAGCACTTCTGTAAATATAGCACTTTTATAAACATAGCACTGCATCACACATCATGGCACAGCATAGCAAGTATACTTGAAAATAGTCTTTACTATTTTCATACTGTAGGTGAGGTTTGATACTTGCCTGATCTGCTAGATTCCGGGTTCTGATGTCTTAACTCGGATTGCAATTGCAGGTTCCTTCCTGCTATTAAAAGAACATAGGATAAGAATCCTATAAAAGTTGGTAACCTTTCCAACATTCTAGTTATATGTCCCCCCACACATGCCTTGGTATCCTATAGGATTACATTGGGTAACCCTTAATTAACTGTTGGGTTAAAGTCGATATCTGATCAACTCATGGTCAACCCTTGGTCAACTATGGTCAACCTTGGGCTTTGAGGCTAAGCCCAGTAACTCGGGTATATCTCCCGGTTACCTTTCGTAAACTAGTCGCTTGCTATATTCTAACTTGAAAAATTAATTTCCCTTACTTGGAAAATTTAGGGAAATTAATCCCAAAACTTCATTTTTAACTTATAAAAATCCTTTACTTAAATCGTAAAAATTCCAACTCTTGGATTAGTGTTTTATAAAATCATTTGAGGTTGAAAACTGCCCTTGGAACAGTTTTCCATAATCAAAACAATAGTTTGTAGTAGAAAAACAGTTTTCTAGAAACATTTGTAAAACTAGTGGTGCAGGAATTTTCGGATTCCCTGCGCACCCTTCGAAAAACGATTTTAATTTAAAAATCGGTTCGTAATCTGAAAAAGTTTTCTTCATAAAAGTTGTAGCTCTCGAAAAATAATAAAATTTTCGTGTTTTGTAAAAATTCCAATTCGGCCTAGATTCATCCCAGTTTTTGTTTGAAACTGGCTGACCCCGAAAAACTGAGTGAAAACTGGGTCTGAGGATCAGCCACGGGTTTTGGGGTAAACGGAGGCCATTGGAGCCTTATTTTGGGAAACGGCCCACGTTGTCCTCTAGGAAAAATCGTTCCGAACAACTTTCGTGTTTTAAGTTTTTCCAAATTCGGCCTCTAAAGGCCTCAAATTTCACTTTTCCCGAAACTGGTCAGGTTTACCCGAAAATGGCAGTTTTCGGTTTAGGGTTCGTTTTACGTCCTAGACGTGGAACCTAGCTCAACCAGCCACCGCGGGAGCTCTAATACACACATGCAGCGGTTTCTAACGTTCCAAACCATCATTCTTAAACTCAATTGGGGACATACAACTTATCGAACCCCCACCCTAACATGCGATTTAACAAAATCAATCAAACATAAGCATACAACCATGCAAGCTCATAATTTAAACTCATAAATCAAACCACCCTTAATCTAAATCAAGCACAACCCTAAATCCAACTTAGGCAAAAACTTAAATCGAGCTTACGCTCTTACAAACCATTGGAAAATACATTTAAATCTCTCAATTGCAACTTAAATTGAGAAGTTTAAAGTCTAAAGAGATTACCTTGATTTGAATCAAGAGTTTTGGCTTGGCTTTTGGGATTTTCTCCTTTCCCTTTTGCTGCTCCTAGAACCGGCCCTAATGGTCAAAATGGGTCTCAAAATTTTTTTTTCAAAACTTTGTTGGTTTCTCACTAGAAATCCGACCACCCTACCCTCCGATTGCTCTCGGTTTTGCAAAATTTTCTTCCGTTCTTGCTCACACTTAGAAGTCCGGATTTTTGAGGGATAAAATGGCAAGAGTTTGGCTGTTTTTCAGAATTTTTTTGAAGCCAAAACCGCCCCCTATGGCAGCCTATTTATAGGTGGAAATTTTGGGCTTTTTTGCAAATATTTGATTCTCCTTTGCTCAAAAGTCCTTGGTGCAAAACTAATTGCACAAAAATTTGCACAAAAACCCTCCATGTGGCTGCCCCCTATAGGAGAACTTGATGACCAAGTTTTGAATTTCCTAAGCTAATCTTATCTTATCTTAATGATGATGTCATAATTAGGGATAAGGTGATGTCATTCACCTTATGCCTTGTTTGGCTACTTCCTCCAACAAGAAATCCATTTTAAGCCAATACAGATATTTCTAATACTGTGTTCACTCAAACACAGTATTTATTTAACCAAAATTTATTTGCTGAAAAGAAAACGGACAGTACAAAATTTTTCTTATTTTCCTGAGCCCTTTTTCGTCTCTAATTCCTACTCGGGTGCTTGATTTTTCTAAGGTGGTTTGTACAACCTAATCATGCTATCTCTATCATGAAGACGGTTTTTGTAATATTTTTCCATACTGCTTATCATAACACCGTACCGTCTTACTCTAGTCAACCTCTGACTATTCTGGTCAACTTTGACTTTTTGATCAAACTTTGACCAACATGAGTTTATGAAATTCCGTCATACCTTTTTCCATAAAAAGGTCTGTTACGGAGTCTCATAATTAATTTACCAAGAACTCAACCTCATACTGATAAAATCATGAATCTTGTATTAATATTCATAATTTTTCATAAAATTACCCATAAACACATAATACGAGCTTTAGATTTCTTATATACAAGAAAATCATGAGTTCGTAAAAATTTTGGATATTACAATCTACCCTCCTTAAAGAATTTTCGTCCTCGAAAATCAGAACAATTCTGGGTAGCTTTTCTTCATGTCTTCCTCGCGTTCCCATGTTGCTTCCTCAACCTCATGATTTCGCCATAAGACCTTAACTAAAGGTATAACCTTGTTCCTTAACACCTTCTCTTCTCGTGCCAAGATTTGAACCGGCTTCTCTTCATATGTCATATTCTCGTGGACCTCAATTGGTTCGTGGTCCAATACATGGGATGTGTTCGAAATGTACTTCTTTAGCATCGACACATGAAATACGTTGTGTACATATGCTAATTCTGGAGGCAAAGCCAACCTATAGGCCACATTACCAACTCTTTCCAGTATTTCGAATGGCCCTATGTATCTTGGACTTAATTTTCCCTTCTTTCCGAATCTCATAACTCCTTTGAATGGAGCAACTTTGAGAAAAACCAAGTCTCCTACTTGGAATTCTAGAGGTCTTCTGCGTTTGTCGGCGTAGCTCTTTTGTCGACTAAATGCAGTTTCCATCCGTCGGCGTATGAGTTTCACGGCCTCAGTGGTTTTCCGAATAAAATCCGTGGACACAAGTTCCTTCTCTCTTGTCTCATACCAGTGGACTGGAGATCTACATCTTCTCCCGTACAGGGCTTCATAAGGAGCCATTCCAATTGAAGCTTGAAAACTATTGTTGTACGAGAACTCGATCAAAGGAAGCTTCTTATCCCAAGTCCCTTTGAAATCCATCACGCATGCTCGCAACATGTCTTCTAGGGTCTGAATGATCCTCTCTGATTGTCCATCCGTTTGAGGGTGAAAAGCCGTACTAAAAGTGAGCTTTGTACCCATGGCTTGATGTACACTCTTCCAAAATTTAGAAGTGAATCGTCCATCACGATCCGAGATAATCGATTTCGGAATCCCGTGGTATCGAACGATCTGCGCGACGTACAATTCCGCTAGCTGCTCTACTGAAAAGCTAAGCTTGATGGCAATAAAGTGTGCAGACTTCGTCAAACGATCAACAATCACCCAAACAGCGTCATTGCCACTGGGAGTTCGGGGTAGACCAACTACAAAATCCATGGTCACTTGGTCCCATTTCCATTCTGGAATGGAAATTTTCTGCAATTCTCCCCCTGGACGTTGATGTTCTGCCTTGACCCTTTGACACGTGAGGCATTTACTGACGAAAGTTGCAACATCATTCTTCATTTTAGGCCACCAAAAGCTTTCCTTCAAGTCTTGATACATCTTTGTGGCTCCAGGATGAACGGAATATGGGGTCTCATGAGCCTCCTTCATGATTTGCTTCTTCAATTCGTCCTCGTTAGGAATGCACAATCTATTTTTCTGATAGAGTATGCCCTCATCAGATATGTTGAAATCAGACTCCTTTCCTTCTAAGACCTCATTCTTTGTTCTGAGCAGCGAGGCATCTTCTTCTTGTCGCTCCTTCATGCCATCCAAAATGGTAGGTTGAAAGGTTAAGGCAGCTAAACTTTCCGTGATAAGCTCTATTCCAGCTTCCTCTAGCTCCTTCTGAAGAGGTTCGATCAACGATTGTAGGGACATTAACGTGGAAGATGACTTCCGACTAAGGGCATCTGCTACTTTGTTAGCCTTCCCTGGATGGTAACGGATGTCTATGTCATAATCCTTCACCAGTTCGAGCCATCTCCTTTGCCTCATGTTAAGCTCCTTTTGTGTGAAGATATACTTCAAACTCTGATGATCCGTGTAAACTTCACACTTGATACCATAAAGGTAGTGTCTCCAGATTTTGAGCGCAAATACTACCGCCGCAAGTTCCAAATCATGCGTCGGATAGTTCTTCTCATGATCCTTAAGCTGTCGTGAAGCATAAGCGATCACCTTTCCATTCTGCATGAGAACGGCTCCCAATCCTATCTTGGAAGCATCGCTGTATATTACGAAGTTTCCTTCCTCCACATTTGGAATCGTGAGGATCGGAGCGCGAGTCAGCCTATTTTTCAGCTCTTGGAAGTGCTCTTCACATTTTGCAGTCCATTCATACTTCTTTCCTTTTCGTGTAAGTGCGGTGAGCGGCGCTGCAATCTTGGCAAATCCTTCAACAAAACGTCGGTAGTAGCCCGCCAGGCCGAGGAAACTACGTATTTCGGTGACGTTTTTCGGAGCTGGCCATTCACTTACTGCTTCAATCTTAGCCGGATCCACAGATATGCCGTCCTTAGAGACCACATGTCCTAAGAAATGGACCTTTTCCAACCAGAATTCACACTTAGTGAATTTAGCATAGAGCTGGTTTTGCTTCAAAATCTGCAGAGTGATCCTTAGGTGCTCCTCGTGCTCCCCCTTTGACCTAGAATAAATCAAGATATCATCTATAAAGACGATAACAAACTTATCCAAGTAATCCTTGAATACTCGATTCATCAGGTCCATAAAGGCTGCTGGAGCATTTGACAATCCGAATGGCATAACGAGGAACTCGTAATGTCCATATCGCGTACGAAAAGCCGTCTTGGGGACATCTCCTTCCCTAATTCGGAGTTGATGATATCCGGATCGTAAGTCAATCTTCGAAAAAATTGAAGCTCCTCTCAGCTGATCAAACAAGTCGTCGATCCGAGGCAACGGATACTTGTTCTTGATGGTTATCTTGTTTAACTCCCGATAGTCAATGCACATCCTAAGAGTGCCATCTTTCTTTTTAACGAACAGAACTGGGGCTCCCCATGGCGAGTAGCTTTGACGAATGAATCCTCGATCCAGAAGCTCCTGCAACTGAATCTGCAGTTCTTTAAGTTCGGCAGGCGCCATCCTGTAAGGTGCCTTAGATACTGGTGCTGATCCAGGAAGTAATTCAATCTCAAAAGAGATCTCTCGTTCTGGTGGTAACCCTGGCAATTCTTCAGGAAAAACTTCTATAAACTCCTTGACTATCGGTACTTCTTCCGGTCTGCTCTCAGTCTCTTGCGTCTTATCCACCGCGTTGGCTAGAAATCCCATACATCCTTCTGACAACAATTTTCTAGCCTTTAGCGCCGAAATAAACATCTTCGGCTGTTTTGGAGTAGATCCTCTGAAAATAAACTCCTCGCCTCCCATTGGCTTGAACATGACAGTTCGTCGTGGACAGTCGATAACGGCGTTGTACTTCCCTAAGAAGTCCATACCCAAGATGACATCGTAGTCGTATAGGTCAATGATGATCAAGTTGACATACATTTCCCTACCACATATAATTATTGGAACGTGACGTATCCAATAATCAGACAACAAAATCTCCCCGGAGGGTAATGCAGTCCTAAATGTTCTTCCGATTCTATCATTAGCTCTACCTAGTTTCTTAGCGAACCTAGGTGATGTGAATGAATGCGTAGCTCCAGAATCAATTAACACGTAAGCATCTTGTTGGGCAAAAGGAAGCTGACCTGTCACCACGGTGGAAGGTCCAGCTTGAACATCCTCCTTTGTATAGGCGTAGATGCGTCCCTGAGGTTCCGGAGCTTCCAGCCTGCCTTGAGAGATTGCAGGTCCCTCGAGCTTCATCTGTGCAGCGTGAAGTTGAGATCCCTGTCCTCTCTGTTGATTCTGCGGACTCTGGGGATTGAGATTGCAGCTTCTAGCATAGTGGCCTTCCTTGCCACATAGAAAACAGCGACCATCTCCAGCACGGCACTCTCCCAGGTGTTTCTTCCCACATTTCTGGCAAGTGGGATAACTACTGCTATTGGGAGTATTCTTCTTCTGGGGAAAATTATGTTGATTCCCCTGCCTTCCTGCATTACACTTCCTTTTCTGTTGATTGTTGCCGTATTGCCTGTTGTTGTTTTGACCCGAAGGTCCTCCTTGACCCTTTTGTTGTGAGGTCTGGCCTTGCTTGACTTGGTTCTGTTTAATTTGGGCCTTTTCTTCCCTCTTCTCCTGGTAAAACTTGGCCCGTTGTTCTCTGTTCTGCCCTACCCAGTATTCAGCTCGAACTGCTCGGCTGACACAATCTGCAACGGTGGTTGGTGGATATTGTCCACTGTTGATCACCACTGCCAAATCCGAGCGGAACATCTTCATCATCTTTCGCACTTTGTCCCTTTCGGAACTGAAGATGTGAGGACAGAGACGTGCTAGCTGCTCAAACTTTTGTACTGCCTCAGCTACCGACAGATTTCCCTGGCGAAAATTACTGAGTTCGTCCTGTTGAGCTTCCATATCTTCAATGTTGAAGTATTTCTCTTTAAATTCGTCCACAAAGTCCTCCCAAGTCATTTGGGTAACATCCCACCGGATCTGGACTGTTTCCCACCAAAGGCGAGCATCTTTCTTCAGCACGAAGGATGCACAGAGGATTTTCTCTTGATCACTGAGCCTAAGGAAGTTCAGGATAACCTGGAGGTCAATCAACCAGTTGTCGGCGTCAATTGGGTTTGTAGACCCCTCGAATTCTGGTGCCTTCATGCGCCGAAAACTGTCATATAGTTCCTCCGGAGTGCGAACTCGGGGTGCTGGTGGAACAGCTACCGGTGCAACAGGTACTTCGGGAGCTATGGGGTTCTCTGGGATCACCGGGTCAACATCAGGAATTTCCGGTGCAGCAGGCCGATTCACCGGTGCTGGTGGTACCTCGACCTCAGGAGGTCCCTGATTCCGCTGAGCCAACTGAGCTCTAAGCCCCCCTATCTCTTGCTGTTGGGCTAACATCATCTGTCTTAGTTCGTTCAGCTGGGCCGCAAGATCAACTTCTTGGATCGGTGCTCTTCTACGCTTAGGTGGCATGGCTCTATACGGAAATAAATAAAAAATATACTTAGCTTCTTTTATTATAAAATTAATAAAATCATTTCTTTTATATAGAACCATAATCTTCTTTCCATATAAAAGTATAATATGAACATATCTGAATTAATCACGATCTTGTTCATATCTCCTTTACATCAGGAGTACATAACCATAACTGTTGGAAAGATATAAAACTTTCGATTATTTCCGTATGTCACCTAATTGCCGTCACCAAGCTAAGGCACCACCCAACGTTATCCCCGTGTCCAACATTTTCCAGCATGATCGTTGAAGGAGGATACTTACTATACCCATAAGATCTTAACTAATTCTAATAGTAAGAAAACAACATAACTTACTTGGACCGTTGCGGAGCGATGTGAGGCGAAGTGAAGTAGGCTGGCAGGATACCGCTCTGATACCAAACTGTGACGCCCCGACTTCCCAAGCCAGGTCGACACCATACATACTTGTTCTTTACTTGAAAATTTGAGATAAATTTTTTTTTTTTAAAACATATACACATAAGTTATCTTATAAAGAAAAGCTTGTTATATAACGGACTATACTGATAGTAACTTTTTGTGTCTTTAAACTACTTACAAATAACAAAACATAATTTATTTTTGAAATATTAACATACTACTGAAAATCAAATGCGGAAAATTTATGCGTAGTGGTATCCCACACCGCCCTTCACCCGCCGCATCGTCCGCATAGCCCACCAATTAAATTGCAGGCTTCTTACCTACAGTATGAAATATAAAGGTGAGCTTTCGCCCAGCAAGTTCAAACATAATCTCACAAAACATTATAAGCATCTTGAGAACATGGCAAACAACACTAACTCATGCATGAACCATTTATGATTGATTGAATGTCTTATGTTTCATTATAGACTCAATCTTTATTATCTTGTCCTAACTGTGGGCCCGTAGTGTTCGTACCAAAAGCGCGCAGCCTCCAGATAAAGCTAGGGTTTGCAAGGCCCTAACAGTTCTGGGAATTCTAACTGGACCCTTCACGATCACGAATTTCGATCACGGAAGGTAATACTAAACTGTAGCCTCCTTGATTAGGGGAGGTTGGTACGACACCTTACTTGATTATCTTACCATGTGATTTAACATTAGTGAACATATTTCATGATGTCACTATGTCATATCATACTAACATTTGCCATAATATGGCCTTCTTGAAAACATGTCACTTCTGGAATCATGGCATTTTTGAAAATATGGCATTTCTGAAACCATGACATTTTTGTAAACATGGTACTTTTGTAAATATAGCACTTTTGTGAACATAGCACTTTTATAAACATAGCACTTTTGTAAACATAGCACTTTTATAAACATAACACTTTTATAAATATAACATTTTTATAACATAGCACTTTTATAAACATAGCACTTTTGTAAATATAGCACTTTTATAAACATAGCACTTCTGTAAATATAGCACTTTTATAAACATAGCACTGCATCACACATCATGGCACAGCATAGCAAGTATACTTGAAAATAGTCTTTACTATTTTCATACTGTAGGTGAGGTTTGATACTTGCCTGATCTGCTAGATTCCGGGTTCTGATGTCTTAACTCGGATTGCAATTGCAGGTTCCTTCCTGCTATTAAAAGAACATAGGATAAGAATCCTATAAAAGTTGGTAACCTTTCCAACATTCTAGTTATATGTCCCCCCACACATGCCTTGGTATCCTATAGGATTACATTGGGTAACCCTTAATTAACTGTTGGGTTAAAGTCGATATCTGATCAACTCATGGTCAACCCTTGGTCAACTATGGTCAACCTTGGGCTTTGAGGCTAAGCCCAGTAACTCGGGTATATCTCCCGGTTACCTTTCGTAAACTAGTCGCTTGCTATATTCTAACTTGAAAAATTAATTTCCCTTACTTGGAAAATTTAGGGAAATTAATCCCAAAACTTCATTTTTAACTTATAAAAATCCTTTACTTAAATCGTAAAAATTCCAACTCTTGGATTAGTGTTTTATAAAATCATTTGAGGTTGAAAACTGCCCTTGGAACAGTTTTCCATAATCAAAACAATAGTTTGTAGTAGAAAAACAGTTTTCTAGAAACATTTGTAAAACTAGTGGTGCAGGAATTTTCGGATTCCCTGCGCACCCTTCGAAAAACGATTTTAATTTAAAAATCGGTTCGTAATCTGAAAAAGTTTTCTTCATAAAAGTTGTAGCTCTCGAAAAATAATAAAATTTTCGTGTTTTGTAAAAATTCCAATTCGGCCTAGATTCATCCCAGTTTTTGTTTGAAACTGGCTGACCCCGAAAAACTGAGTGAAAACTGGGTCTGAGGATCAGCCACGGGTTTTGGGGTAAACGGAGGCCATTGGAGCCTTATTTTGGGAAACGGCCCACGTTGTCCTCTAGGAAAAATCGTTCCGAACAACTTTCGTGTTTTAAGTTTTTCCAAATTCGGCCTCTAAAGGCCTCAAATTTCACTTTTCCCGAAACTGGTCAGGTTTACCCGAAAATGGCAGTTTTCGGTTTAGGGTTCGTTTTACGTCCTAGACGTGGAACCTAGCTCAACCAGCCACCGCGGGAGCTCTAATACACACATGCAGCGGTTTCTAACGTTCCAAACCATCATTCTTAAACTCAATTGGGGACATACAACTTATCGAACCCCCACCCTAACATGCGATTTAACAAAATCAATCAAACATAAGCATACAACCATGCAAGCTCATAATTTAAACTCATAAATCAAACCACCCTTAATCTAAATC
The DNA here is from genome assembly GCA_009761775.1 of Ficus carica. Lineage (NCBI taxonomy): Eukaryota > Viridiplantae > Streptophyta > Magnoliopsida > Rosales > Moraceae > Ficus > Ficus carica. The sequence goes on along the minus strand of CM019741.1, from coordinate 8,792,248 downwards.
AAGCACAACCCTAAATCCAACTTAGGCAAAAACTTAAATCGAGCTTACGCTCTTACAAACCATTGGAAAATACATTTAAATCTCTCAATTGCAACTTAAATTGAGAAGTTTAAAGTCTAAAGAGATTACCTTGATTTGAATCAAGAGTTTTGGCTTGGCTTTTGGGATTTTCTCCTTTCCCTTTTGCTGCTCCTAGAACCGGCCCTAATGGTCAAAATGGGTCTCAAAATTTTTTTTTCAAAACTTTGTTGGTTTCTCACTAGAAATCCGACCACCCTACCCTCCGATTGCTCTCGGTTTTGCAAAATTTTCTTCCGTTCTTGCTCACACTTAGAAGTCCGGATTTTTGAGGGATAAAATGGCAAGAGTTTGGCTGTTTTTCAGAATTTTTTTGAAGCCAAAACCGCCCCCTATGGCAGCCTATTTATAGGTGGAAATTTTGGGCTTTTTTGCAAATATTTGATTCTCCTTTGCTCAAAAGTCCTTGGTGCAAAACTAATTGCACAAAAATTTGCACAAAAACCCTCCATGTGGCTGCCCCCTATAGGAGAACTTGATGACCAAGTTTTGAATTTCCTAAGCTAATCTTATCTTATCTTAATGATGATGTCATAATTAGGGATAAGGTGATGTCATTCACCTTATGCCTTGTTTGGCTACTTCCTCCAACAAGAAATCCATTTTAAGCCAATACAGATATTTCTAATACTGTGTTCACTCAAACACAGTATTTATTTAACCAAAATTTATTTGCTGAAAAGAAAACGGACAGTACAAAATTTTTCTTATTTTCCTGAGCCCTTTTTCGTCTCTAATTCCTACTCGGGTGCTTGATTTTTCTAAGGTGGTTTGTACAACCTAATCATGCTATCTCTATCATGAAGACGGTTTTTGTAATATTTTTCCATACTGCTTATCATAACACCGTACCGTCTTACTCTAGTCAACCTCTGACTATTCTGGTCAACTTTGACTTTTTGATCAAACTTTGACCAACATGAGTTTATGAAATTCCGTCATACCTTTTTCCATAAAAAGGTCTGTTACGGAGTCTCATAATTAATTTACCAAGAACTCAACCTCATACTGATAAAATCATGAATCTTGTATTAATATTCATAATTTTTCATAAAATTACCCATAAACACATAATACGAGCTTTAGATTTCTTATATACAAGAAAATCATGAGTTCGTAAAAATTTTGGATATTACATTCTACGCCTGTCAGCATAACTCTTCAGGCGACTGAAAGTCACATCAAGCCTTTGTTTGATCTTCACAATATCCTCTGAATCTTTCTGATGAAATCCGTGGTTTGAAGTTGCTTTTGTCCCACTTCTTGCTAGTGAATAGGGGATCGACATTTTCTTCCATATTGTGCTTCGAACGGAGCCATACCGATCGATGCGTGATAACTGTTGTTGTAGGAAAATTCGATCAATGGCAGCTTCTGATCCCAGTTTCCCTGAAAATCCAGAATGCATGATCTCAGCATGTCTTCCAGTGTTTGGATGGTTCGTTCTGACTGGCCATCGGTTTGGGGGTGAAATGCCGTACTGAACTTCAATCTCGACCCCATAGCGTTATGCACACTTGTCCAAAATCGAGAAGTGAATCGTCCATCACGATCCGAGATGATCGATTTTGGTACTCCGTGCAGTCTAACAACCTGGGAAACATAGACTTCAGCCAATTTCTCCACTGAAAAGGTAGCTTTGATAGCGATAAAATGGGCTGATTTGGTTAATCTATCAACAATAACCCAAATCGTGTCGTTTCCACTTGCAGTCCGGGGTAGTCCCACAACAAAATCCATGGTAATTTGCTCCCATTTCCACTCAGGAAGCTCTATTTTCTGCAATTCTCCTCCGGGACATCGGTGTTCCGCCTTAACTTTCTGACAAGTTAGGCATTTTGACACGAACTCCGCGATCTCGTTCTTCATGTTTAGCCACCAGAAATTTTCTCGAAGGTCTTTGTACATCTTGGAAGCTCCCGGATGTACGGAATACGGTGTCTTATGTGCCTCCGTCAGTATTTGATCCTTCAGAAATTCGAAGTTAGGGACACAAACCCTCTCCTTGAAGTACGTAACACCATCGGCAGAGGTCTTGAATTACTTATTCTTCCCGTCAAAAAGCTGGGCTTTTACCAATAAGGGATCCTTTCCTTGATGATTCTTGATGGTTTCCAACAAATCGGACTGAAGAGTTAAGGAAGATAATTTTCCCGTCAATAATTCCAAGTCGAACTCAGAAATTTCCCTCTAAAGAGGTTTAGGAAAAACTTCAATGGACATTAGCATCCCGGATGACTTCCTGCTTAGCGCATCTGCTACCTTGTTTGCTTTACCAGGATGATAAAGGATTTCACAATCATAATCATTTACAAGCTCTAGCCATCTACGCTGCCTCATGTTGAGCTCTTTCTGAGTAAAAATGTATTTGAGGCTTTGGTGATCTGTATAAATTTCGCATTTATTTCCATATAAATAATGCCTCCAGATCTTGAGTGCGAAGACTACTGCTGCAAGCTCCAAATCATGTGTAGGGTAGTTCCTTTCATGATCTTTCAACTGTCGGGAAGCATAGGCGACCACCTTTCCATGTTGCATTAGAACCGCTCCGAGTCCCGTTTTGGAAGCGTCGCTGTAGATTACGAAGTTTCCCGCATCTACGTCTGGAATTATCAACACTGGAGCTTTCGTCAGCTGCTTCTTGAGCTCTTGAAAATTTTCTTCGCATTTCGAAGTCCAGTCGAAACTCTTCCCTTTTCGCGTCAGGGCAGTGAGAGGTGCCGCGATCTTTGAAAATCCTTCGACAAATCGTCGATAATAACCAGCCAGTCCAAGGAAACTCCTGATTTCCGTGACATTTCTAGGTCTGGGCCAATTACTAACCGCTTCTACTTTAGCAGGATCTACGGAAATCCCTTCTTTTGACACAACATGTCCCAAGAAATGCACATTTCCCAGCAAAATTCACATTTAGTGAACTTGGCATACAACTGATGTCGTCTTAGCGTCTCCATCACTATTCTCAGATGCTGCTCGTGTTCCTCCTGGGACCTCGAATAAATCAGTATATCGTCAATAAAGACGATGACGAACTTATCCAAATACTCCTTGAACACTCGGTTCATAAGATCCATGAAAGCTGCTGGAGCGTTGGTCAGTCCAAACGGCATAACCAAGAATTCATAGTGTCCATAACGCGTACGGAAAGCCGTCTTGGATATATCTAATTCCTTGATCTTGAGCTGATGATATCCTGATCGCAGATCAATTTTTGAGAATACCACTGCTCCTCTGAGCTGATCAAAGAGATCGTCTATCCTCGGAAGAGGATACTTATTCTTGATCGTGATCTTGTTCAGCTCGCAGTAGTCGATGCACATGCGTAGCGATCCATCCTTCTTCTTTACAAATAAGACGGGCGCTCCCCACGGAGAGTGGCTCTGTCGGATGAATCCTTTGTCGAGCAGCTCCTGCAATTGTACTTGAAGCTCTCTAAGTTTCGCAGGTGCCATACGATAAGGTGCCTTCGATATCGGAGCAGCTCCAGGTAGTAACTCGATCTCGAACGATATTTCGCGTTCTGGTGGAAGTCCCGGCAAGTCTTTTGGAAAGAAGTCCACATAGTCCCTTATAATAGGAACATCTTCCGGCTCTAGCTCCATTTCTCGATCCTTATCCACCATGTTAGCTAAGTACCCTTGACAGCCGTTAGCTAACATTTTCCACGCTTTCATTGCTGTAACCAATCGGGTTGCAGAGCTCCGAGGTTGTCCGTAGAAACTGAACTCCTCCTCACCGTAAGGATTGAAAGTTACACATCGCCTCCGGCAGTCGATCTTAGCGTTGTATTTGCTCAAGAAATCCATTCCTAAGATCACATCGAAATCCTGAAGTTTGATCGCGATGAGATCTACATGCAATTCTCTGCCACAGATAACTACGGGAATATTTCGTATCCAGAAATTGGACCACAAAATTTCTCCGGAGGGCAAAGAAGTTTTAAAAGGTTGTTCTAATTTATCCACACTTCTTCCTAACTTCTGGCCGAACTCCAGGGATACAAACGAATGAGTGGCACCAGAATCAAACAAGGCAATAGTATCATACGCAGCAATAGTATCGGGAGTGGTGATAGAGATCTGACCTGTCACCACCTGAGAAGTTCCTGCTTAAACATCTCCTCTTGTATAGGCAAAAATTCTGGCCTGGGGTTCAGGAGCCTCCAACCTGCCTTGCGAAATTGAGGGTCCTTCAATTTTAGCTTGGACCGCATGCAGTTGGCTGGGTGCATTCCGGTTGGGATATGGAGGGTTCGGGTTCTGAAAGTTCTGGTTACAGTTCCTGACGTAATGTCCCTCCTTGCCACACAGATAACAAGCGTTCGTCCCCATTCTGCACACACCCTGGTGCTTCTTGCCACATTTGGCACATGATGGGTAGTCGACACTGTTACCCTCCCTTCCACGGTTGTTTCTTTTCTGTGGGAAATTTCTCTGTTGGCCCTGTCCCGTGAAATTCCCTTTTCTCTTATTTCTCCCAAACTGCTTCGCATTCTGATTGGGGTTGCTAGTCTGGCCTTTCTGGTTGGACTCCGTGTTCTGGCGAGGCTGTGTCTGTTTCACCACTGCCTTCTCTTCTTTCCGGGCCTTGAAAATCTGAGCTCTGGCTTCCTTGTCCCGGTTAATCCAGTATTCGGCTCTTATCGCCCTACTGACGCAATCAGATACCAGGGTAGGCATATTATCACCAGCGCTCACTTGTTTGGCAATATCTGTCCGGAACATTTTCATCATTCTTCTGACCTTTTCTTTTTCAGTCTGAACCAGTTCTGGACACATACGGGCTAACTGCTCAAATTTCTGTACGGCCTCCATAACCGTCATCGACCCTTGCTGCAAGCTAGTGAACTCATCTTGCTGAACTGCCAGTATTTCTGCATTATAATACATGGCACGAAACTCGGTTATGAAATCCTGCCAACTCATGGCCATGACGTCCCGGCGCATCTGTACCGTCGTCCACCAGTGTCTTGCAGCTTTTTTGAGAGCAAATGAAGCGCAAAGAACCTTCTCCTGTTCTGTAAGCCGCATGAAATCCAAAATAACTTGGATATCAATCAACCAGTTATCGGCGGCTACGGGATCAGTAAGTCCTTCAAAATCAGGTGCCTTCATCCGCCTGAATCGCTCGTAGAGCAAATCTTCCCGCACTGGCTGCACATAGGCTTGCTCTCCCACTTGTGCCATTGGAATCTCAGCATTCCGGGGAATTTCCTGTCGGACCTCAGGGACTGGAGGTACCACTGGCGGTACTCGATAGACTGGAGGTGCTTGATGAACTGGAGGTGGAATCTCGTCCACTTGGGGTCGCTGGTTTAACTGGGCTATCTGATCCCGTAGTCTAATCATTTCTTGCTGCTGTTCAAGCAGCTACCTTTGTAAGTTTGCTACCACTGTTGCCAAATCTGGCACAGGTGGGTTTACCGGTATTGTTCGCCGTGGGCGTACCATTTTCTACATTTCACAAGAAAGATATTATTATACTGTTAATATCTCTTCTTTCATACATAACTCATCGTATCGTAAGGCAATATTTAACATTACATACTTATCATAACAATTAATATACATATGCTTAACTCAGCACTTGGTAATCCATAACATAACTTTTCATATCATATTCATCCCATGGTCGCACGGTCCTTTGTACATTTTCAAAAATACATCCTATTTACCGTACTGTAAATACATGCCTACGTCATCGTACCGTATATATATATAGGGTCAAAATGTGATGGTAGTGTCTACCACTTAACCATCCTACATAAGTACAAGCCTATATCCAAAAAAATAATAGGCCAATACATACAGTCTCAAAATACAAAATATATACATACTCAATTAATCTAATCCTAGTCTAAGTCTATTATGGTGACTGCTGAGACGTCGGAGTCAGCCTCTCCGTCCTCAAGCGGCAACTCCTCCGGATCCTCCTCAAAATCGTCCCCCTCATCGGGCCACCCATAGAATGCTGGCTCGTGCTCATGATCCTCATCGTCGCTCGATATCACGATGAGTGGGGGGTCCTCTGGTAAGTCATCGAGAGCGTCCATGTCATCGTCCGTAGCCTCGTCGTCGGCCTCGGCCTCCTGAGCTGGTACCTCATGCTCTGGATCTGCGGCCATCGGGTCCTCTGGATCAACAGGACCCGGCTCGTATACCGGCTCGGGCTCGTACACCGGCTCTGGCTCGCCGATGTCGTTAGACGGTGCCCCTGGCTCTACCGGACCAGCCTGCATGGCATGAACGATGGCCTCCGCCCCTAAAATATACTCAATCATGTGTCCCATCGTCATGTCGGGTGTGGGTGCTGGGACGTACTGTCGGATCGGGGGAGGTAATCCGTGGCGAAGGACCAATAGGGCCTGCATCCTCGGGCTGGGTAAATCCTGGGGAACGTGTGGAAGCATCGCCTCCTGGAATCTCCGGCAATAATACCCCATGGACTCAGCTGGATATGCACGCCAAAACTCCACATACTGATAATAACGCTCAAGGTGCATATCCTGATAAATCTCCGGATCCCGGTAAGGTGCTTCCGCCCCCGCGTCCGGTATCGGGCCGTAGCGAGCGATCATTAAGGTGCGAAAATGTCCCCACGTGCGCTCTGGCAAAGCTGGCTCTCCCAGCGTCATCCACCAAGTACGGGCGTCACCCCGCAGACAACGGCTAGCTAAAGAGACCTGAAGACGAGCCTGGATATGACTCGTACTGAAAATTGACTCCATGTCGTACAGCCATGCTGCCAATGCCACGGTCCGTCTAGTGCCATCGAACAGTAGAGGGAACGTCTCGTAAAACGAGGTAACCGCCTCTCGATCCTCCTCCACTCGAACGGGGTCCATGGTGTCGTATCTATCATAACATAGGCGCATAATAAATATTAATACATTAACATAAAATTTTTAACTTACAATGATGGCGGCGATGGCAGGCTGACTGTGAAACCAAGTCGCAGGAAACCGCTCTGATACCAACTCTGTAACGACCCGCCTAGCACAGGCCGTTACCATACATACTTACATATAAATCATACATACTTAATTAACATAAACAGCGGAAATATTTATTTATTTATTTATTTATTTTTTTTTTTTTTTGCAGTGTGACACGCACACGAGAGCGTACATAAAATATAGTAAATAAAAGGCAATAATTGTTTAGCATATCTCAACTTAAATAATATGAATAACATAAAAGATTCCAAAACACATAGCGGTTCAACATTTCCCACGGTTCACAGTCCGCCAAGCCTCGCCTCTCCATCTTGCATCAACAATTGCTGACAGGTTACTTACCTACAGCATAAACGTAAGACAATGAGCTTTCGCTCAGCAAGTACAACCATCCTATACCGCGACACAACACAAAACAATATATCTAACTAACATAGACTAAGCATAGCATAGCGTAGCATAGCATTACTTAACTTAACTTAGCGTATCTTATCCTACATATGCATGAGTCAATTATGCTTTCTTATTCTTTCTTATTGTACATAACTTGCTTACTTAACTTAACTTAACATATGGGCCCTATTGTGTTCGTACCGGGCGCGCGACTATGAATTGGTTGGGGTGGCCAATCTTTTTCCAACACAATCCATAGTCCAACCCGACCTTACGCGGGTCGGTACGACACAGGTAACTTACTTATTTTCATATCATTCTTTATCTTATACTTGATTTCATTCTTATTATTGGTGAACATACTTTGTAATGTTTCACACAACTAAATCATAGCATGTTTTGATCTTAACATGTTTTTAACACTTCATGACATATGCTTAAACATAGCATTTTACACATAAAACATAGCATAAAACATAGCATAAAACTTTTCTTAACACCTAATATAAAACATGTAATTAACATGACATATAAATAACACAGCAAAGCAACACTACAGAACATACAATAAAGCATACATTTAAAGCATACTTAGGCAAGTATCAAATCAAAGCCTATGCTGTAGGCGGTGGTTGTACTTACCTCGTTTAAAACTGCTGTGTCCAGTTATCAGCTCAACTTGCTGGGACACCGTTGCGTATCGTATTCTGTTATCGACAAAAGAGTAAGGATTAGAACTGTTGGTAAACCAACATTCTTATATAACCGTAGTTATATTTCCTTACTTTACGTTACGTGAACCTACTTGGTTACTTTAAGTAACCCTAAGGTTTGAATCTATTCTATTCGGATTATTATATCTGACTTTAAATCTCAAAAATTCATTTGTGTTTTCTTTTTAGAAAACCTTATGTTTTTGGCACAAAATCCCCCTTTTTTTTTTAATTTAATTTTAAAAATTTAGAAAATCATGAGGTAAAATTGTAAAAATCATCGACTATTAAAAACTGCCTTTGGAACAGTTTTATAATGCCAATTAATCATTTAAAACACAAAAACACCATTTTCTGAACCATTTCTAAATATTTTGTACAGAAATCTCCCCATTTTTGTACCATCTTTGAAAATCAATTTCATTTAAAAATCTAAGCCAATTTTGGAAAAATTGTCTTCACGAAAGTTTTAGCTATCGCAGAACCCTACAACTTCCGTGTTTTACGTAAAATCCAGTTTGGACCTTAACCTGTCCAAAATCTGTGTTGAACCAACTCTGGTCGTGTATGGCTCCTGGGCAGGTGAGGCTCGGTTTTTGCAGAAAATCAAGGCCATTGGAGCCTTATTTTGAAAAACTGCTCACGTGACCCCCTAGGAAAAATCCTAATCTACAACTTTCGTGTTTTGAGTTTTTCCTAATTCGGCTTCTAAGGGCCCCAAAAATTGCTTTTCCCGAGACTGGGCAAACCCTACCCGAGAAGGCCATTTTTCGGTTTCGATTTCGCTAACGTCATATTACGTTCACCCTACCTCAACCGAACACGTCGGGAGCCTAATTCAAACATGCAGGGACGTTTCTAATGTATAACATTCAACAAATACATTAACATAAACATTGTACACAAATATACCAAAAACTTAAACAAAACAACAATACCTAGCATGCATATTAACAACCACCAACATAACCCTAAATTTTCAAGCACAAACCCTAATTTCTAAGCTAGGGCAGCAAGAGAAACCAATGAGCTTATGCTCAATACAACCAAGGCTTTAATACATTTAAATTTCTCCAATTGAAATTTAAACTAAAAGCTTGGAATCAAGGGTTTGGTACCTTGTTTTGGATCAAGAATTTGACTTGGTTGATTTTCCCTTTGCTCCTCCCTTAGCTGCCGGTTTTTCTTGCCAAATTGGTCCAACCTTTGCAGCCTCCTTTGCCTTGAAAATCAGCCACCAAAGCTCCCCAAAAACTGGCCAAAACAGCTCCCAAAACTGGCCAAAACCTTGGCTTGCTCCCTTGCTCTTCTTCCCCCTATTTTCGGCCTTCTTGGCTAAGATAGGTACCAAATTTTTTTTTTTGAGCTCTTGTTGGCTGCTCAAAGTAGAGGACTAAACCCTAAAAACCCTAATCCCTCTTGGTTCCACAAACTTTTTCCTCTCTTCCTCCTTAGCTCACAAAACCGACTCTAGGAACAAAAATGGGTATCCAACCTTCCAAACTTTTCTTTCCTTGCTTTCCTTCCACCAAAAGCCGATCCTTCCACTCAATTTCCTCTTCAATCTTGGCTGCAAATCTTCCTCTTTTACACAATCAAAAACCGGTTTTGGGTTCAAGCAAGAGATTGGCAAGAGTTTGGTTGTGTTTTGTGAATTTTCTCTTGAATTTCCTCACCCCTATTTATAGAGGTTGAACTTCTTGAAATTGCACAATGTGGTCCCTAAAAAAAATCAGATTATGCAAGGGGAGGGGGTGAGGTGGTCGGCTGTGCTTGGGTGGAACCAAAGGAATCTTCCAAACTTACTTTCTAACTAACTAATTCTAATTAAATGATGTAATAAATATAAAGTTAGTGAGGTAAGCCTCACTAAGGCTTGTTTGCCACCAATCCTCTTTAAATAATCCATTTTTCAATTACCACAGGTAATTCCAATACTGGTTTCACTTATACGCAATATTAGTTAATTGAACCGCAGTCCAAAATTCGCCTGTTTTTAAATGGACTGTATAAAAACTTTCTCTTAACTTGGAACCACTTGGCCCAAAATATTCTAATTATTGTGCTTGACTTTCTATGGTGGTTTTGAATCCTAAACATATCATTTTAATCATAAAAAATAGCTTTATGCAGTACAATATTATACTGCGAACTATTAAGTCGTACAGCCTTTTTCTTAACTTTTTCGGGTCAATCTTTGGCTTTCTCATCCGCCATTGACTTTCTTGTCAACCGCTGACTTTCCCGCCAAATTTTGACTCTCGTGGTCAACAGTTGACTTTTTGGTCAACCGTTGGCGTTTTCGGTCAAACTTTGACCAACATGCAAATTTTGGCGATTTCGCTCCTTTTCGCCTAAAAGGTCATTTGCTTGACTAAGCAATCATTTTCGAGTCTTAGAATATCATAAAACTCACAAAAACGAAATAAAACCTTTAACCGGGCTTTTTCACGCGTATCTTAAAAATTTGTACAAATTTCTTAAAATAAAAGAAATTGTGTAAATACAGAAATACTTGGTATTACAAATAAAATAGTGAGCTTATGCTCTTACAAATCAAGCTTGAAATACATTTAAATTTCCCAAATGAAATTTAAATAAAACACTTAGGGTTAGAGGAATTTACCTCTAGGGTTTGGAAGTTGGTTTACTAGCTTGAATTCCAAACTTCCTTACTCCTCCCTTTTGGCTGCCAACAAGTCCGGATTTCCCCTCCAAATGGGGTTCCAATTTTCAGCCATGCACATACAAACATACACATAAATATCTCATCTAACTTGCATGGAAAAAAGTTAGGGTTTGAGGGAGTTTTACCTTAGCTAACCCTAGGGATGGGTTAGGATATGCAAACCGAAATCTCCCTCCCTTTTGGCTCTCCAAACACTCCGCTCTAGCTCCCCAAATGGCACCAAAATTTTTCACCCCTTTCTTCCTCACCCCTGCACGGCCACTGCCCAGAAATTGGGTCCAAAATTTCCAGATTTGCCCTTGGTTTCTAGCTTGAAACCGAACATGCACACTAACTAGCCTCCCTTGGCTTTTTCCAACTTTTTTTTTTTCTCTTGGTTCTCTCTTGGTTTCTCTCCTCCTCTCTCTCTCGAATTTTTCTGCAGAAAAATGGCAAGAGTTTGGCCAAATTTTCTGATTTAAATGATTAAATGCCACTCCTATTTATAGGCAAATGTAAACTTTCCAAAAATTACATTTTAGTCCCTAAATTTTGAGAAAATCATGCAATTGGCATGCTAGGTGTCAAGATGGCCGGCTGTCAACTTGGAGAGCAAGGCAAGATGACCTCATCTTGGTGACATCACATGCTTACATCACCCAATTTCCAAAATTTGCACTTTGGCCCCAAAAGTTTAAATTCTTGCATTTATGCCCTCTAGGTGTTGGCCGGTCATTGGCTGCCTTGGAGCCCAAGTTTTGCTTACCTCATCATGATGACATCATCTTGATGATATCATGTGCTTACATCATGCTTACATCACTAATTTCTAAAAATTACACTTTTGCCCCAAAAGGCAAAATTCTTACAAAAATGCCCCCTAGGTGGCCGGTTGCTTTCTTGGTGAAAAAGCCAAGCTTATCTCATCATGATGACATCATATTGATGACATCATGTGCTTACATCTTCAATTTTCCAAAATTTACACTTTTACCCTAAAAGTGAAAATTTTGACATTTTTGCCCTTGCATGTGACCGGCCCCAATGGGTTACTTGGTGACCAAGTTTTCCATATTTTCACGACCTTTTGCCCTTGACCTTAACTAGGTGTGCTTGATTTTCTAGGGTGGTTTTAAAGCCTATTTGAGCTATCTCGCCCATACTGACATATTTTACAGTATTTTCTCGTACTGCATCATACAATACTGCCAAGTCAATCTGTTGACCACTCTTGGTCAAACTTTGACTTTCTTGGTCAAATTTGACTTTTTTTGAAATCATGAAATTTCATCACGTCATTTTCCTTAAAATGCCTTAAACTGGCCTAAGTAATCCATCGTTGAGTCTCGTAGCTAATTAACCGAGAACTCAAACTTATACCGATATTATATTCCAAACATGATCTAGACTTAAGTTTTCCTCATTCAAAGGAAATCTAGAGTCATAAAAATTCGGGTTATTACAGCCATAACATGGCATTCTTGAAAACATGGCATTCTTGAAATCATGGCATTCTTGAAATCATGGCATTCTTGTAACTTGGAATAACTTCTCACGGCATAACATGTCATAGCATAACTTAGCACATTACAGCATGGCATCACATATCATAGCATAACATAACATAGCATGTATACTTGAAAATAGTATTTACTATTTTCCATACTGTAGGTGAGGTTTGTACTTGCCTGTTATGCTATATCTTGGGTTTTGTTACTCCGACTCAGGTTGCAACTGCAAGTTACTTCCTGCTATTAAAAAAAAAACATAGGATAAGGATCCTATAAAATGTTGGTGACCTATTTAACATTCATGCACAATCTTAGTTTTATGTCCCCCAATTATACACATGATAACTTATTGGGTTACTTAAGGTAACCCTTGAGGTGGTCAAACTTAGTCAACCAAAGTCAACATTCTATGGGTCAAACCTAGGCTTTTGGGCCAAGCCTAGTAACTCGGATATCCTTCCCGGTTACTATCCGTCATTGTCTTGTTACTTTGGCTTTTAAAATCCAATTTGGAAAATTTGGCCAAAAATCTTTTGTTTAACTTAAAAATTTGTGGTTTTCAAAGTGGGATTTTATAAAAATCATTAAGGGCTGAAAACTGCCATTGGAATAGTTTTCACAGTCCAAACATTGGTGTTAGTGCAAAAATACAGTTTTCCTTCATTGTTTTAGAAAATCCTGTGCAGGAATTTCCTGTTTCCTGTACAGTTTTTAGAAATCTATTTCTATTTAAAAATTTGGTTTGAATTAGAAAAAGTTGTCTTCACAAAAGTTTTAGCTTTCGAAAAACCCTACAACTTTTGTGTTTTCAGAAAACCCAGTTTGGACTCTAACATGCTCTTATTCCCTATTGAACTCACCTGGAAGTGCATAAGTCCTGGGCACAGTCAGGCTCGGGTTTTTATAAAAACGAAGGCCTTCGGAGCTTTATTTTTGAAAAATGTACTCTTTTTCCCCTAGGAAAATCCCTTCTCTACAACTTTCATGTTTTACGTTTTGCCTAATTCGGCCTCTAAGGGCCTCAAAATCATCTTTCCAGAAAACTGGCCAGTTTAACCCGAAAACTGGCAGTTTTGCTCTTAACTTGGTTTTACATCCTAATACGCGCACACTACCTCAACCGCCCACAGCGGGAGCCTAATATCAGTCATGCAGTGGTTTCTAACGTTCCATACTATCATTACATAAACATTCATCAACAATCATCACATCAAACACTTAGCATGCATAATCAAGCACAAACTTAAACATACTTGGGGACATATAACCTTAGCATGCAACCAAAGCATAAAATCATGCATGACTTAGTAAATAAAGCCACCTAAACCATAAATTCAAGCACCAACCTAAAAATTCTAAATTAGGGCATAAAAATTAAATTGAGCTTATGCTCTTACATCTAATACTTGAAATACACTTAAATTTTCCAAATTGAAGCTCAATTTAAAAGCTTAGGGTTTGAAGGTTTACCTCTAGGGTTTGGAATTGGGTTCTCAAGCTTGGATCCCAAAACTTTTTCCCTTTTTCCTTGGCTGCCACCACAACCGGTTTTCCCCTCCAATGGGCACTAAATTTTTTTTCAACCTTTGGCTTGTGGTTCAACAAAATCCGACCACCCTATTGGCTTGCTCTAGGGTTTTATTTTTTTTTTCTCTCTAGGCTTAGGTTCGGTTTTGGAGAGGGAGAGTGTGAGAGAAAATTTTGCAAGAGTTTGGCTAAAATTTCCTAATTTTTGCTCCAAAAATCCCCCCCCCCCTCCCCCCGGGGTATTTATAGGTAGAAATTAATTAAATTTTGGATTTATTTTTAATCCAAAATTTGCTTAAAAACCCTTGAAGCAAAAATAATTGCACAAAACTTTGCTAAATTGTCCTCCAAGTGGCCGGCCATTTAGGGTGCAAGGTGGCTAGGATTGGATTTTTTTCCAAAGTTTTCTTTTCTTTAATTCATAAATGATGTCATAATTCCAAGCTTGTGTGATGTCATCATAAGGCCTTGTTTGGCTTGTTCTTTAATATGCAATCCATTTTTAAGCTAACACAGATATTTTCAATACTGTGTTCACTAATACACAGTACAATTCAGTACTGTTATACTGAACTGCAGTCCAAAATTTATCTGTGTATAGTTGGACTGTATAAAAAATTTTCTTTTTATTTAAAGCTATTTGGCCCTTAATACCCTATTTTAGGTGCTTGATTTTTCTATGGTGGTTTTAAATCTTAATTATACTATCTTGTCCGTAAAGACGGTTTTCGCAGTATATTTCTCATACTGCTTATCGTATCACAGTACCGTCTTATATTTGACTTCTTTGGTCAACCTTGACTTTTTTGGTCAAACTTTGACCAACATGAATTCATGAAATTTCGTCATGCATTTTTCCTTAAAAGGCCTATTATGGAGTCTCGTAGTTAATTTATCGAGAACTCAACCCTATACTGATAAAATTATGAATTTTGTATTGATATTCATAATTTTCATAAAATGTCACATAAATACATGGTACGAACTTAGATTTCTTATGTACAAGTAAATCATGAGTCCGTAAAAATTTTGGTCATTACATACTTGCTGAGCGAAAGCTCACGACTTACGTCTATGCTGTAGGTAAGCTCCTTACTAGCAATGTTTGATACAAGACGGTGGAGCGCAGCAGAGCTATCTATGAGATTACGGACTGGGAACCACTACGCGTTTTGTCGTTATATATGTATGCAGTTTTATATGTTTTCCGTTTCAAACTCGAGTGCTCGATTTAGTACTTATATATATATGTATATAGGTATGTTTATATGTAAGTGTATGAATCAAGAGGAAAAAAAAATAGTCCGAATTTCCGCTTAAATTCCTAAGTAAGTAATTATGTATGTTATGTAAGATGTAACGGCCTATGTAGGGTGGGTCATTACAAAGACAACTTCCACCATGCCATGATGAGTCTGCAAGAACAACCACAAAATGTACCTAAAAAGTCGGAGGTCAAAATAACTTTCTCTGAAGAAGACTTATAAGGAGTACATTTTCCCCAGAATGATGCTCTAGTAATTGAAGTTGTAATGGGTAACCATACTGTACACCGTATTCTGGTAGATAACAGAAGTTCTGTCGATATCCTATACTACCAAGATGAGACTCAAGCATAAGCAGATGGTGCCTACAATTCATCCGCTATATGGTTTCACAGGTGACTCCATAAGCCTAGAAGGGTTAATGCAACTCCCGGTTACCGTTGATACTTGCCCTTTCACGGCAACTACAATGACTAGTTTCCTTGTGATTAAGGGTAGATCCCCACTAATGTTGTGATAGGGAGACTAACTCTAAGGGCATTAAAGGCAGTCACCTCCATATACTATCAAGCGATGAAGTCCCAACTGCAAAAGCTACGGGACATGTAATGTAAGAACCCGAAATTTAGATAACCTATGATTTCCTTAGAGACAAGGAAAATTCAAGATTGAATCATGTGTGACGATATGACGCTCATGATCTGAGTTGAATATCAATATATGTTTGAGTTCTCTGTAAATTAGTTACGAGACTCAATAATAGTTGCTTATGCAAGTATGAGACATTTTTTTTGTAATAACCCATTTTTGTACAAATTATGATTTCTACCTTTTGAAATCGAAGTTTGTATTATGTATGTATATATGAAATGCCTACTCTGATTTTATCAGAATTAGAATTTATGTATGATTTTATTCCGGTCAACATTTGACCACGAAAAAAAATCTAAGATATGTTGAAGACGATACTGCGGTATAATAAACAGTATGAAATTATACTGTGAAAAATCGTCATTACGGATGAATGAGTAAGAATAAGGCACGAGACCACTGTAGAAAAATCAAGCTCAATATTTAGAGTAAAAAGACCAAGAAACTTCAAGTTCAAAGAAATTTTTTTACGCAGTCCAGTTAAGCACAGATGAATTTTGGACTGCAGTTCAGTATAACAATACTGTTTTTAGTAGAAAACAGTATTGACAATATTCATATTAGTATGATATTGGAATGTATTTTGGAAGACAAGCCAAATGGAGCTTAATTAAGGGACACCTCATCAACAAAGATAATTAAGTAATTTTTTTTGGATTTTTGGGAAAATATGGAAAGAAATAAAATTTGACCATTCAAACTTCCTTGGTCACTAAGTAATCCTCTCATGGCCGGCCACCTCCTTGGGTTTATGGGCAATTATTGTTTTTTTTTGGGGGCTATTATGCAATTTTTAAAGAATTCTAAGTCACCTATAAATAGGTGGTGTAAGTGTTTGTTGACCATTTAGTTCAACTTTAAGCTTAGTTCACATTTTAGTCACCAAAAATTCCCCCCAAAGCCGAACATCAATAATGAGAAAAGGAGGAAGGGTTGGTCGGATTTTTGAGAAGAAAATCAAGAAAAAAATTTGTGGATCCAAGCTTGAGAATCACTTTCCAAGTTCTAGAGGTAAATCCTCTCAACCTCCTAAGTTTTTCCACTAAGTTTGGAGCAAGAACTTTAAGTGTATTTCAAGCACTTGGTTGTAAGAGCTTAAGCTCATCTTTTCTCTTTTTCATGCAATGGGTTAGTTGCTTTGTATGTGCTTGATTATTGTTGTGATTAGGGTTTAGTGAGCTGATTTGTGTGGTTGTGTATGTTTATGATTTTATGCTCTAGAATTTCATGCTAAGGGTGTATGCTCACCATATGCTTGTTATATGTCCCAATATGTTTAAGATTGATGTATGGTTATGTATGATGAGATCTTACGTTAGAAAATGCTGCATTACTAATCCTAGGCTCCCGGTGCAGCCGGTTAAAGTAGAGTGCGCGAATTAGGACGTAAAATGAATTTAAGTAAGAAAACTGCCATGCGGGTAAAACTGGTCAGTTTTCTGGAAAGCCGGATTTGAGGCCCTTAGAGGCCGAATTTGATGAAAGTTAAAACTGTAAAGTTGTAGAGAAGGGATTTTACTAGTGGGTAACGTGAACATTTTTCTAAAATAAGGCTCCAATGGCCTCTGTTTTTATGAAAAGCTGAGCCTGGTCTGCCCAGACCCAGTGTGCACGGCCAGAAGGTTTCAAACGGAAATATGACTAAGTTAATGACAGAAATGGGTTTTGTGTAAAGAATCAAAGTTGTAGTATTTTTTTAGATCTAAAACTTTCATGAAGAAAGTTTTCCCAGATTCAATGCAAATTTTTAAGTAAAACCTAATTTTTCAGAACTGTTCAGGTAATAGGAAATTTCTGCACAGGATTTTCAGAAAAAACAACGCAAAAGCAAGAAATCCTTGCACATGCATGGATATTTTAATTAAGAAACTGTTTTTAAGAATGGTTTTCAAAGTTGACAGTTTTTAACTGTCTTTATTTATAAGTTATGGTTGTATGAAAATACGGTTTGTATAAGAATTAATGCAAAAATGATAACCTATAGTAACTGGTTAGGATACCCAAGTTATTGGGTTAGGCCTTACCCTATGGTTACCGATAGTAACCTAGTAGGGTGTTACTCTAAAAGTGATAAGGCCTTAGTAAGATTAGTAACCTAACAAGTTACTGTTTATGTCTGGTTGGGCCATGAGCCCTAAGGTTACGGCTAGTAACCGACTGAGTTCTCTTTAGTAGATTTTGGGGGACATATAACTAGGATTACCCATGGTTGTTGGTTGTGATACCAATATTTAATAATTATGATTTATGGTAAGATAGAATGTAAATGATTCTCATCTTACACCCTGTTTGGAAACAGGAGTATGAACTGTTGTCGTGTCATGTTGGGGTGATATACCAAGAGCGTAGGATGACAGGTAAGTACAACTCCGCCTACAGCATAAACAACATGTTTTGTTGCATGACGTGCTTTTTTTAGAAATCATGAATTGATTTACATGATTTGTATGTTATAATGTTTTATGATACGATGCGGTATGTTATGTTATGATGTAGTATGTTATGGTATGATGTAGTATGTTATGATGAAGTATGCTATGATACGATGTTTTATGCTATGAATGATGTATGTTATGTTACATGTTTGATATTGTGACATCACGAAGCATGTTTCGGATATTGAATCACATGGTAAGAACAAGTTTTTAAGACATGAGATAAGACAAGTTAAGATTGTTGTGTAGTACTGACTTGCCACAAGGGCGGGTTTAAACGGTATGTTCCATGGTTTGAGTTGGATTGGACTGGCTGCCTCAACTACTCCATGTTAAACGGTTTGTTTCATGGTTTGAGTTGGTACGGACTGGCTGCCTTCAATCACTCCATGGTTATGTACCACAGTACGTGCACGCATGATATGTTAGGAAAAAGAACTAAGTTAAAATATGGAACCATAATTGATTCATAAGAAATCATAACCGGTTCATGCATCTTGTACTTACATATGCATTGCGGATTGAATATTGTATTTACTAGGCATAAGCTCATTACTTACGTTCATGCTGTAGGTAAGCAACCTAACGACAATACTTGATGAAAGACTATGGAGAGGGCACTGCGGACTGTGAAATGTGGGATGGACACCGCCACGGGTTTGGAAAATTATGTTTATGTTATGTGTGTTTATGTTATGTTATGATGGTATGGATAAGAAAAAGTTTAAGTATGTATGGCAAGCGAGTTGCCTCGTGTTGTACCGATCCGCATTAGGTCGGGTCTGGTCCACGAATTAAGTATGATAGCTTTCGATAAGGTGTGAAAGCTCGGTACTCGAGTGAGTACATATGAATAAGTTAAGTTTTATGTATAAGAATAAGTTTAAATTTATGTTTAAGTTTAAGTTAAGGTTTTATGTTTTATGTATGTATGTTTAAAAAAAAAAAAAAAAATTACTCTAGAATATGGGGTAAGTTTAAAGTATGTGAATCAATAAGTAAGTTAAGTAAGTCAAGTAACGGCCCACATTTACGTAGTCGGTCCTACATGGATGGTTGGGGCGTTACATGTAAAAGGAAATCAGTACAAATCTAGGACAACATATATAAATGTCGTACCTAACTACTCAGAATCATAGCTACTGAAAATTAAGAAGGGATAACAGAATGGTGCTAACAAGTCCACCAGATGTCGATCTCGACCCCCACCTTGACGATGACAAGTTAGGCACTGAGCCAGTTAAAGACTTAGTAGCAAACAGGCCAACAACCAGGAACCCTCCAAAGTCCTTAAGCTAGGTTCCAGTCTTTCTAAAAAGGATAGAACCGATATCGAGGCATTGTTGAAATGTAACTTGAATGTTTTTGCCTGGACACACAATATGGTAGGAATTGAACTAGAAATTATTAGTCATAAGCTTAATATCGATCCTACTTACAAACTTAAAAGCTAAAAGCATCACCCTATGAATGCAAAATGATACAGTGGCCTGAAGGAAGAGGTCGACAAGTTAATCAAGAATAACTTCATCCAAGAAGTACATTATCATGATTGGATATCCAATTCAGAACTCGTAGAGAAACCCAACGGGAAGTGGCATACTTGTGTAGATTTCTCTGATCTTAACAAGGTTTACTCTAAGGATTGATTCCTTCTTCCAAAGATAGATCAACTTATGGATGCAACTGCTGGGCATGAGCTACTAGGTTTTATGGATGCCTATTTCATGCACAATCAAATCCCGCTGTACAAGCTTGACGAGAAGCATACCGCCTTCATCACCGACCTAGGATTATTGCTACAAGGTTATGCCTTTTGGTTTAAAGAATACCGACATTACTTACCAAATGTTAGTCAATCACATATTAAAGGAACAGATTAGCAAGACAATGGAAGTCTATGTAGATGATATGCTGGTCAAAAGCATCAAGGCAAAAGACCATGTCATCCAACCAAAAGATATGTTCGTTAAACTCCATGAGTACCAGATGAAGCTCAATCCAATGAAATGTGCATTTGGAGTTGCCTCAGTGAAATTCCTAGGTTTCATGGTTAATCAAAGAGGGATTGAGGCAAAACCCGAAATTGAGGCAAAACCCGAAAAGGTTAAGGCTCTATCGACATGGAACCACCTCGGTGACCTAAGGATGTGCAGAAACTAACAAGTTATGTTGCAGCACTTAACAGATTTATCTCCAAGGCAACCGAAAAGTGTGTTCCATTTTTAATGTGCTACGCGACAATAAGAAATTTTCGGGGACTGAGGAATGTGAAGCAGCCTTCCAAATACTCAAGAAACATCTCCGTAGGCCCCCACTTCTATCGAAACTAGTACCTAGGGAGAAACTTTTTGTTTACTTTGTGGTATCTAAACATGCAGTTAGCTCGGTACTAGTTAGGGAGGAAAACGAAGTTCAACTCCCGGTCTATTACATTAGTAAGAGGTTAGTTGGTGCTGAATCCCAATATCTAGAAATAGAAAAGTTAGTTTTGGCCCTAATGGTAACAACAAAAAAACTTCGGCATTGCTTTTAGGCCCACAATGTTGAAGTTCTTACCAATTATCCACTTAGGCAAATCCTACAAAAGCCAAAAACTTCAGGGCGGCTACTTAAATGGTTTATCGAACTCAAACAATATGACCTTGAGTTCAAGCCAAGAACCACTATCAAAGAACAAGCCTTAGCCGATTTTGTTGTAGAGTTCAGCCACAAGCCCAAAGAATAAGAGGTCAACATTGTTGAAGAGCTGTCCAAGTGGAAGCTATTGTTGATGGTTCTTCCATTGAACACGGTTCAGGCGTCAGAATAATATTTGAAAGTCCATCAAGCCACAAGTTGACATCCGCTATCAGGTTCAAGTTTAAGGCGTCAAACAATGAAGTTGAGTACAAAGCACTACTCGTCGGCGTCCGTCTAGCACAGCACATGGGAGCAAAATCCATTATGATTCACAATGATTCCTAGCTGGTGGTAAATCAGGTCAAAGATAAGTATCAGGCTTGAGGTGAGTGAAGGACGATGTACCTGAAAAAGTTACAAGAGGAGCTAAACAAGTTTTCCTCTTATGAAGTTGTCCAGATCCCTAAAGCTGAGAACAAGAACACTGACACTTTGGCCAGGTTAGCTACCACTAGGGATGTCAAGTTGCTAAAGGTCGTACCATTAGAAATGCTTGACATGCCAGTCATACAGAAAGCTGGTGAGCCACAAGCATTTCAAGTAACTGAAAATGACTATTGGATGGTGCCTCTTATTACTTACCTTCAAGATAGAGTTCAACTGGAAAATAAATTTGAGGCCCGAAAACTACGGTACAAAGCCACTAAGTATGTCTTGCATGAGGGGTTACTTTCTAAATGAGGTTATTTAACCGTACTCCTTACGTGCTTGGATAAATAGAAGGCACAACATGTGTAGAGAGAGGTTCATGAAGGGATGTGTGGGAATCATACCAAAGGGATTCCTAGGACAGGGTTATTTCTGGCCCGCCATTAAGAGGATGCCTTCATATTTGCATGAAAGTGAGTCCCTGGCCCTTCATTAAATGGGGAATATACCTTATCGGCCCCTTGTACACCTCACCTTACGGCTACAAGTTTGCTATCATTGCCGTCGATTACTATACCAAATAGGCAAAGGCTGAACCTCTCGCATCCATCACGAAAGCCAATTGCACAAACTTCATTTGAAAAAACATTTTCTACAGATTCAGGATACCGTATTTGTTAATATCTGATAATGGAAAGCAGTTCAACAATGCGAAAATAGTCAAGCACTGTGAAGATATCGGTATTAAAAAACATTTCTCTATGATCGAACATTCTAAGAGCAACAAACAGGGTGAAACAGTTAATAAGATCATCAAACATACCTTGAAGACTCACTTAGAAAACCTTAAAGGCAAATGTGCTGACGAATTACCTAAAGTACTGTGGGCTTACCAAACAACCCAAAAGTCCACTACGGGGGAAACCCCCTTCTCATTAGCCTATGGCGCTAAAGCCATTGCCCTAATAGAGGTAATCATGCCTACGTCCCGACAAACAACATACAGAAAAGAAGAAAATGAAGAATTTCAGAAAACTGAATTAAATCAACTTGAAGAACGTTGAATGGAGTACCAATTAAGTTTAGTGGCATACTAGCAATGATCTATCTGGTACTACAATAAGAAAGTCTACCCTCATCACTTTTCGGTAGGCGACCTTGTCCTTCGAAAAGTAATGTTTAACACGAGGAACCCTAGGATGGCACCCTGGGCCCAAAATGGGAAGGCCCTTATAAGTCACTTTTTTAGACGTACTATCGAGAGGTTATGGAATACTGAACACCTTAAGTTTTATTATCAATAAAAGTCCATAAGATTAAACCAATAGGCAGCTATACTACTTTTTAGGAATTTTATGTTATTTTAGGGATTATTTTCCCCAACTTTATATTCAGCATACCGTTGTCTTTAATTAAATTTCAGTCTCAATTCATGTTTTATTTCTCTACAGCAAAAATTTTTCAACTTCGACACCAAGCTACATTACACATGTCCATGACCAGACAATGATTAGTCCTAGATATAGGGGACAAGTATCGGTATCCTACAAAAAATCAACAATCTACAAAATTCCTAAGGGAAGTACTAGAGTCTGGCAACATTAACTCTTATGGGTACCACAATGGATGCCTCGAGGTGGTCCAGTTAAGAACCCTCTTAAGGGAATCAACCTAATGAAGGCGGGTACCTGAAAGAGCGGCCTTAATTAATAAGCTACTAATAAGTACCATTAACTCATTCAACACTTAAGAAAAATTATAAACAAACTACGGATAATAAGGCAAGCTACTGAGTAGTATAAATTAAGTACAAATTAGGGCACCATGGCCCATTATTCCAAAATAACTGGCTGGGGCGAGAAATACAAGAAAATAAAATAAGAAACAAAATGAAAAATAAGGGTTAGGAATCGTGAGAGGGGTTGTCAGATGGCTCGACTTGGGTCTCAACAATCCCGATTTCGGAAGAACCTTCTGTAGTACTCTAATAGGCAATATCATCAGTTAAGAAATTGAAGTCCAGATCATGGTATTTCTACCGGCATTCCTTAGCCGCATCATCAAAATCGGTGAAGTAAAATCCATCTTTAAGGTCCTCAAACTCCTTCCACTTCTTGAAGGCCTCAACAGCTTCTCGGCACTAAGCTTCCTAGGTTGATGCCCGGCCAATAACAATATCTCTAGCTTGGCAACACAGGCCTTTTCTGCTGACAGTGAGCCTTCCAGCCTAGTAACCCGAGTCCTTAATTCAGACAGCTCCTTCTTCACCTTTTCTCAATCAACCTTAAAGATAGCTGCCAAAGCGCACTTATTGCCGGCTACCAGCTTTAAAGCTTGAAGTTCTAACTTAGCGGTCGTTAGCTCCGAGTCAAGGTTGGCTACCCTCTTCTTCAGGATCTCGACCTACTAGTCACTACTAGTACGATCCACGCTGGCCAACAGAATGGTAAGCAGCCCCTGGGAAAAAGAGGACATGTATGAAAATTTAAGAAAAAAGGGATATATCAGAAAGAAGCCTAAGTGTAACGACCCGTCTAGCACGGACCGTTACCGTAAATACATATATACATACATGCTTAACTTGTCTTACATACTTATTTACTTAACAAATATAGCAGAAATTTTTTTTTAATTTTATATATATATTTTTTACGATGGGAGTACTGTTTGAAATAATTTGAACATAAAATATTGAACTTGAATTAGCAGAAGACGTAGCGGCTTATCCCTTGTTTCACAGTTTGCCCCGCCAAGCTCCACCATCTTGTATCAGAAATCGCCAGTAGGTGGTTTACCTACATCATAGACATAAGACGTGAGCTTTCGCTCAGCAAGTACAACTATATTATCCGCAACACAATCAGTCATAAACTTGGCATAGCATATCATAAAATATTCTAATCATGCATGATCCGATTATGCTTCATTATGCTTACTTTCTCATTCTAATCATGCTTCCTTAATATATTTTCATTACTTAACTTGCTTATGGGCCCCTTATCATGAGTGTCGGTACCGGGTGCGCAACTATGGAGTGATTGGGGCGGCCAACCCTTTCCAACTCAAACCATAGTCCAACCCGACCTGACGCGGGTCAGTCCGACACAGGCAAGCTTGCTTGCCATCATGCTTACTTGTTCTTACGTCAACTTGACCTTGTTCTTATTATTTGTGAACATGCTTCATGATGTCACATGAACATAACTTGTAATCATATCTTAGCCATGCAATCTACTTGATAAATAAAATCATAGCATATAACATACATCATATCATACAAATAATACAACCAAAAAGCCTATGCTGTAGGCGGAGTTGTACTTACCTTATCTGCTATGTCCGATAATGAGCTGATCCAATTTAGGACACCTCAGCAGGTTAGGTTATTTTCTGCTATAAATAAGGACATAGGTAAGTATTAAAACTGTTGGTAATACAACCAACATTTATATGTCCCTACCCTTAACCATATAATATCTTATTGGGTTTCCTTAAGTTACCCTTAAGTTTAAAACTTAACTTGCTCGGTTTAAAACTTAACTTTGGTTTTACAAACCCATTTTATTATTTTCTTTTTGAAAAACTTGATATTCAAAACCCTTTCTTTTGAAAAATTATAATTCTTGAGTAATATTTGTAAAAATACTTAAGTGTTGGAGACTGCCTTTGGAACAGTCTTCCACAGTCAATTTTTCAATATATGTGCAAAAATATCCTTTTCCTGTACTGTTTTAGAAAATCCTGTGCAGGAATTTTCCTGTTTCCTGCACAGTTTTTGAAATTTGTTTTTATTTAAAAATTTAAATTGAATTTGAAAAATTTTTCTTCACGACAGTTTTATATCTCGAAAAATCCTCTAACTTTCGTGTTTTACTCAAAACTTGGTTCGGGCTCTAACCCATTCATTTTCTTAGTTAAACACACCTGGCCGTGCATGGAACCTGGTCACGGTCAGGCTCGGATTTTTGCTCAAACCGAGGCCGTTGGGGCCTCATTTTGAAAAAATTCTCACGCATCCCCCTAGGAAAAACCCTTCTCTACAACTTTCATGTTTTAAGTTTTTCCAAATTCGGCCTCTAAAGGCCTCAAAATCTGCTTTTCCAGAAACTGACCAGTTTTCACCCGAAAATGGCAGTTTTTGGTTTTAAATTTGTTTTACGTCCTAATACGCGCACACTACCTCAACCGACCGCATCGGGAGCCTAAAATCAGTCATGCAATGTCTTTCTAATGAAAATTTTATTTCTAAAAACCCAACGTCTTTCTAAAGTGAGCTTATGCTCTTACAACTTGTGGGAAATACACTTAAATTTCTCAATTAAGACTTGAATTGAGAAGCTTAGGGTTTTAAAGGGAGTTACCTCAATTTGGTTCAAGGGTTTTGGCTAGGCTTCCTCCTTTCCCTTGTCTCCACCAAACCGGCCTCCTTGGCTTGTTTGGCTCCAAATTTTTCTCCACCACCCTTGCTCTAGAATCCGACCACCCTATCACACAAAATCCGGCCAACACCCACCTTTTTTTCTCCTCCCTTTCTCTTCCACCCACAACCGGCCTTGAGGCCAAAAATAGGTCTCCAAATTTTTTTCAAATTTTTGTTGGTTTCACTCTAGAAATCCGGCTATCCTAACACTAAAATCACTCTTGGTTTTGCAAATTTTCTTCCTTTCTTTCTCCTTGAATCCGGATTTTGAGAGAGAAATTTGACAAAGTTTTGGCTAGATTTTCTAATTTTTGTGAATAGTTGCTCACCTATTTATAGGTGAAGAGAAACTTTTTGAAATTGCTAATTGGTCCTCAATGAAACAAAATTTTGCCCAAATGGGGTCTTAGGTGGCCGGCCACTAGGTGGTTCTAGAGCCAAGATTTTTTTCCAATTTTTGCTTAATTCCATATGGATGTCATAAATCAAAAGGTGGGTGATGTAATCACCCTTGGGACTTGTTTGGTTATTTCCTTGATAAACAGTCCAAATTCATGCTAACACAGATATTTTCAATACTGTTAGTTACTAATAACAGTATCTTGACACAAAACTGCAGTCCAAAATTTATCTGTGTAAAATTTGACTGTATAAAATTTTTCTTATAATTTGAAGCCCTTTGGCTCATGATACCCTGATTTATGTGCTTGATTTTTCTGTGGTGATTTTAGATCTTAATCTTGACATCTTGTCCGAAAAAAAATGGTTTTTCGCAGTATATTTCCCATACTGCTTGTCATATAACAGTATCATCATATGGTTGACTTTTCTAGTCAACCTTTGACTTTTTGGTCGACTTTGACTTTTTAGGTCAAACTTTGACTACCATGCAATACCATGCATGTTGGGATCTAAATGTGCCCTAAGGATAGAAAATCAATATTAGGGATACTCTGTAAATATGACATTTTGATATTAATAAGAGGAGGTTATTCATGTTTAATAAGATGTGTCCTATTTACTTTCATTTGTTGATTGTATGGTTATTTTGAGCAAACATAAAATACTCCTTGACTGTTGGTAATATATCAGATTACCATATGTATACGGGGTATACATAGAAGACGTGGTAATTTGATAACAGTCTAAATAAATAGTCCGCAATCGATGGAATAAGATTTGGGGATCTTATTCATGATAAGATTGTACAAGTTGTCTACTTCCTTGGAGGGATGGTTTGTCTTGACCATCGGATAGGTTCCGAGTAGAAACTTTAATGTATACTAGTATTGAGGTATGACATTGGACTGGATCTAAAGTGTTAATTGATTCGGTATAATAATTCCGTTTATAAGAATCAATGACACTTTGATTATCATCCTGCATTAATCCTAATCCTGAAATGATTACTTGAATTCGCATTCATGACTTTTGTATTTTAATGCACTACAGGTGAGACACTGTTAATTCATGGTTAATATATTTGTGTTTTGGGTGTATGACTTATGGATGGAGAAATCAAGATTCATAGATACGGAATCCATAGCTATCTTAACGATAGTAAATGTTATCTACTTAAAGGCATTATTCGGGGATTGAAAGATAGTATAACAAGATCTTGACCATCGGTTTACTTTGTGTTCTCTGGTGGTTTACCAATTGTATGGTTTTATAATTGGTGATTCTTTCAATAGAGAATAATGGAACTTTAAGTTAAAATGATTGAAAAGGTAAAACGGAAAAAGTCCTTAATTCAATCATGGATGACATATGGGGATTAAGCAAGCGATGAATAAATCATGGAAGAAGCACTAAGTGAGAGAGCTTTCGTAATACGGTATGTAAACAGGAGTTCAACTTCAAACTTTTAGTGGAATAGTTTTGAAGTTGATAATTGATGAATAATTAATCTGGGATTAATTTTTCACAATTATAGGAGTCTCTTTACATATTTCCATCGGGTCCCTCTATTAGCTCGCATAGTTCCATAAAGCGTCTCGGGATTTGTTCCTTATGAGATCGATAAATTTAAATAGAATTTAGTAATGTCTATTAAGACATGTTACTCTCTAACATGCAATCCAGAAAGGATTAGATATGTAAAATTTGTAGACAAATGATTTGTCAACATGTGATTGGTTAATTTGAATTTTGGAAATAGGATTGTGTTTGGATTATTTAATTTTGGAAAAACAAATTTTTCTCTCCTAATCTCAATAAGGTGCACGGTTTTTAGATAGGTGGAGGGAAGAAAAATTTTGTTTCAAAATTATTCAAATAAATTCCTAACATTAAATTATTATTTGATTTAAATAATGGAGATTATTTCATGTATTTTTCTTTCCTAATTAAAAGTGGTTTACGGTTTTTTGAGGAAAGGAAATTTGAAATATTTCATTGATTTAAATTAATTAATATGGTTAATGTTTATGGAAAATATTAATTCAAATAAGTGAATCTTATTTAAATTCAAAAAGGTTTAAAAGAATTTGAATCTAGATAGGACTAGGATCTTTTGACTAGTCTAGATTCTTGATTTAAAATTTGAATCACTAATCTAGCTTAACAAACTCAATGTGGCCGAATTTTTTGAGGAAGATTTCCTCTTTGAAAAACGTTTTTAGGTTCAATGAATCTAGCCCTAAAGTTGTATGATCTTTTGATTCAAAATTTATCCAGAAAAATAATAAATTTTTTTTTTTGAGATGAATTTTGAAAATGGATTGGACTTCTAAATAAAGGCTAGGGATTCATGAAAAACTAATTTTGGTAATTTTTCAAGAGCAAAAAACGTTTTTGGAGAAAAGGAAAAAATTTAGTTTTTCCGAAACATCAAAATTCGGCTATCTTGAAAAAAAAAAAAAAAAGAGAGAAAATTCTATTGAACCAAAACTGAGAGGAAGGTTAAACCGAGTGATTATTTTCATAAGAAGGTTAACCGGTTCCTGTTTTGCAGTTTTGAAGGAAGAAAGTTGATCATATTCTCAACGAGGTACATCGGAATTGAGAAGGAGGGATCTAGACTTCGAAAAGCATTACCGGTCACTTGGATTCATAGAACATGTGCCCACACACACTCTGAGACGTGGAACTCGAGAATAATATAGAAGACACGTTGGTCAAACGCTCTAATAATTCCAGAATCCAAGAATAAAGGTACGCTTGATCATAAATTTAATTTATTGTTATATGCATCATGAGATTCTTTTCCGGAAACGGCATAAAATTTTTAAAACTTCCGCTGCGCCGTAACTCTGATTACCGATCCGATTTTTCCAACAATGCAATCATGAAGTTTTCTACTCCTTTTTACTCAAAAGGTCGCACATTTGATTAAGCAATCATTTTTAAGTCTCGTAATATTATAAGAACTTATACATACTCGATAAAAAAAAAAACCCTAATCAGTCTTTTCATGAATACCTTCATAACACAGCGTAAGTTTCTTTACAAGAAATCATTATGTCGTAAAAATTTAGTTATTACACTAAGAAAGTATTAACTCACCTGAGTAATACTACCGGCACCCGATGAAGTCGGTCTGAGGCTCCAAAATCGATTAGGTTGGACTAGCTATCCTCATCAACATGCTACCAAGCAGCATCAAGAATGAGCAGAAAATACAACGGCAGTTGGGTATTGAGATCCCGTAGTTGAGATTTAGGATTAGTGTCAACGGCCGGGCAGTGATAGTGAGCTTGTTGTGAAGAAACATTAACGATCCCTTTGTCAAGAGCAACCAGCTTTGGATCGGACTTAACCTAGATAGCTGTCCCTTTTCACAAACTACTGTTGCTATGCCAGTAGCTCTCGCTTGGCTGCCAGTCCTTGAAAACTCCCGCCAATTTTCTATCGTTTGAGGTTGGGGACATCAGGGCGCTTTCCGTTCCTTGCCATTTCTATATCAGTCAAAGGGACATGAGCAAAAATAATAAAAATAAAGCTACAAAAATGAACAAGTGTAGAAGCGGCTTATCGTTCCCTTGGTTTTCTTATTCCTCTTCACTGCTCGAGATAATTATCGTAGGTGGCTTGACCCTTGTAGGCTGAATCGACAGAAGAAGAGCTCGACATTCTCTCTCTTCTTCCTCCACCTCAACCTTGATGGCAGCCTCCATGTCCTTAGCAAACTACAAAATGGGTCTCAATCCAACAAGTTAGAGGTTCTTGGGTGTTGCTAAAAATTTGAAACTTCTATGGTCCTCCAGCAGAGTGAAAACCTTAAGGATCTGGGCAAGAGCAGCTCCGCGAAACTCCAAAATGGGAATTACACAAAAAACAATGCTGTTAGCTATCATATAATATATCAAAGGTAAAGGAGCAAGACAAAAAGAAAGTTCCTACTAATTACTTCAAAAAGATGCCTAACGGGAATGAGGTCATCTCCCTCCATGAAATTTTTCCAATATCGGCCACCAACAAACATGAATGAATCCTTAATCCACCAATGGTTGGAGTCCAGATTGTTAGTGATCAATTATGGATCTTTTGGATAGTGTGTGAATGTGTACCACCCTTTGGAGTTAGGGACCGACTTAAGAGTATATAGGTAGATAAATTCCCTGGCTATTAAGTCAGCCTTCAAGTGCACTCGCCAAATCTAGAATGGCACCCGACAACATCCTTCAGGCATTCAAATGGTACTAGGATGGAAAAATCTCAAATTGGTTTAAAACCTCCTTTACCAAGGGATGGTAAAGGAGGTAACACCCTTATGACTAAGATTGGGTATAAACTACATTGTAACCCATAAGTAGGTTACATGCTCGATCATCATGCTTAGGGATGATATACACCATTTGTTCTATGAAGGAATAATGATCCCTGAATGCCGAGACCACGTTATAATCCTGGACCTGAGACCAGAGAGTGGTGGCATCCAAAGACTCGTCCCTCGAGAACAACTGACCCTACTCTATTACAGAATACCCGGGATGATCAGCAACGTACTTTCTCTCATTTTCCCAGAATCTCGCAACCTTGGCATCTACTTCCACGTACTTCCAAGGGCACGAACTGTGCAGGAACTTCGATCCCACGAGCAAGGCGTTTCTTCCAGGGTATCGAGACTGTAATTGTGCGGAGAGGGACAACCGTTATGGTTTCAATAGCAGAATTGGTACTCGTAAGCCATGATTATTCGGCCTGATTAGGATCTAAAGGTTCTTCTCTGTAATACCTAGTTTTCGATCGTTATGATTTCTTGTATAAAAATTCAACTGCACCTTGAGGATATTTATGAAAGAGCCCGGTTAAGGGTTTTTTATGATATTTTGTGAGTTCTTATAGTTTTATAAGACTCGAAAATGATTGCTTAGCCAAGCATAAGACCTTTTAAGTAAAAAGGAGCAAAAACTACCAAAATTGTATGTTGGTCAAAGTTTGACCAAAAACGTCGATGGTTGACCAAAAAGTCAACTGTTGACCATGGGAGTCAAATCTTGGCAAGGAAGTCAACGGTTGACAAGAAAGTCAATGGTGGACGAAAAAGCCGAAGATTGACCCCAAAAAGTCAAAGAAAAGGCTGTACGATAAAATAATTCGCAGTATAGAATTGTACTGCATAGAGCCATTTTTATGAATAAAATGATATGTTTAGGATTCAAAACCACCATAGAAAATCAAGCACATTAATTAGGATATCTTGGGCCAAGTGGTTTCAAGTTATGAGAAAATTTTTATACAGTTCGTTTTTACACAGATGAATTTTGGACTGCAATTCAATATACCAATACTGTGTATAAGTGAATCCAGTATTGAAAATACCTGTGTTAATTCAGGAATGGACTGTACAATAAGAAAAGAGCCAAACACACCTAAAGGAAGCTTGCATCATCCTACTTTAACTTAATGACATCATTTGTTAATTAAAGGAAAAATTAGAAAGTAATTGGGTGATTTGGACCAAGAATGGCCGGCCACATACCCCCCCCCCCCCCCTCCCCCCAATGTGTGATTCATTGCTTTTTCAAGGGTCAAATTACAATTTACAAGAGTTGATCTTCACCTATAAATAGGTGGTTCCATAATTCAAAAAAATTAGAAAATCCTAACTAAACTTTGCCAAAATTTTTCTTCACCCAAAACCGAACTTGAGAGGCTAAGGATTAGGAGAGAAAAACCAAAATCCAAGAGGGAAAAAGCTTGAGGAGTGGCCGGTTTTCTTGTGAAAGCAAGCAAGGAAGTTGGAAAAAATTTGGATACCCATTTCTAGGCCTAGGGCCGGTTGTGGGGAGCAAGAGAAAAGCAAGAGAAAAAAATTGAACCCAAGGGGGATTTAGGGTTTTGAGTGTTGAATTTCCACCTAGAACATCACCCAAGAGTTCAAGAAATTTTGGTGCTCAATTTGGCCAAAAGGCCGGTTATAGGGAGGAAGGAAAAAGGGAGAACCAAGCCAAGTGTGGCCGGATTTTTTTGGAGCTTGTGTGGCCGGATTTTTGAGCAATTTGGTGACCGGACTTCAAGGCAAGGGAGGCTGAAAATTTTGGACCCTATTAGTCAAGGAAGGCCGGCTATTGGTGAAGGAAAAAGAGGAAGCAAAGAGCCAAGCCAAATCTTGGATCTAAGTAAGGTATAATCCCTTGAACCTCTAAGTTTTTCATTTAAATTTCAATTGGGAAATTTAAATGTATTTTCAAGCAAAGTTTGTATGAGCATAAGCTCACTTTAAGTTCTGCCCTAGGTTAAAATTTTAGGGTATGTGCTTGATTAATTAGGTTTTTGGTTTGGTGGTTTCAAATATGCATGCTAGGTGTTTGTTTGTATGACTAGGGTTTATATGCTTGATCTATGATGTTAATTTTGATTTGCATGGTGAAAATTTGACGTTAGAAACGTGTTGCATGACTGCTCTAGGCTCCCGATGCGGTCGGTTGAGGTAGGGTGTACGTAATAGGATGTAAAACGAATTTAAAACCGAAAACTGCCATTTCGGGTAGAAATTGGCCAGTTTCGGGAAAAGCAGATTTTGAGGCCTTTAGAGGCCGAATTTGGAAAAACTCAAAACATGAAAGTTGTAGAGAAGGGTTTTTCCTAGGGGCAGTATAGATGGTTTTGCAAAATGAGGCTTTAATTTCCTCGGTTTTTACTGAAACCCGAGCCTGACCGTGCCCAGGACCCATGCACGGCCAGGATTGATTCAACAAGGAATTTGAACGTGTTAAAGGCCGAACTGGGTTTTAACCAAAACATGAAAGTTGTAGGGTTTTTCGATAGCTAAAACTTTTGTGAAGAAAAATTTTTCAAAATCGGCTTTGATTTTTAAATGGAATTTGATTTCAAAAACTGTACAGGAAATAGGAAAATTCTGTACAGAATTTCTGGAAACAATACAGAAAAAGGTAATTTTTCACATGCACTGATAAATTGACAATGTGAAGCTGTTTCAAAGGCAGTTTCCAATAGTCAATAATTTTTACCAATCTTATTTTATGATTTCCAATTTTTAAAGTTAAACAAAAGATTTAACAAAGAATTTTACATAAGGTTTTACAAGAAAATAGGATTTTGAAACCTAAAGTTAAAAACAATCCGATTAGGATAGATTTAAACCCTAAGGTTACTCAATGTAACCAAGTAGGATAACGTAAAATTAAGTAAGGGATATATAACTAAAGTTATATAAGAGTGTTGGTTATACTACCAACATTTCTAACCCTTACTTTTATTTGATAACAGAGTATAGCACGCAGCAGTGTCCTGGCAGAATCAAGCTAGACATCGGACACCGTGAACATAAACAAGGTAAGTACAACTCCGCCTACGGCATAGGCTTTGTTGTGTATACTTGCCTAAGTATGTTAAATGCTATGTATAATGTTACATGTTATATGTTATAAAATGTTACATGCTAAGTGTTATAAAAGGTCATATGCTATATATATTAGGGAATGTTATGGAAAATGCTATGCTATGTGCTATGGTATGCTAAGTGCTATAATATGTTATGGAGTATGCCATGCTATATGCTATGAAATATGGAATGCTATGATTGTACGCTATGGATTATGAAATGTAAAATGCTATGCTATATGTTATGTAATATGATTAGAAACATGTTAAGGTTATGATATGCTAAAGATAAGATCATGAATTAGTTGTGTGAAACATCACGATGCATGTTCACCAATTAACAAGAATAAGAATAAGTAAGAGACAATGAAAGTTAAGATGGCAAGCGAGCTTGTCTGTGTCGTACCGACCCGTGCTAAGTCGGGTTGGACTATGGATTGAGTTGGAAATGGACTGGCCGCCCCAACCACTCCATAGTTGCGCGCCCGGTACGGACACTTATGTTATGGGGCCATAAGTAAAGATAAGTTAAGAAAGAATGTTATGAAGAAATAAGAAAGCATAATGAAGCATAAATGGTTCATGCATATGCTATGATAAGTTAGGATATGCTATTATAAGTTATAATATGCTATGAAATGTTATGTTACAATATGTTATGATATGTTAGGATATGTTATAATGTGTTATGTCGCCGGATAAAACAGTTGTACTTGCTGAGCGAAAGCTCATTGTCTTATGTCTATGCTGTAGGTAACCAGCCTACCAGCAACTGTTGATGCAAGATGGAGGGGCGTGGCCTGGCAAACTGTGAAATGTGGGAAAATAAGCCGCTACGCGTTTTGAAATTTCGTGTGATTATTTTATAAGTTTTATTTTGCGTTTCAAACGACTTCATTAAGTATCCGTTATGCTTACATATATATTTCGTGTGTGAGTATACCGTATAAAATTAAAAAATTAAAAAAAATAAATAAAAAAAAATTTTCCGCTGTTTACGTTAAATAAGTAAGTAAGAAACGTATGTATGTATGTATGGTAACGGCCTGCGCTAGGCGGGTCGTTACATTCTCGGCCCCTAAAAGTGGAGGTCGACATAAATTTCTAATCTTAAACGAGAAGAAAAACAAAAACCTAAGGGACTTAACCTAAATGGCCAAGAAGACAAAGAGACTAGCAGACAAGATTCGGGAAAGAGGAAAGACAACCCTAAGTCTTTAAGTGCCTATATACATCAAGATTGTGTTCCTAGATAATCAAGTTCACACTTAAAAAAGCACAAAACTTAGAAAGGAAGAACTTTTCCGTACTTGTGAGAATGAGGTTGTAGAAGAAATGAAGAAACTCCAACCAAGCTCTTGATATGCACCCGAACAAAAACTCGAAGTCTTAAAGAAACGAAACGGCACACCAAGTTAAGTAATTTGGTGGGTTTTTTGTTTTCTATAATAGGGTTTGTGCTTGTAGGGGTTGGACGGACATATGGGAGTGAAGGTTTGAAGAAGAAATGGAATTTCAACGTTTTCCTCTATTTTTTACGAAGAAGATAAAAATAAACAATGTGTTTTCAAAGAAATTTGGGGTTATTAATAGGCCAAAATGGTCATTAAACCCCAACCATCAGATCAAAAAGATGCCCATCTAACGATTCAAAATGACGCAGCAAATACATAAGGAAGACGAAAGGGCGGGAATTTGAAAATTAGATCAACGGCTGAAATTCAAAAGTCAAAAACGAAGTGACTATGAACTGAAACGACGTGATGGTTGCAGTTTTTGAGGCACACGATTTAAGGCACAATGGCTAGACTTAACGAAGTAAGACCACCCGTTTCTTACTGTGTTAAAAAAAAAATTATAGTTAAGTTTGAGTTGGTGAAGGAAAAGGTTCTTCTTTCCGACCCTAAAAGCAAAATGTGGGTACCCCATCTTTTTAAGCTTTGGATTTTTGCGATTGTTTAATCTTAATGGACGACTTGGAAAATAAGAAACATGACAATATTTAATCTAAATGGATGACTTGGAACCACTTTGGTCTGTGATTTCGTCAGCCTTGTTTACACCTTTTTTTTTTTAATCTATTATTTTCTAATATGTAAGAAGGAGGCTTAGCGTGCGATAGGTTTTGAGAAAGAAGCTAATTTAATTGGTGTGTTTTTTGAACTTTGACGCTAGTTATCCACTCTTTTCAATTCATTTAATTATATATCTACATTATATATATATATATATATATATATATAATGTATGAATAATCGAAATGGCATTAGAGAAGAAATGTGAAACGTCTGGTCAAAATTATCATGATTGGTACTTCTAAGCCTTTTTTTTTTTTTTTTTTAATGAAGTCATGTTGCTTATAAATTAACCTCAACATCAAGGACTCTGCTCTCCAATGTATGATTTATATCTAAATTATAACGTAATGTTCTTTCACCCGAAAAGCAAAAGATGGGGCTACCCACCTTTTTAAGCTTTTATTTGTGCTATTGTTTAATCTTAATGGACGACTTGGAAAATATAAACATGATAATATTTATCATGAGGCTATATTCGCTTGTAGCAATATCAAAACTTGAGAATCTCATAAGACTTGTTTTAGATATTTGAATCACAATTGTTGGTCGAGATCATCATATTTTCTTAGCTAGAATCTACTATTTTGAAGACTATCCATATATTTAAATTCAAATGTGTAGTCCTTTTGTATTTTAAATATTGCCATGGGTTGTCTCTTAGGAGGTTATAAATACATGGTAAAGTGGCCTCCATAAACCCTATCTCAGAACTTGGCAAATTACACCACTTGTAATTCTGAAAATATAGTCAAGCCCCCAAGCAAAGAGAGGACATAACTAGCTTTAAGGTGGTGAACTTGTATAAATATCTGTATTTATTACTTTCATGTACTTTACTTTTCTCTGTTTTTGTGTGTTTTACTGGCCGTAATAGTTCTCGTGGATCCCCATCACTGTGGGATTTGTTAGGCGAGTTTTACCCATCAACACTTTTATATTGAAATTTTTACCCTTCACATAACTATTGAAATTTAAATTTTTAGCTGTTAACACTACAAGAAATGTGACTTTAAGAGACCAAAGTTTTTGTTACCAAAAAAAATTTGATAGCAGAATATAGACTTTCTGTTACCAAATTTTGGTGGTTGAAAGGTGTAGACATTTTGTTACCAACTTTAGTAGCAAAAACGACATAATCCGCTACCAAATATTTTTGGTAACAGATGGCATAGCGGGAATCAAAATTTGGTTCCCGCTGATAATATTTTGCTACCAAAACACTATTTGATAACAAAATGTTAACATTCCACTACCAAGATTTGGTAGCAAATTGTAATAGTTTGCTACCAAAATTATTTGGTAGCAAAACAAATTGGCGGTATGCCAAATTTTTCCCCGGTACTATCATTTGCTACCAAATGAAATTTTGGTAGTGGAATATATATTTCTGCTACCCAATTTTGGTAGCGCATTCGTACAGTTTGCTACCAAACAAAATTTGGTAGCAAAAACAATTTTTATTTTTGCAAGAATTTCCCCCCTGATATCATCTGCTACCAAATATTTTTTGGTAACAAAAACTTTGGTCTTTTGCTACCAAAATTTGGTAACATAATATAAGTTTATGCTATCAAATTTTGGTAACAAAATATATTATTTTAAATCCAACCTTTTTTGGTAGAAAAAATGTTGGCGGGAAGTGAAAAATATTCCCGCTCAACTCATGTGCCACCAAAATTTTGTTGGTATTTTGATAGTGCATTTTGCTACCAAAATTTGGTAACAGATAATGAGTTTCTGTCACCAAATTTTGGTAGCAAAATATATTAAGTTTGTAGTGGAACCTATTTTGGTAGTGAAAACATTGGCGGGAATTTAAAATTTTTACGGGGGATGGTTTTTCCTACTAAATTAAATTTGGTGAGAAAGTGATATTTTGTTCTACCAAATGTTGAATTAAATTTATAATGTTGCTAAAAAACAATTTTAATTAAATTTTAACAATCAAATGAAAATCCGCCATCATTTAAAAAAAAATTTCTTGGGTCTACCATACCAAAATTTGATGCATAAAATACGTGCTTTTGACTACTAAATTATTATTTGATAATAAAATAAATGCTTTTTTTCCACCAAAATAAATCTGGTAACTATCTATATTTTAATTATACATAATACAAATCCATAAGTTTTGGGACACCATATATCCCTACTTTAGCAAATTAAAAAAGGCATCCTATATTTAAAATACACTAACTCTCTATATATCTCTCTGTCTCTAACTCTCTCTCTCTATCTCTAACCCTCGACCTCTGTCTCTCTCTAGCTGGAAGTCGCATTCCTTCGCCCCACCGAAACCAGTCGGCGTCCTCCCTTCACCGCGCCGGCACCAGACCTCCGTCGCGCCGTCAGCAGGCCTTTGCCGTCCCATAGTTGCGCCGGCACCATCTCCACCGTCCCCTCTCCACGCCATTGCCGGCGTCAAGGTTGCGATCCATTTCCAGTCGGCAGCGTCAAAATTGCAGTGACCAGCAACGGAAATCAACGGAATCTGAGGAGGTAAAAAGCCAAACTGAAAACCCACATCTTATTTATACGAAATCCCGCAATGAAGATTCAAATAATTTCAAAATACCCTAACTCTCTATCTCTCTGTCTCTAACTCTCTCTCTCTATCTCTAGCTGGACTTCGTACTTTCCTTCGCCCCACCAAAACCAGTCGGCGTCCTCCCTTCACCGCGCCGGCACCAGACCTCCGTCGCGCCGTCAGCAGAGGTCTTCCGTTAAGTGGTCATTAATTTGTTTTTCGTTTGTGCTTTTATATTAAGCTGAAGGTTTTCCGTTAATTTGGGTTCTTTTTCTGGCACATCGTGGGGGCCAGTTTTTTTCTTTCTTGGGGTTGCTTGTTTTAATGTCTTAGTGGTTCTTGGTTACGGTGATTCACCTAAAATCATGTTTGGGTTGATGCTGTTATTATTTATTTATTTATTTTTATTTTTTTCACTGCTGCATTTAAACTTTGAAGTGCCTGTTTCTAAATGTCATTCTCCTTCTGCATAGGAGTGCAACAGACTTGGAATATTTACAGCCTTTGATTAAGAAATTCGTTGGCTTTTTGGAGACTGAAGTTTTGCTGTCATCCACGAAGACTTCACCGTCCCATAGCTGCGTCGGCACAATCACCACCGTCCCATCTCCACACCATCACCACACGTGACCAGCAACGGATATCAGGGGAACCCACAAGTATATGTTATCAAATCCCCTAATCAAGATTCAAATAATTTCAACAAGCTTAATTCCTCTGTGAACAGCCAAACAACGACATCAAAGGGAGGAAAAATTTTGGCAAATATATTTTGGGATGTTTGAATATCTTAATGTGGCTTCGACTTTAATTATTGTTACAAAGGCTTTCATTTGGTTTAATTTAATCAATTTACATGTTTTATGTTACTATTCCTCGTCACTCCGTGAAGTTATTCCACTGCTTTGCAGTCAAACTTCAATTTTCGGATTAGATGTTACCCTTGGTTTAACTCACTTTCGTTAAATATTTCTTATATGTCAAGAATGTAGGTTTTTTTTTTTTTTTTTTTTTTGGTTGAATTTCAGATTTATAGTTTGGTTTTAGATATGGATAAAAGTTGGATCTTTGTGACGAATCGACTTTCGGAGATGTATAGGAGTGGAGTGAAAAGATTTATTGAACAAGCACGCAATCACCTAGATGAGGAAGGAAAGTGTCGTTGTCCTTGTAAAAAATGTTTGAATTGTTATTCCCATCGTATAGATATTGTCGAGCGTCATATATTTCTTAAAGGATTTAGCTCGAATTATGTAAACTGGATTAATCATGGTGAAGAGGATCCCGATACTCCCAATGTACACGATGAAGAATATGATGCAGAAGGAGAAGGAAGTGACAACGACGATGACGAAGATAAGATGGTCAACGCACTAAATGATGCTTTTCCAGACATCTTTCCATCTTCAGTAGCTGATGGTGCGGACAGAATTGATACCGAAAATTGCGGAGAAGAGACAACTGATTTGGATGATTTGTTCGTTGAAACAAGGAGAGAGTTATATGAAGGATGCACAAAGTTCTCTGCATTGACTTTTTTAGTGAAGTTACTTCATATAAAAGTATTGAATAAATGGAGTAACAAGTCTTTCGATATGTTGTTGAAGTTACTTCACGAGGCATTTCCAGAAGGCTCGAGAATTCCCAAATCCTATTATGAGGCAAAGCGCATGCTGCGCAAGCTTGGGCTGGGATACAAGACCATCCATGTCTGCAAGAATGACTGCGTGTTGTATTACAAAGAGTACAAAAATATGAAAGAATGTCCGGTATGTGGTCATAAGAGATATAAAACAAAAAACGCAAAGGGGAAAAATCTTCCACACAAAAAAATGCACTACTTTCCTCTCACTCCAAGATTGCAGCGTTTATTTATGTCTCGACACACAGCAGAAGATATGAGGTGGCATAAGGAACAACGTGTTGAGACGGAAGGAGTCCTTCGACACCCTGCAGATGCAGAAGTTTGGAAGGAATTTGACAAACAATATCCAAACTTTGCAGCTGAATCGCGTAATGTCAGATTAGGTCTTGCCTCCGATGGTCTCACTCCATTTGGAGATATGGGAAATCCATACAGTATGTGGCCAGTTTTTTTAGTGGCTTACAACATGCCATCTTGGAGATGTATGAAGCAGGCACAGATCATGATGTCGACATTAATTCCAGAACGAAAGGCACCGTGGAAAGACTTTGATGTTTATTTGAGACCTCTAATTGATGAACTTAAAGAGTTATGGGAAAACGGTGTTAGAACGTATGATGCAGTTGAAAAAAAAAACATTTTACTTTGCGTGCTGCAGTGTTATGGACAATTCATGATTTTCCTGCCTATGGTACTTTATCCGGTTACTCGACCAAAGGTTATAAGGCTTGTCCGGTGTGTATGGATGAGACCGCTTCATTTCGATTACGGAGTAAGATTTCTTACATGGGACATCGACGTTATTTATGTCCGGATCATGCTTGGCGTTCTGAATTAAATTTTGATGGTTCTATAAAACAAGGAGGCCTCCAAAATTGATGTCTGGGGATGAACTATTGTTAGAGCTTAACAAGCTGTGGGTTCCTATGCCGGGAAAAGATGCAGCAGTTCGTGAGGATGACAAGAAACAACATTTGGAAGCTGGATACACAAACGACAGTAAGTGGGGACGTAAAAGTATATTTTGGGAGCTAGAGTATTGGTCGAAACTAAAGTTGCGTCATAATCTAGATGTAATGCATATAGAAAAAAATATATGCGACAACTTGGTGGGAACTATCTTGGGATTAGATGGCAAATCGAAGGACACCAAAAAAGCTTGCTTGGACTTAGAAGATTTGAACATACGAAAGGAGTTGCACTTGGATAGGAAGGGGAAGAAGCCTCCTGCATGTTTTACAT
Organism: Ficus carica; assembly: GCA_009761775.1. Classification (NCBI taxonomy): domain Eukaryota; kingdom Viridiplantae; phylum Streptophyta; class Magnoliopsida; order Rosales; family Moraceae; genus Ficus; species Ficus carica. The sequence continues at coordinate 8,751,298 of CM019741.1, read as the reverse complement.
TGTCTACTATGGAGCGAAAAGCTTTTTGTCAATTTTTAAAATCAGTCAAATTCCCGGATGGATATGCAGCAAATTTGTCCTGAAATGTCAACATTAAAGATGGTAAAATCATGGGATTGAAAAGTCATGATTGTCACGTCTTGTTGCAACGACTATTGGCGATAGGATTGAGGCCTTATTTGAAAGATAATGTGTTGGGTCCAATTGCTGAGATGGGTTCATTTTTCTAGAAGCTTTGTGCAAGGACATTGTCGGTAAAGGACTTAGATGCACTACAAGAAGGTATAGTCTACACCTTGTGTAGACTAGAGAGGATTTTCCCTCCTACATTCTTTGATGTCATGATCCATCTAGCCTACCACTTACCAACGGAGGCAAAATTGGCTGGCCCAGTTCACACTAGGTGGATGTACCCTTTTGAAAGGTAACACTTTTCTTTTTACAAATATGTTTCAATACAGAATATTACATGTTTTTTTTTTTCATTGTAAAAAGTTTTAGCAAAGCTTGTATAACAATATATTAATTCACTAAAGTGATTTCGCAGGGCACTAGGGAATTTGAAGAAATATGTTAGAAATAGAGCTCGTCCAGAAGGGTCGATTGCAGAAGGCTATACTATTAATGAAGCATTGACTTATTGTTCAATGTACTTGCGTGACATTGAAACACAACATAATCGACCCGAACGTAATCCTGACTTTGTTGTAGCCCGACCATCCTCATCAATTTCAGTATTCCAACAACTAGCAAGACCGTTTGGGAAAGCGACCTCCATTATGTTGACACACGATGAACTTGATAAAGTGCGTTGGTATATCCTAAACAATACCGAAAAGTTGCAACCTTATTTGGAGTAAGATGTTGATCCTTATCTTGGTGTATACCTTGAATTTTCATTTTAGAAATGCGAATACTAACTGATAATCATTGACAGTGAACATGCTTCTTTATTGCGAGCACAAGGTCTTGATGAGGTTGATATTCATCAGACACAAATAACTGAATTTCCAAATCGGTTCGGAAATAAGGTAAGAACACGTGAACGTTTATGTGAATTTTTACCAAACGATATCTAATTACCATGTCTTCCTAATGTCTTATGTCAACCTTGTTGCAGATTAGAGCTAAGTACGCGGAATCTGATTCAACAATCTCTAATGTCTTGTACGCGCTGGCAAATGAACCTAACCTTATTGTTCATTCATATCCTGGTTGTTTGGTGAATGGAGTGCGATACCAAACAAAAATGCGAGATGATAGGCGTACCACACAGAATTCTGGTGTTTACGTTGAGGCAGAGTATAATGGGGCATCAAGTGCTTTCTTTGGTGTAATTGATGAGATTTGGGAGGTGACGTTTTTATATTGGAATAAGGTGATCTTATTTAAGTGTTCATGGTTTGACACGGACATTGGTAGGGTGAAGAATGAGTATAACTTCACCACGATTAAAACTGATTCCTTGTGGTTTGAGAATGAACTGTACGTATTGGCAGATCAAGTGAAACTAGTCTATTATGTTGATGACAAAAAGAAGGGTGACTCTTGGAAAGTAGTTCAAAAAGTTAGTCATCGTCATATATGGGAAAGTGTGCCGAAAACAACAAATGAGGAACAACAAGAGGATGATTTTGATGATGAGGCTTACCAAGAAGAGTTATCAAATGAGATCGACATTTCTTTTGACGCCACAAATATTGTTGAAGCTCCCCTAAATCGTATGGATACTAGGCCACTAGAAATCGATGGTTTTACCATTGATATCCAAATAAATCCCAATGATGAAATCGATGAAGAAATAGATGGTGACACCGAGGAAACCGATTCCCCAACTAATATCGAAACTTATAGTGATTATAGTGATTGAGTATGTCAAATTATTTGAGTTAAAAAAAAAAACCTAATCATTTGTGAAAGTTTGAAGTAGTTATTAAAAAATGTAAATTTCTATATTATACCATTTGTTTAATCACTAACTATTCTATATATGCCTTTTTGTATTGTTTCAGGAAATCAGTTATGTCTACTCGTAAGAGGAAGTTATCGTTTCGTTCCAGTGCAAAATCCAAAAAAGTGCTAGGTACTCCGGTTGTTGAGCCATCTCCAGAAAGGATTTCAGTTCCAGCTACTCCGATTGTTGAGCCATCTCCAGAAAGGATTTCAGTTCCCAGCTACTCCGATTGTTGGCTTGTTGAGCCATCTCCAGAAAGGATTTCAGTTCCAGCTACTCCGATTGTTGAGCCATCTCCAGAAAGGATTTCAGTTCCAGCTACTCCGGTTGTTGAGCCATCTCCACCAAACACAGTAGGCTCATCCACATCGCCAATAGCAAATGATGAGCCAATTCATAATCAAGAACATGATGGGGATGGACGTGTAATACCCGAAATTTTGATGACTTAAGAGTTCCATTGGAACAACGAAAACCTAAGTCTGAATCATGATCAGAGTTGAATAATAGTATATGTTTGAGTTCTCGTTTAATTAGCTACGAGACTCAACAATAGTTTGCTTAGGCAAATATAAGACCTTTTGGAGGAAAGGGACAAAATAGGAATTTATGATTTTCTTCGGGTCAACTTTGACCAAGGTTGACTTTAGTTTGACCAAGTTGACTCTTGGTTTGACTGAGAGGATACTGCAGTATAATTTATCGGTATAGAAACTATACTGCAGAAAACTGTCGTTACGGACGATTAAGCGAGAACAAGGTTTGAAACGACGCTAGAGGAAAATCAAGCACGATTTTTAGGACATGAAGGACTAAATGGTTTCAAGTCCTGAAAAAATTCTATATGCAGTCCAATTTTATGCAAAGGAATTCTGGACTGTAGTCCAGTATAATAGTACTGTTTTGTGAAAAAACAGTATTAGTACTGATTAAGTTAGTAGGGAAATGGACTGCAACTCTATATTTAAGGATTTTGGGAATGAAGTGGACCATGATGTATGGAATTGAAGCCAAGTGGCTCCACTAAAACCGTCCACCTCACAGGGACTAAAGTGCAAATACTTTGTCATTAAGGACTAAAGTGCAATTTTAAGAAAAGTAAGTAAGTATGTAATTTTTGAATTATGGAATTTATGGATATTCCTAACCAAGCCTCCAACTAGAGTTGAACTAAGCCAATAGACGGTTACATTGATCGGTTACATTGGGTAGCTTGGTGAACAAGGCAAACAAAGCTTGTTGAACAAGCCAACTTTTGGCTCACAACCAATGGCTTGGCCGGCCATTCCATGAATAAGGAAGGGAAATTGTGTAATGATGATGCAAGCAAGACGATGTCATCATGGTGATGTCATCAAGATGAGGTAAGCAAGAATTACTTGGTGACTAAGTAAACTTGGTGAACAAGCAAGCTTGTTGGACAAGCTATCTTTGGCTCACCTTCCCTTGCATGGCCGGCCACCTTAAGGAGCAAAGAGCAAATAGTTTTGGTTCATTAAGGACTCTTAAGCAAATTCAAGAAGAATTTTGGAGCTAAAAATAATTATGGGAAATTGAAAATTTCCACTATAAATAGGGAAAGTTAGAGAACTTTCCAAACTTTAGTTCCATTCCAAGTCTTTCTTTTCTCCTCTCCCTTCCATTAAAACCGAACCCCAAGTGAGAGAGAACACCATGTGGTGGTCGGATTTCTTGAGAAGAAAGAAAGAAGAAGAAAAATTTTGGAAACCCACCAATCAAGGAGTTAAGGTAATTGTAATCTTCCTAAACCCCTTTAGTTCTTCATTTAGGTTTTGATTCAAGTTTTTGTGTATTTTCTTATGGGTATGGCCGAAATATTGGAACCCTATCAAGCTAAGGGTGACTGAAAATTTGGAACTCCATCTAGCCATGAGAGGCCGGTTGTTGGAGAAGGCAAGAGAAAGGGAGGAAAAACCTTGGGTGGAGCTAGGTAATCTCTTAACCCTAAGCTCTTCAATTTAAATTTCAATTGAGAAATTTAAATGTATTTCAAGTGGGATTGTATGAGCATAAGCTCAATTTCAATTATTGCCCTAGATTAGAAATTTTAGGGTTTGTGCTTGATTGATTAGGATTTATGATTCGTGGTTTAAAATGTTTGCATGTTAGGTGTTTGATAGATTGCTAGGGTTTTTATGCTTAATGTATGTTTCTAATTTTGATTTGCATGGATGTATGTTTTATATTAGAAAGCATTGCATGTCTGCTATTAAGCTCCCGCTGCAAGCGGTTGAGGTAGTGTGCGCGTATTAGGGCGTAAAACCAAGTTAAAACCGAAAACTGCCAGTTCAGGTACATACTGGCCAGTTTCGGGAAAGTGGAAATTTGAGACCCTTAGAGGCCGAATTTGGAGAAACTTAAAACATGAAAGTTGTTTAGAACGGTTTGTCCTAGAGGAAAACGCAGAAATTTTTCAAAAATAAGGTTCGAAAGGCCTTCGTTTTCACGAAAAACCGAGCCTGATCCGTGCCCAGGATTTGTGCACGACCAGGAGAGTTCAAACGGCAATATGAACCTGTTAGAGTTCGAATTGAATTTTTCGTAAAACACGAAAGTTTTAGGATTTTTCGAGAGCTAGAACTTTTGTGAAGGAAACTTTTTCGAAATCGGAATGGATCTTTAAACTGACATGATTTTATAAAGACTGTGCAGGGAACAGGAAATTCCTGCACAGGATTTTCTAAAAACAGTTCGGAAAAATTGTTTCTTTCCTCAAAACCACTGTTTTGACTATGGGAACTATTCCAATAGCAGTTTTCAGCCCTAAATGATTTTTATAAAGACTTATTTCAAGAATATGAATTGTTATGAGTTGAGTAAAAGATTTTTGAAGTTAATTTACCCAAGTTTCCAAAGAAATGGAAAATGAATTTTTAAACCAAATTAGGTAAGCAAGATGATTACGGGTAATAACCGGAAGTGATATCCGAGTTACTGGGCCAAAGCCTAAAGCTCAAGTTTGACCCATATAGGGTTGACCTTAGTTGACCAAAGTTGACTTTGGTTGACCAAGAGTTTGACTACAATTAACCTTAAGGGTTAGTCAAGATAACCCTAAGGGATACCAAGATTAGTAAAATTGGGCTAAGATATAGGGTTAATTGAGGTAAACCAATAATTATGGACAAGAATAAAGCCCAAGGTTAGGAAGGTAACCTAACCCTAACGGTATGTATAAAGGTTTAGCACATGAGGTTATCCAATGTAACCTCTTAAGAATTAATCCATATTGGGTTATTTTTTTTTAAATAATAGGGTTACTATTTGTAACCAGTAAGACATCTAGTATCGGGGACATACAACTAGGATTATGTAGGCATGTTGGTTAGATCACCAACATTCCACAATGCTCATTAGACCCTTACCTATGTCCTTCATCAAGCAGGAGGAAACCTGCAGCTGTACCCAGAGGAGAAGCAGCACTACGTAGGACATAACAAGAGAGGTAAGTACAAACCTCACCTACAGTATGGAAAGTAGTAAGCTATTTTCAAATATATAACATGTTCCATGTATGCCATGTTATGCTATGCTATGCTATGTTATGCCATGTATGCCATGTTATGCCATGTATGTCATGTTATGCCATGTTACAAGAATGTCATGATTGACAAAAATGTCATGTTTTCAAAAATGTCATGGTTTCAAGAATGCCATGTTATGGCAAGGGTTAACTATGATATGATATAGTGACATCATGAGGCATGTTGACTAATATTAAACCACATGGTAAGATAAATCAAGTAAGGTGTCGTACCAACCTCCCGTGATCGTGGATGCTACATGTTTCAGTTGTGATCTTGACTGTCCGTGATCGTGAAGGGTCAAGTTTACAAGACCTTTCGTAAAATCGCAAAGGCTTATAAAATTCCCAGAACTGTTAGGGACCTTCCAAACCCTAGCTTTGTCTGGAGGCTGCGCGCTTTTGGTGCGGACACTATGGGCCCACAGATTGAGACAAGATAATAAATTAAAGATTGAGTCTATAATGAAGCATAAGACATTCAATCAATCGTAAATGGTTCATGCATAAGTTACATGATGATTGGCATGTTTCTAAAATGTTTGAAATGTTTTTGTGAGATTATGTTTGTACTTGCTGGGCGAAAGCTCATCAGATATTTCATACTGTAGGTAAGATGCCTGCAGCTGTACTTGGTGGGCCATGGAGACGATGCAGCAAGTGAAGGGTGGTGTGGGATACCACTACGCAGATTTTTCCGCAATATTTTAAGTATGAAGTGGTATATGTATGATTAAGAAATATGTACCATGTTATGTTTCCAAGGTCCGGTTTCAAAGGTTATGGTGACCTTATAATCGGCATAACAAGTAATGGGTAGGCATGATGAAGTTTACCCATATGGACAAGTTTATTTAATTTATGTTAAGAAAAAAAATTATATTGTAATTTTCTGAAAGATCAAGTATTAGAAACTAGCAAGTAAGTTAAGTAAGTAAAGTGACGGCCACGTCTACGTAGTCGGCCCTACGTGGATGGTGTAATTCGGGGCGTTACAGGACGCGTGATTGTGCTCCAGTCAATTCCAGAGAACCAACAAGTTCCATCAACTGGTAAAATCAATATTATTATTAAGTTGTTGATTTTTTTTTTCTTTTATACTATTCTATAATTAACATAGTATTTGTAAATAGCGCGGTCAACCAATGTTCGCGGACCTACTACGTGTCAAGCAATCGATAGATTAGTGACCAAAAAAGGAAAGCTTGAGGTTAAGTATAGGGATTCTGAGCTCCGAGTTCATGGGGAGAATGCGGGCCGATTTACCAGCAAAATTGGTTCTATAGTTCGCCATCATGCTCCACTAAAATATGGCAGTTGGGGCAAGATTCCTGAAAAGCAATAGAATGAATGCATAAGACGTTTGAAGGTTTTTTTCTTTTCTCAATTACTCTTTATAACAGTATTGTAGATAAATTTTTCTTAAACACTTTGGAAACAGGAAGTAATATTGTTAGACAATACACTAAGAACTTGTGCATCAGTCTTAACCTAATCACTTGGATCCTTTTTATTCGGCTTTAAAACAAATATATTTCCCAAATTTACGAAGTTTATTCTCGTAGGATCTATTTGACCTAAATTTTGAGGAACATCCGCATTTGAAGGACATTGTCCATCACTATTTCTTCGAGCGCTTTAAAGGTTATCGATATCGGTGCCATAAAAAATACCAAGAACTTATCAAGGAAAGCAAAGATCCATTGCAACATTTGCCGAATCAATACGTTAAATCAGCTGATTGGGAGTGGATGTGCATCAACTGCTTTGGAAATGAAGAATGGCAGGTAAATAAACAACTTAACTAAATAATGGGACATTGGTTTGAGAATGTGCGTTTTGATATAAATTTTTTTCTATGTTTAAAGTTGTGATGGTAATTTATTACATTTAAAAGTCTCTTTTTGCATTTATGCAAAAAAAAGCAAAGGTTTATTCAGAAAATCATTCCAAAAACCTGGCAGGTTATTTGGGTGGCTCAAGATCTATGGTTCAACATTTGGAAGAAGTTTGTGTAATTAACTTTGACTCATTTAAGTATGCTACCAGTTAAAACCATTAACTTTTATTTTTTGATTAATTAACAAATAATCATTTCTATGTAGAACATACATTCGAGTTCTGATTCGAATACTTCGGGAGGGTACTTTGAGGTCTTCAAGAAAACTCATTGGAGCGAATCACGGGGATGGACAACTGAGAGAGCGAACGAAGATTATGTAAGAAACCAAACACTTAATCATTTCATTTGATTGTTTTATATATGATTCTTGTAATACCTAAATTTTTCAACGTTCTTATTTCCTTTTTGAGGAATTAATTTCATATTATGAAAGTATGCATGAAAGAGCTCGATTTAGAGCTTTTGAGAAATTTTGTGAGTTCTTATGATCAATAAGACTCAAAACTGATTGCTTAGCTTAGAAATGGACCTTTTGAGTCGAAAGAACGGAAAAGTACATGATTTTATGAAAGTCAAAGGTTTGACCAAAAAGTCAACTTTGACCGAAAAAGTCAAAGTTTGACCAAGAAGAGTCTAAGGGTTGACCATATAGTACTTTGAAAAGCAGTATGGAAAGTATACTGCGAAAAATAAATTTTTGTGCGCTAGATAGCAAGAATAGGCCTTAAACCACCTAGAAAATCAAGCACACCAAATTAAGATTAAAGGCGAAAATGGACTATTTTGGAGAAAACAAGCCAAACAAGGCTCATAAGGGATGACATCATCCAACTTTTTAATTATGATGTCATTAATCCTTGAATTAGCTTGGAATGAAATCCAAGAAGCCTCTAGACTGCCCATTGGCCGGCCACCTCATGGGGTTATCAACCAAATATCAAAAAAATTGTGGGGTAAATTTTACAAATAAGCAAAGTTCTCCAACATCTATAAATACCCCTTGAGCCTATTCATTTTATTCAAGAAATTTGGGGAAATTCTTGCAAAATTTTCTCTTGAAAATCCAGAAATTAAAGAAGAGAAGGGGGTGAGAAAATCAAAAATTTTCTTGGGGCTTTTGTTCATAGGAGTTCGGATTTGAACTGGGAAAAAGCCAAGAAAAGTTTAGAAATTTTATTTTGGGTCTCTTGGGTGTGTGGCCGAGTGAGTGAGGGAAGGAGAAAGGGAGGAAAAAAAAAAAGTTCAAATTTTTGGGGCGAATCCTTGGTGTGGTGTGGTGCTTGGTTTGGAGTGGATCTACCAAGGACACCAACCCAAAATTTTTGGTGCTCAAATTGGAGGAGTGGCCGTGGGCTAGGGTAAGCTAGGGGGAGGAAGAAATTGTGTGACCAAAACTTGACTTTGGTCTAAGGTAAAAATCTAGAGCCCTAACTCTCTTATTTGAGTTCAAATTTAAAGTTAAAATGTGGTTCAATTTGGTTGTAAGGACATAAGTCCATTTCCCATTTTATACCCTAGTATGGTTGTATGTGCTTGATTTGTAGATCTAGGGGTGTATGGCTTGAATTCTTGCATTGTTTGTGCTTGTTTGTGATTGATCTTCATGCTTGATGCTTAGGGTTGTGTGTCCCCTAGTTTGGTCCGAAAATCTGCCCTTAGGCAGTGCTTGAAGCATGCTAGCTTAGGGAGCAAAGTTTGGTGCTTGTATGTGATGTATGCAAAAAGTTAGAGTCAATGCAAACCTAGGTTTAGAGCTTTTGGATTTGGTTTGCATGGATCCAATTGGATGGTTTTGAGTTCATATGGGACGTTAGAAGCGCTGTGTGTTTGCCATGTAGGCTCCTGAAGTGGTCGGTCGAGTTAGATTTCACGAAATAGGACGTAAACCGGACTTAACAACCGAAACTGCCAATTCGGATTCGAAACTGGCCAGTTTCGGGAAAGTGAAAATTAGAGGCCTTTAGAGGCCGAATTGGGTAAAACGTAAAACACGAAAGTTTCTTGGAACGATTTTTCCTAGAAGACAAAGCGGGCAGAATCCCAAAATGAGGCTCCAATGGTCTCCGTTTTTACAAAAATCAGTGGCTAGTCTGCCCAGACCTAGTTTACAGGATCAGCCAGTTTCAAACAAAAACTGACGCAAATACAAGCAGAACTGGATTTTTCATAAAACACGAAAGTTTTAGCATTTTTTCGAGAGCTACAACTTTCGTGAAGACAAGTTTTTTTCAAATTCCGAATGGATTTTTAAACTGATATTGTTTTATGAAGAGTGTGCAGGGAACCGAAAATTCCTGCACATAAGTTTTTACAAACATTTTCGAAAAAACTGTATTTTTGCTTAAAACTGTTCCAAAGGCAGTTCTCAACCTTAAACGACCTTTATAAAGATTTGTTTCAAAGATCGGAATTTTTACAAAAATATTAAAGGAATTTAAAGTTAAATTTCTCAAAATGGCGAAAGTATAAGAAAATGGAGCTTTTAAGATAAAATTTGTAATCAAGCCGATTACGGACGGTAACCAGGGATAATACCTGAGTTACCGGGCTTAGCCCCAAAGCCCAAGGTTTTAAAGAAACCCAGCATTTTGTCAAGGACCTAGCCCAAGAGATTATCCAACGTAATCTCTTAAGAAATAATCAAAGAATGATTACTCCCAAACGGTAGGATGGCTATTTGTGACCAAATCAGATATTAAGTATCGGGGACATACAACTAGGATTTTGTAGGCATGTTGTGTAACGACCCGCCTAGCACAGGCCGTTACCGTACATACATACATACTTTTCGTACTTTCATACTTATCATAAGCAGCGGAATTTTTTTTTTTTTAATATACGGTGCGACACACACGAAAGCGTACGTAAGAAGTTAACGGATACTAAATATGGTTGTTTGGGCATAATATAAAACACATAAAATAAGTACATAATTTATCAAAACGCGTAGAGGCATAATTTCCCACATTTCACAGTTCGCCCCACCACGCTCCACCATCTTGTATCAACAGTTGCTGGCAGGTTGCTTACCTACAGCATAGACGTAAGACAGTGAGCTTTCGCTCAGCAAGTACAACTACTATAAACCGCGACACAAACAATTACCATCATAACTTAACTTAACATAACATAATCATGACGTAGCTTATCATACATATGCATGAGTCATTTATGCTTTCTTATGCTTTCTTATCCATTCATAACTTACTTTCTTAGCTTATCTTAAGATATGGGCCCCATAACATAAGTGTCTGTACCGGGCGCGCAACTATGGAGTGGTTGGGGCGGCCAGTCCATTTCCAACTCAAACCATAGTCCAACCCGACCTAACGCGGGTCGGTACGACACAGGCAAGTTTGCTTGCCATCATATCTTTCATTGTTTTCATACTTGATCTTGTTCTTATTAATTGGTGAACATGCTTCGTGATGTTTTACACAATTAAATCATAGTCTTATCTTAAGCATATCATAGTCTTAACATGTTTCTAACATTTTTCATAACATATTTCTTAGCATATAATCATAGCATACTTCTTTTCATAACATGCAGCATATAACATTTCATAACATATCGTATATGACTTTTCATAGCACAAAGCATATGACTTTACTTTACATATAGCATATAACATAGCATATTTCATAACATTCCCTAATACATAACATTTCCTAGTACATAATATTTCCTAGTACATAACATTTCCTAACACATAGCATGCTTCATACATTCATCATCATACTTAGGCAAGTATACACAACAAAGCCTATGCTGTAGGCGGAGTTGTACTTACCTTATTCGCGTTTGCTGTGTCCGATGTCGCGCTTGATTCCGTCAGGACACTGTCGCATTCTATATTCTGTTATCATATAAAAGTAAGGGTTAGAAATGTTGGTGATATAACCAACACCCTTATATAACTTTAATTATATGCCCCTTATTTACTTCTCGTGTTATCCTACTTGGTTACCTTAAGTAACCCTAGGGTTTGAACCTATCCTAATCGAATTATTTTAAAATTTGGTTCAAAACCCATTTTTGTTTTCTTTTTAGAAAACCTTATATTTTGTACAAAATCCTTTGTTTGACTTTGATAATTTGAAATCATGAAGTAAAATTTGTAAAATTTTTTGACTATTGGAAACTGCCTTTGGAACAGTTTCACATTGTCAATCTATCAGTGTTTGTGCAGAATTACTCTTTTCCTGCACTGTTTCTAAAAATCCTGTACAGGAATTCCCTATTTCCTGTACTGTTTTTGAAAACCAATTCAGTTTAAAAATCAAAGCCGAATTTGAAAAAGTTTTCTTCACAAACGTTTTAGCTTACAAGAAACCCTACAACTTTCGTGTTTTGAGGAAAACCTATTTCGGACCTTATCACGTTCATATTCCTTGTAAACTAATCCTGGCCGTGCATAAATCCTGGGCACGGTCAGGCTCGGGTTTTCATAAAAACAGAGGCCATTGGAGCCTCATTTTGCAATTCTGCCTAAGTTACCCCCAAGGAAAAACCCTAATCTATAACTTTCATGTTTTGAGCTTTTCTCAATTCGGCCTCTAAAGGCCTCAAAATCGGCTTTTCCCGAAACTGGCCAATTTCTACCCGAAATGGCAGTTTTCGGTTTCGATTTCATTTTACGTCCTATTACGTTCATCCTACCTCAACCGAACACAGCGGGAGCCTAAGTCAGTCATACAGCGTACTTCTAACGTTCAATTTTCAACATGCAAGTCAACATTAACATCATACATCAAACATAGAAACTTTAGCCATATTATCAAACACTTAGCATGCATATTTGAAACCACCACATCATAAACCCTAACTTAATCAAGCACATAACCTAAAATTCTCAACTAGGGCAGAAAATAAAGTGAGCTTATGCTCATACAAACTTTGCTTAAAATACATTTAAATTTCCCAAATGAAATTTAAATGAAAAGCTTAGAGTTCAAGGGGTTTTTACCTCACTTTAGACCAAGGATTTGGCTTGCTTTTCTTCCCTTTTTCCCTTCACTAGCCGCTGGTCCTGCTTGGCCAAAAGGATCCAAAATTTTCCAGCCTTCCTCCCCTTGAAGTCCGGTCACCAACTTGCTCAAAAATTCCGGCCAATTGCTCCAAAATCCGGCCAATGTCTTGGCTTGGTTCTCCCCCCTACAACCGGCCTTGGTTAAGGAATTGGGCACCAAATTTTTTTTCACTCTTCTTGCTTGCTCCTCAACCAAAACCGACCCTTACTCTCCTAATTTGCTCTTGATTTTGGCTAGGATTTCTTTCTTTCCTCTCCTCTCAAATCCGGTTTTAGGGTGGAGAAAAATTTTGACATAGTCTAGCTAAGATATCCTAATTAATGCGCTTGATTTTCTATGGTGGTTTTGGTTCATAAACTAACTGTCTTATCCGTAAAAAAAATAGTTTTACACAGTATTATTCTATACTGTTAATTATTTTATCGCATAGCCATTTTCTTTGACTTTTTGGGTCAATCTTTGGCTTTCTCGTCCGTCGTTGACTTTCTTGTCAACCGCTGACTTTCCCGCCAAACTTTGACTCCAGTGGTAAACAGTTGACTTTTTGGTCAACCGTCGGCGTTTTTCGGTCAAGCTTTGACCAACATAAAAATTTTGGCGATTTTGCTCCTTTTTGCCAAAAAGGTCATTTGCTTGACTAAGCAATCATTTTCGAGTCTTATAAAATCATAAAAATTCACAAAACATAGCAAAACCCTTAACCGGGCTTTTTCATAATTACCTTCACGGTACAAATAATTTTCCTAAAAAAAAGAAATCATAATGCTACAATATTCTAGTCATTACATGTTGGTTAGGACACCAACATTGCATAATGAGAATTGGACTCTTACCTATGTCCCTGTTCAAGCAGGAGAAGGCCTGCAGCTGTGCCCAGTAGGAGGACAGCATCAAGAAGGACATAGTAAGAGAGGTAAGTACAACATAGGCTCTAATTGGTACTTGCCTAAGTATGTTAGATGTATGCTTGGGGTGTATGCCAATTGTATGCTTTGTGCTAATATGTGATATGCTGATTGCCATGATTATTTGCGACTTGTTATACCATGTTAAATGTTGAAGCATGATATTAATATGATGTACAAAAGGGTAAGAAAGTATGTTAAGCAAGATAATGATGCTAGTGTGAATTAGGGTTATGTGACATTACGATGCATGTTCACTAATTCCTATGAGACTAATAAGCTCAAGAATGAGGTAAAGAAAAGAAAGAAGGAAGGCAAGCAAGCTTGCCAGTGTCGTGCCCCCGTCCAAGGTCGGGTCGGACTATGGCAAGAGTAAGTCCATAGTTGCGCGCCGGGTACGTACACTGATGTAAGGGCCCAAAATAAAGATAAGAAAGATGAGAATGAGTGCCGAAAGTAAAATATGAGCATAACTGGACCATGCATATGTTAGGCATTCGTTGTGTTATGCTATGATGTATGATGTTATGAAACGAGATGCGAAGCATGATAAGTTAAGTTAGGATGTGTATGATTAGCTAGGGTTGTGTATGACGCGGATTAAATTGTTGTACTTGCTGAGCGAAAGCTCACTGTTTTACGTCTATGCTGTAGGTAAGCAACCTGTCAGCAATGTATGATACAAGGTGGCAGAGCGTGGCGGGGCGTACTGTGAAATCGTGGGAAGATAAGCCGCTACGCGTTTTGATTTTTAAGTACTTCTATTATGTGAATATTTTATTTAAGACATATTTTATAAGCTGCATGTTTATAATTACTGTATTCAAAAAAAAAAAAATTCCGCTGTGTTTTGCCAAGTATGTAAGTATGTATGTATGTAAGGTAACGGCCTGTGTTAGGCGGGTCGTTACTGTAACGACCCGCCTTGAACAGGCCGTTACCGTACATACATGCATATTTTCATACTTTCATACTTAACGAAAACAGCAGAATATATATATATATATATATATATATTTTTATATACGATGTGATTCACACATACAGATACGTACGTAAACATAACGAACATTAAATAAAGTCGTTTGAGCGTAATATGAAACTCATAATATAATTACTTAATAGTTCAAAACGCGTAGCGGCTTGATCCCCACATTTCACAGTCCGCCAGGCCTCGCCCTTCCATCTTGCATCAGCAGTTGCTAGCAGGTTGTTTACCTACAGCATAGACATAAAACAGTGAGCTTTCGCTCAGCAAGTACAACTACTAATTACCGCGACATCATAAACACAACATATCCTAACATATCATAACATAGCGTAACATAACCTTTCATAGCATCTCATAACTTATCATAGCATATCCTAACTTATCTTAGCATAACATAACTTATCATGGCATTTCATACTTATCATAGCATATGCATGAACCATTTATGCTTCATTATGCTTTCTTATTTCTTCATAACATTCTTTCTTAACTTATTTTTACTTATGGGCCCCATAACATAAGTATCCGTACCGGGCACGCAACCATGGACTTACTCTTGCCATAGCTCAATCCGACCTCACGCGGGTCCGTACGACACAGGTAAGTTCGCTTGCCATCATAACTTTCATTGTTTCATATCTTGATCTTATTCTTATTAATTGGTGAACATGTTTCGTGATGTGTCACACAATTAAATCATGATCCTATCTTAACCATACCATAGCCATAACATATCCTATATCCTCTCATAACATGATTCTAGCATATTTCATAATATTTCATAGCACATGCCATAACATATTACATAGCCTAGCATATGATAACACATAACATAGCATACTTATGACACATCATAGCATTTAACCCTTTTATAGCACATGGCATAACATAACATATAACATAGCGTTCATACTTCATAGCATCTTTCATGACATTTCCTAACCTATTATAGCACTTAACATATAGAGCATAACATTTTCTATCACTTAGCATGTAACATTTACGTCACATAACATTTTCATCATACTTAGGCAAGTATACACAACAAAGCCTATGCTGTAGGCGGAGTTGTACTTACCTTGTTTATGTTTACTGTGTCCGATATCTAGCTTGATTCCGCCAGGACACTGCTGCGTGCTATGCTCTGTTTTCAAATAAAAGTAAGGGTTAGAAATGTTGGTAGTATAATAAACATTCTTATATAACTTTAGTTATATATCCCTTACTTAATTTTACGTTATCCTACTTGGTTACATTGAGTAACCCTAGGGTTTAAATCTATTCTAATCGGATTGTTTTTAACTTTAGGTTTCAAAATCCTATTTTCTTGTAAAACCTTATGTAAAATTCTTTGTCAAATCTTTTGTTTAACTTTAAAAACTGGAAATCATAAAATTAGATTGGTAAAAATTATTGACTATTGGAAACTGCCTTTGGAACAGCTTTCCATTGTCAATTTATCAGTGCATGTGAAAACTTACATTTTTTTGTACTGTTTTACGAAATTCTGTACAGGAATTCCCTATTTCCTGTACAGTTTTTTTTTTTTTGAAATCCTCTTCCAATTAAAAATCTAAACAGATTTTGGAAAAGCTTTATTCACGAAAGTTTTAGCTCTCGACAAACCCTACAACTTTCGTGTTTTATGGAAAACCCAGATCGATCGTTATCTTAGTCATATTCCTTATTGAATCATTCCTGGCCGTGCATGGGTCCTAGGCACGGTCAGGATCGGGTTTTGGTAAAAACGAAGGCCATTGGAGCCTCATTTTGCAAATCTGGCCATGCTACCCCCTAGGAAAAACCCTGTTCTACAACTTTCTTGTTTTGAGTTTTTCCAAATTCGGCCTCTAAAGGCCTCAAAATCGGCTTTTCCCGAGACTGGCCAATTTCTACCCGAATTGGCAGTTTTCGGTTTCGATTTTATGTTACGTCCTATTACGTTCACCCTACCTCAACCGAACACAGCGGGAGCCTAAGTCAGTCATGCAGCGTACTTCTAACGTCCAATTTTTGCCATGCAAATCAAAATCAACCTTATGCATCAACAAATAAAATTCTAACCATACAACAAACACCTAGCATGCAAGATTGCAACCACCAAACCATAACCATAACTAAATCAAGCACATGCTCTAATTTCCTATCTAAGGCAGCAAATTAAAGTGAGCTTATGCTCATTACAAACCAAGCTTAAATACATTTAAATTTCTCCAATGAAATTCAAATGAAAAGCTTAGAGATCCAAAGGATTTTACCTCACTTTGGTTAGGGATTTTGGCTTGCTTTTTCTTCTCTTTGTTCCCCCTTCAACAGCCGGCTTTCCAAGGTTGGTTGGCTCCCAAAATTTCCAGCTTTCTTGCCCTAATTCCAGTCACCAAAATTGCTCAAAAATCCAGCCACCACTTGGCTCCAAAAACCCGGCCACACAAGCTCAAAATCCGGTCTCCACAAAATTTTTCTTTCCTTCCTTGTTGCTCCCCTACAACCGGCCTCCTTGGCCAATTTTGGGCACCAAAATTCTTGGAGCTCTTGATTGATGTTCATAGTAGAAATCCAACACTCAAGACCCTAATTTCCCCTTAGTTTCACAATTTTTTTCTCGGTTTCCCCCTTGGCTCCCACAACCGGCCCTAGGTAGGAAAAATGGGTACCAAAATTTTTTTCTCACTTCTTTCTTGCTTCTCCTTCAAGAACCGACCCTCACACACTCTTTTCTCCTTGATCCTAGCTTGAATTTCTTTCTCTCCTTCTCTCCCCAAATCCGGTTTTTCTCTTAAAAAAAGGCAAGAGTTTGGCCAAATTTTCTAATTTCTTTGAATTATGGAACCACCTATTTATAGGTGAAAATCAACTCTTGTAAATTGTAATTTGACCCTTGAAAAAGCAATGAATCACACATTGGGGGGGGGGGGGGGGGGGGGGGGGGGGGGGTTATGTGGCCGGCCACCTTGGAGAGCAAGGAAAGATTTCTTTCCAAATTTTTCCTTAATTCATTAATGATGTAATTAAGTTAAAGTAACGTGATGTCATCCACCTTTAGACTTGTTTGGCTCCTTTTCTTATATACAGTCCCTTTTTAAGTTAACACAGATATTTTCAATACTGGATTCACTTATACACAGTATTGGTTTACTGAACTGCAGTCCAAAATTCATCTGTGTAAAAACGAACTGTATAAAAATTTTCTCATAACTTGAAACCACTTGGCCCAAGATATCCTAATTAATGTGCTTGATTTTCTATGGTGGTTTTGAATCATAAACATACTATCTTATCCGTAAAAAAAATGGTTTTACACAGTATAATTCTATACTGTTAATTATTTTATCGTACAACCATTTACTTTGACTTTTTGGGTCAATCTTCGGCTTTTTCGTCCACCATTGACTTTCTTGTCAACCGCTGACTTCCTTGCCAAGATTTGATTCCCATGGTCAACAGTTGACTTTTTGGTCAACCGTCGGCGTTTTTTGGTCAAACTTTGACCATCATAAAAATTTTGGCGATTTTACTCATTTTTACCAAAAAGGTCATTTGCTTGACTAAGCAATCATTTTCGAGTCTTACAAAGTCATAAAAACTCACAAAACCTAATAAAAACCCTTAATCGGGCTCTTTCATAAATATTCTCAAGGTACAGTTTGAATTTTTATACATGAAATCATAACGATCGAAAAACTACGTATTACAGTTACAATTCTAACTTCTAAGTTTAACACTTCACCTAATGCAGGACCAAATGATCAAGATTCGCGATGCTCGTTTAAGTGAACTACCTGAAGGGTCAAACTTGGCTCTGACGCTGAGGAAGAAATTTACTCTCAAGTTTTGTCAAGCGCGAGGTATGAAAAATATGGTTTCAAGCGTGGAATAGGTCCTATACCAAGACAAGCATCAAAAACTCACAAATCGGGACAACCAAGATATGAAAGCCTTCAAAACGAAATTCAGGAAGGCAAAGTTCGCATGGCAGAAATGGAAGACCATTTGAAACAACAAAGGGAGGCCATTCAGTTGCTACTTCAGCGGCTTAATATGCCATCAAATCATCCTGGACCGAACCTCCCAAGCAATGAAGATCTGCCACCACTACCAGCTCCGGCACCAGTTTGTTAGAGGTCATTCCACTACCAAGATTAATTGTTTTTTAGTACAATATTTAGTAAGCCGTGACTCTTGGATTTGCTTAAGTATTACTATTATAGTATTTTGTTTGGATTTTAATATTTAGTAAGCCGTGACTCTTGGATTTGCTTAAGTATCACTATTTTAGTATTTTGTTTGGATTCTAATATTTATCAAGATATTGGTTGAGATTTGGTATTTTGTTTAAATTAATATTTGGTATTTTGTCTATTAAATTTGAATTTCATACATATATTTTGGGAAAAAATACAGGTACATAAATTTGCCACAAAATTCGGTACCAAAAATTTAGTATTTTTTTCCCCTTTTTGCTACCAAATAGTTGGTGGCTAATCAATTTGAAATTGCTACCAAATACATTTTGTTAGCCAAATTTTGGTACCTAAATCTTGTATATTTTGCTATCAAAAATACATTATGCTACCGAAATTTTGGTTTCTAAATCACTTGTATTTGACTACCAAATTCCTTCTGCTACCAAAAGATTCGGTAACTAAATCTCATGCATTTTGTTACCAAATATTTGGTCACAGAATCTTCTACAATTCGTTACCAAATAAATTTTGTTACTGATAATTTGGTAACTAAATCACATATTTTTTGCTACCAAATACCTTTTGTTATCAAAATTTTGGTACCTGAAATTATAGACTTTTGTTACCAAATACCTTTTGTTACCAAATTGTTTTGGTAACAGAATATCATATTTTTCGCTACCAAATACATTTTGTTACCTAAATCAATTTTGGTAACAAAAAGTTTTTGCTACCAAAAATTTGGAAACAAATACTTTTTGTGACTGACTTTCCGCTACCAAATTTATTTGGTACCTAAAACTTATTGTTACCAAAAACAGGGCTTTCAGCTACCAAATTTTAGTAACTGAAAATTGATTTTCTTGTAGTGATAATAATTTTTACTTTAAAAACATAATCTAACTTATTTATTCAACCAACTTATTTAGTAGTCCAACATCTAATATGTGGATAACCATCTTTTTCTTTTTCTTTTTTTTTTTTTTCTTTTTCTGAATCAGTTTTACGATTCAGAATTAAATTATGACTACCATAAATTGATTCAAAAACAATTGTAAGTTCTACTTCTTTACATAATAAAATTGAATTATGTACTAGACATCTTTATTGGGATTTTCATGATCAGTTTTTTTTTTAATGTATTTTTGCTCTTGATGGAAATTTTACAAATTCCCAAATTACTTGCAAAATGAAAAAAATAATTATTGACGTAAGGACACATTATATGATAAATTATAAAAAATTTCATCTTAATTACATAAAATTTACGGTTTAATTTTTGTTAGATTCATATATTAATCATTACAGTTAGTCATCACCTGCTTGCTTATCCAACCTTTTTATTAGAGTGATAGATATCTAAAGATAAAATAAAGTTTTCTCGTTTTTCTTACTGTGTTAAAAAAAAAAATCATAGTTTAATTTGAGTTGGTGAAGGATAAGGTTCTTCTTTCCGACCCTAAAAGCAAAATGTGGGTACCCACCTTTTTATGCTTTGGATTTTTGCAACTGTTTAATATTAATGGACGACTTGGAAAATAAGAAACATGATAATATTTAATCTTAATGGATGACTTGGAACAACATTGGTTTGTGATTTCGTCAGCCTTGTTTACATTTTTTTTTTTAAATCTATTATTTTCTAATATGTAAGAAGGAGGCTTAGCGTGCGATAGGTTTTGAAAAGAAGGTAATTTAATTGGTATGTTTTTTGAACCTTGACGCTAGTTATCCACTCTTTTCAATTCATTTAATTATATATCTACATTATATATATATATATGTATATATAATGTATGAATGATCGAAATGGCGTTAGAGAAGAAATGTGAAACGTCTGGTCAAAATTTTCTTAATTGGTAGTTTTAACCTTTTTTATTTTATTTTATTTTGAAGTCATGTGCTTATAAATTAACCTCAACATCAAGGACTCTGCTCTCCAATGTGTGATTGACATCTAAAGTATAACATAATGTTCTTCTTTCACCCTAAAAGCAAAAGATGGGGTTACCCACCTTTTTCAGCTTCTGATATGTGCTATTGTTTAATCTTAATGGACGACTTGGAAAATGTAAAACATGATAATATTTATCATGTGGCTAGATTCGCTCGTAGTGATATCGAAATCCAAGAATCTCGGAGGACTTATTAATTTCAGATATTTGAATCTCAAATATTTGTTGAGATTATTAGATTTTCCTATCCAGAATCTAATTTTTGAAGATTATCCATACATTTAAATTCAATTGTGTAGTCCTTTTGTATTTTAAATATTGCCATGGGTTGTCTCTTAGGAGGCTATTAAAACATGGTAAAGTGGCCTCCGGATACCCTATCTCAGAATTTGGCAAATTACACCACTTGTAATACTGAAATTGTGGTGAAGCCCTCAAGCAAAGAGAGTAAGTAACTAGCTTTAAGGTGGTGAACCACTATAAATCTATGTGTTCACTACTTTCTTGCACGTTATTTTTTTCTGTTTTTGTGTGTTCTTACAGCCGTGATAGTTCTTGAGGAACCCCATTACTGTGGGATTTGTTAGGTGAGTTTTACCCATCAACACTTTTATACTGAAATTTTTACCCTTCAAATAACTATTGAAATTAAAAATTTTAATCTTTTATTAATTTTTACTTTAAAAACATAATCTAACTTATTTATTCAGCCAACTTATTTAGTAGTCCAACATCTAATATGTGGACAACCATCTTTTTTTTTTTTTTCTTTTTTTTCTTTTTTCTGAATCAGTTTTTCGATTCAGAATTAAATTCTGACTACCATAAATTGATTCAGAAACACTTGTAAGTTCTACTTCTTTACATAATAAAATTGAATTATGGACTTGGCATCTTTATTGGGATTTCCATTATCAGTTTCTTTTATGTATTTTTGCTCTTGATGGAAATTTTACAAGTTCCCAAATTATTTGCGTAATGAAAAAAATAATTATTGAGATGCGGACACATTGTATCATAAAATTATAAAAATTTTCATCTTAATTACTGTGTTAAAAAAAATCATAGTTTAATTTGAGTTGGTGAAGGATAAGGTTCTTATTTCCGACCCTAAAAGCAAAATGTGGGTACCCCATCTCTTTAAGCTTTGGATTTTTTCTATTGTTTAATCTTAATGGACTTGGAAAATTAGAAACATGATAATATTTAATCTTAATGGACGACTTGGAACAACTTTGGTTTATGATTTCGTCAGCCTTGTTTAAATTTTTTTTTTTAATTTATTCTTTTCTAATATGTAAGAAGGAGGGTTAGCGTGCGATAGGTTTTGAAACAGAAGCTAATTTAATTGGTATGTTTTTTATACCTTGACGCTAGTTATCCACTCTTTTCAATTTCATTTAATTATATATCTACTATATATATATATATATATATATAATGTATGAATGGTTGAAATGGCGATAGAGAAGAAATGCGAAACGTCAGGTCAAATTTTTCTTAATTGGTACTTTTTGCGTGTAATAAACCTAGTATTTTCCCAAAAATTCTTGAAGTTAACTAGATTCATCTTTTTGTGAAATCGATTAAAATCAACCATCACTTAAAAAAAGAAAAAGAAAAAGAACTTAGTCACAACATTTTCTTGTCATATTTTTAATCATAACATTTTAATGTAACTAAATGATACATTTAGTCACAAGGTTGTGACTAATATTCATTTAGTCACAAAATTTTGTTGTGATTAAAACTTTTAGCCACAGGATTTTTAGCTTTTTCCGTGACTAAAAAATTAACCCCGTGATTCAAGTAGTGACAATTAAAATTTGTGACTAGTTACATATTAGTCACAAGAGAATAAAAATGTGATATTTAGTCACACAAAAAATATTATACTAAAAGTGTCATAAAAAATGTAGTGACTAAAAGTTCAATTTTTTGTAGCGACTAATAGTGCTATGAACGAATTAAACCCGGGGTCTGGGTGGACATGGAGGGATTTTCTGCTGTACTTATTGACCATATTGGCTTTTGAAAAGGATGTTTTGCCAAACCTGTGAGAGTATATAATTATATGGCCAATGAAGCCTGGATTATGGGGAATTTCTGCTACTCAAAATGCCAAACAATTCAACTAGAACTACATGTTGTGGAGTTTGAATCAGAATCGCTTATGTGGTCAACATGTTGATTAGTAAGGAAAACTGAACTTCCCTGCGTGAGGATTAAATGTCGATGGCTGGCGAATCTCAAATTTCTTGGCGCTATCTCCTTTTACGTCACTCACATTTGTTGTTGGCTGACAAAATATGCAAGTATAGTATTACTGTTAAGCTATATCCATAACCATTTTAGTTCGTGATTTCTTCACTCATGTTTACACTTTTTTTTTTTTTTTTTTTTAATTTTGTTCTTTTTTAATATATAAGTAGGAGTCTTGCCGTGCGATAGGTTTTGAAAAAGATGCTAAGTTGATTGGTATGCTTTTTGAACCTTGATACTAGTTAATTATTATCTCTTGTCAATTCATTTAATTATATGTTTATATATATGTAATGTATGAATAATTGAAATCGCGCTAGAGAAGAAACGTGATACGTCTAGTCAAAATTTTCTCAGTTCGTATCCTTTCAAGATTTTTTTTTTTTTTTTTTTTTGTAAGTCATGTTGCTAATGAATTATTTATTAAACCTTAACATCAAGGACTCTGTGTTCCAAATAACAAGAAAAGGAAGGGAAAAAAAAGAAATAGTAAAGTCGTTTGTTTCTTTTTGTACGAGTACGTGTGATTGATATTAAAAGTATAACAATATTATGTTTAAAAATGAGTGAGTGAATATGTATAAACCCAGCTATATAAAACATAAATAACGTTAAAAACGTGTATCACTATTTATATAATATGATATATATATATATATATATATAAATATAGACGAACGATTTCGCACTTATATATAAAAAAAAAGACATAAATAACATTAGAAACGTATATCACAACTTCGCACTTACGTACTTCAAGATCAAAAATTTAAAAAGGGACAAGGAAATAATAAACCTCATCACATTTCCATGCAGTATTGACGGGGTGTTTTTTTTTTTTTTTTTTCACATTTATAAATTAAGAACAAAAGGGGGGAAAAATCAGGGAGGTTAGTCATCACTTGCTTGCTAATCCAACCTTTTCATTACAGTGATAGATATATATCTAAAGATAAGCATATTTTCTCGTTTTTTTTTTTTTTT
Organism: Ficus carica; assembly: GCA_009761775.1. Taxonomy (NCBI): domain Eukaryota; kingdom Viridiplantae; phylum Streptophyta; class Magnoliopsida; order Rosales; family Moraceae; genus Ficus; species Ficus carica. Next base: position 8,727,583 of record CM019741.1, on the reverse strand, counting down.
TTTTTTTTTTTTTTACAAATTATAATTAAATTTGAGTGGGTGAAGGATATAGGTAGACCGCATAATGCTCTTCTCCGACCCTAAAAGCAAAATACGGGGTACCACATTTTTAAGCTTTGGATTTTTTTTATTATTTAATCCTAATGGATTATTTGAAAAATTAAAAACATGATAATATTAAATGATAATTAAGTGCTTAATTTTGAGCTCTGCTTTGTCCTCAATGTTTCTAACAGAGCATAATTGGGGCTTGCTTTCAGGATGTGGGTTTCGGCTCAATTCTTTGACACTGGCCTCTAGCTATATTGTTTTAAGTTTTCTAAGTTCTCTGGTTTTGCCTTTATTAAGGCCGTTTTATTATTTTTCCCTGCATGTAAATTTTATTTTTATTTTATTTTTCTATTCATAACATAGAGTTGGAGGTTTCGAAGAAAATGAGTTGACAATCTAATTGGAATGTGCTTGAAAAGCCTAATGTCAGCTATCTCTTCTTTCAATTTATTAAAAACAAGATCTAGATAATGGGGCCATGGAAAACTCTATTCATTCTCTTATTATTCTTAAGCAGCATTGCATTGTGGGTAATAAACCTAGAGTTGTCCCAATAATTCTTGAACTTAACTAGATTCCTCTTTTAGTGAAATGGATTAAATTCAACACTCACTACCTAAAAAAAAAAAAAAAAAAGGAACTTTAGTTACAACATTTTCTTGTAACATTTTAATGTAACTAAATGCTACTTTTAGTCATAAGGTTGTGACTAATATTCATTTAGTCACAAATTTTTGTTGTGGTTAAAGATTTTAGTCACTGTAAAAATATGTGACTAATTGTTAGTCACAAGTGAAAAATAAATGGCATTTAATCACACAAAAATGTTTTAACTAATAAAAGTGTCATAAAAAATGCAGCGATTAAAAATTCAATTATTTGAAGTGACTATACTGCTATGAACGAGCCTCCGGGGTCAGGGTGGATATGGTGGGATTTTCCACACGTGCCAGCCATACTGGCTTTTGCAAAGGATGTTTTGCCAAACCATCTGTGAGAGTAATTTATTATGGCATTTGAAGCGGGATTATGGGGAATTATTTCTGGTACTCAAAATGCCAAAAAATTCATCTAGAACTACATGTAGAATTTGAATTAGAGTTTTCTGATGTGGTCAACATGTTGATTAATAGGAAAACTGATCTTCCATGAAGGATTAAATGTCGATGGCTGGAGGTTCTCAAATTTCATGACGCTATCTCTTTCTAGGTCACTCACATTTGTTGTTGGCTGTGAAAATATGCAAGTATGGTATTACTACTAAATTATGCATGTAACAAATTTGGTTTAGATTTTTCACTCCTGTTTACGCTCTTTTTTTTAATTTATTCTTTTTCAATAATATGCAAGTAGGAGACTTGGCGTGCAATAGGTTTTGAAAAAGATGCTAATTTAATTTTTATTTATTTATTTTTTTAACCTTGGTGCTAGCTATTCACTATTGTCAATTCATTTAATTATTATATACTAGTTGTTTGAGTAATTTATTTTGAACTAAAAGATAAAAAACAATAATGATGTATTTATTTGATCTAGCATGACGGAGAGTTTAATGGTGTTTTTTTTTTTTTTTTTTTTTTTTTTTTTTTCTAAATGAAGAAAGTTCAACGGAGTTAGTATTTATATTTATATTTATAGACATATATGTTTATCATTTTATATATAATGTCTCAACTCTTTATAACTAAATTTCTGGAGAATTTCTTAAGTTATTATTATTGAATGTCTTCTGAATTGTTGATTGTCCCTATTGAGTTGTTTCTTAGATTATTTTAAATGTTCTTATATGTTGGGATCTTCCTTTTTTTTTTTTTTTTTTTACATTTATATGAATTCAAATTGATTAAAGCTAACATGTCAAATTGTTTATTAATTTCAATGTCTAATTTGAAAGCCAATTTCCTATTTCTGTTAAAAAAAAAGAAAAAAAGAAAAAAAAAGGAAGCTATACAAACGGCTAAGGATATTCAATATTGCTGAACATTCATTGCCTTGTTTGTATTTAGCATTTTATCTCCTAATTTTCACAATTAAAATATCAGTTGGTAAAGTAATAATCATACTTATATATGATTTATACTTATAAACAAACCAGAAGAACCAAATCGAATAACAATGGTCCATTACGTGAACATAATTATAGGTAGGAAAAGAAACTAAAACAAAGTTAGTCTTTGTAAATTGTGTCAAAGGCTAAAGGAGTAGCTTCGACAAATAAGTAGTTAAAGAAAAAAAAGAAAAAGAAAAAGAAATCTACAGCTGTAGACATAATAAAATGGAAAATGGAGAAAATATAAAATAATGATCATTGTTTGATACAAAAGCAAACAAGATAAATTTGATTCATGTATCAAGAGTTAAAGAGATATCACATATATAAAATATTAATAATAATAATAATAGTGAGAAGTATAAAAGTCGTCATTACAAATACGTCATCACTATAGCCGGTTCTCACGTAGTTGTAGAAATCAAACTAAACGTAAAGAGACTTAAAATTAGTTACGACAAGTAAAAATATACTTGTTGTAACCTTACACTTGTCAACAAAAGAAAGGAGAATAAATGATTAAAAAAATTAAAAGGTAGCATCCTAGTATGAAATGTGAAACTTCTGGTCAAAATTTTCTTCATTAGTTGGTACTTTTAAGGTTTTCTTTTTTTTTTTTTAAGTCATGTTGCGAATAAATTATTAAAACCTCAAGGACTCTGCTCTCCAATAAGAAAAAAAGGAAGGAAGAAGAAAGAAAGTAAAGTCGTTTGTTTCTTTTGTATGTATCATTGATATCTTATGTATAACATTCTGTTTGTTAAAAATGAGTGGGTGAAAATATATATAGCCTGGGTGAAAATGTATAACGTTTAGAAACGTGTATATCACAATTTATATATATAAACTAAAAATGAGTATAACTATTTATTTCAAAGTTTTCTGGCGGCCACTTCGATGACATCGCGTCTTCAGCCTTTTCCATCTGAATAATAATTAAGTTGCGAAGACTTATCTTTTTTACGTTTTCTGCTAAACATATGGTGGAGTTTTTTTTTAATATTTTTTTTTTCTCGTTTTCAATGTCTTCTTTTTTTTTTCTAGATAATATAGGTGGCGGAGATAACTTGCGTGATATTATCGTCTCGCACGTACACAGCATGAAGACCATGCAAAAGCTCTATATAAAGGCTTGTAACTCATTGTTCGAGACCAAAGGGAAAATAATTCGTGAAATACTTTTCATGGAACGAATTCTACTTAATTTTTCCCTTAGTTTATACCTTAACTATTTCCTGATTTCTTCACTCTAGACACACACTATTTCTCATACTCGATCTTTGCGCGTCTTTACTTTGTCAGAGTCACAAGTGTTCTATTAAAGAAGATTTCTAGATCTTTGTCTTGACTATTGAAAGTTGAGATTGATCGATATGGAAGGGTCCTTCAATAGAACACTGACAATAAATATTATTAATTACGACCAATTGCATGTTTTCTTGTCATATTCATCCATTTTTCTTGCAAAATTATCCCTTCTTGTCATCTTTCTCTTCCATTTCAAGTTGATATTCACGAATATCTTTACAAAAAACAAGAGAGTAGTTCCTCCTCTTCCCCCAGGACCATCTCCAATGTGGCCGATTCTCAGGTGCATCCCGGAGATGCTGAGGAACAGACCAGCGCACCGGTGGATTCACCGTGTCATGAAAGAGCTCAACACCAATATTGCTTGTTTCCGTCTTGGAAATACTCATGTGATCGCAGTGGATTCACCGGAAATCGCCAGGGAATTCTTAAAGAAACATGACGCAATATTTGCGTCAAGACTTGAGACAATGGCGACAAGCATTGTTAGCAGAGGAAACCTCACAACAGTGTTTGGTCTAGGGGGAAAGCAGTGGAAGAAAATGAGAAGAATCTTGGTTTCTGAAATCCTAAGTCAGTCAAGAATGCGCTGGCTACTTGACATGAGAAACCAGGAAGCTGACAATCTCGTTCGCTTCCTTTATAATCAATGCTCAACAAGTGCAAAGGGTAAGAAAAAAAAAAACATGTACTTACTAATTACCATGCTTTCATTTTTTTATTTCACATATATATTAATATGCACATTTTGTATATTTTATATGTGTTCTGCAGTTTTACCAACAAATTAAGGTTCATGTTGATTTGGCACATAGTACTTAGAGTTATTAAAATTTGCTTTGCATTTTGCTGACCTTCAAGGTAAGTTTATGGGTTATTTTTTTCCGAAGGAGGTTTTGACTCGAGTGTTTTTAGTGATGTGTATATTCGTGGGCTACTCTCAAGAAAAGAGTTTAGGCTCAATCCTCTGAACTCCAGCAATTTGATGGCATTATAGCTTAGTTTCTTCTCTTTCAAGTTGTTTTTCTTTTCCAGATTTGGTTCGTTGATATACTATTTTTCTTTTCTTTAATAAAATTTATGTGACATGGAGAACGGATGAGGATGCTAGAAGGTACTGACCTAATCAGTATGTCTTGGTGCATCTATTAATTTCAATGATCATCATTTATTAAATTTAAAAAAAATAAAAACAACATTATTGTTAAATGTTTCCAAAAAAAAAGTATCAAAATAAAACGAATACAAACCCTAGCCACGGCACACAATTAGGTTTCTTTTCTTGCCCCAAATTGAGTCCACCATTTTTCTATGAAATTAATTAGTTGTTGATATCTCTTTATGTTTTACCCTTGAATAATACGTTTCTATATTTATATATATGTTGTCAGGTAAAGTAATTAATGTTAGGACTGCTTCGCAACATTATCCAGCCAATGCCCTGAGAAGAATGATGTTTAGCACAAGGTACTTTGGCAAAGGAAGCGAGGATGGAGGGCCCGGTTTTGAAGAAGAAGAGCATGTTGCGTCGTTCTTTACTATGCTTAAATACGTTTACGCCTTTTCGGTATCAGACTACCTCCCGTGGTTGCGAGGACTAGACTTAGATGGCCATCAGAAAAGGGTACGTGATGCGGTAAAAGTTGTGAACAAGTATCATGACCCAATTGTCAATGATAGAATTCAACAGTGGAGAGAGGGGAAGAAGACAGATCCGGAGGACCTCCTCGACGTTCTCATTTTGCTCAAAGATTCCGATGGCAACCCGCTTTTGTCTATAGATGAGATTCGAGCACAAATCCTGGTGAATTGACATTTATACATTTTCAATCACAGCATAAGTCAAATAAGAATAAAGATTGTTCCTACATATAATATTTTTTAAAGAAAAAACAAATATCCCTTTTTAATAATTTGAGAGCCTTGGAGTTTGCATCTATACGTGACTAATTTCATTATAATTATTTACTTAGTTCCCATAGTTTTCACTCAAGTTACTTCTTTAATGTCTTCTTATTTTAATTTTTGTTTAGTCTGTGTTCGGTTGTTTTTCCTTCTTATTGTTAGGTATTCTATGACAATTTAGATTGCAAGAATTCATTTTTATTAAAAGAAAATGGATTTTTTTTTTTGGCTCAGTAACAGTGATATGCTTCCATTTATTATGTTATTCTTCAATTTGTTTGGTTAATACATAAATGACAATTCTTTGATTTATAGTGGTTTACATAAACAAATAGGTTTTGTCATAAATAATTTATTGGTTTTTTATATTAAAGTATGAATATTCATCAATCTTTATCGTGAAAAATTTTGTATTATGTTTATTATTTAGTATGAACCATCATCTTTTATGGTAAAGTTTTTATATTTATTATAATTACTTTGATGTTTATAACTAATTTTGGTTTATTAAAGGTAAGTTATATTTATCAACAAAAAATACTCATAATTAAAATTTTAAAAAATGAAAATAAAAGAATCTATATACAAATAAAATGATATTAATTATAGTAAAATGACAAAATATGTACTGCAGACATTTATTAAAAAAAATCAATATATACATAATATTGTTGAAAATTGAGATATTTTAAAATAGGACTCTAAAATGGAACTTTTGTGTGATTATTTCAATGTTAGAAGCCCTTCCATTTCACATCATTGGTGGCCCTCTACAACTTTGGCACATTTTCATAGGATTCAGTTTTTATTTTTATTTTTCTTTATCCGTTGCTTTTGATTGTTTTTTATGGTTAAGTTCTCCTTTTTGGAGGTGCACAATGACGTTCTTTTAATTTGTGACCTATACTATAGGATCAAATTCGCCTACCTTAGAGTTATTCACACTTTTTCCCCTGTGCTATGAATTAATTCCACATACAGCTCCTTTGTTAGAATTTCTATTAAAAAAGGTAGGAAAAATAGATGAATTAGTCACTAAAGTCCTTCTATTATGATTTCTGTTTTTTTACAGTACAGTGTATATAATTAAAAGTATAATTGTGCATGCAGGAATTGTTTCTAGAAACCGTAGACAATCCATACAACGCAGCAGAGTGGGCTTTATCAGAAATGCTCAACCAACCAAATCAGCTTGAGAAAGCAGTTGAAGAACTTGAAAGAGTTATTGGAAAGGACAGGCTGCTCCAAGAATCCGACGTCCCTCATCTCCCCTACGTGATCTCTTGCGCGAGGGAGGCTCTCCGACTCCACCCGATGGCGCCATTCAACGTACCCCACGTGTCCTCCTCTGACTCCATTGTCTCCGGCTACTTCATCCCTAAAGGAAGTAGCGTCTTACTTGGCCGCCTAGGGCTTGGGCGGAACCCTGCCGTGTGGGACGACCCTGTGCGATTTGACCCGGAGCGCCACCTGTCAGAGTGCCACGTGGACCTGGGGGAGTCCGAGCTGAGGTTCATTAGCTTCACTAGGGGAAGGAGAGGGTGTGTAGGAGGTGCGCTTGGAACAAACCTAACAGTGATGCTATTGGGAAGGCTTCTACAAGGGTTTACTTGGAATGTTCCAGAAGGTCTGGACAAGATTGATTTGAGTTGTGAGGCTGATTCACTGCTTAAGGCGACACCATTGTTTGCTCATGCTAAACCTCGCTTGAACCCTTCAGTCTATCCGTCCTCATTGCTCTAATTAAGGAGAGCATAATATAATCTATATGTGTGATAATTTTTCTACTACAATTAGAACAGGCATTAAATATGCTATTATAGGTTGTAGATAGCATTCACTAAACGCCATTATAGTCCATGTTTGGTCCTTTGATAGCATTTTTAAGATGCTTTAAGACAAAAAACTTATAGCATTTTTCTGGTGCTACAAGACAAAAAACTTGGAGCGTTTTTCCCTTGCTATGTTATCATAGTAGTAGCGTCTGTCTGTTGTTTTTATATTAGCAATTTAGAAGGTGCGTATATGTAGAAATGATTCCACATCTATGAAGCGTTTCATTTATATAGCATTTCAGACTTGGCTTTTAATCAAATGAGGCTCCATCTACTTTTTTCATTAAAATTGGGCATTTGCAATACAGATTATCATTTGCAATACAGATTATCATTAATACATCATTGCGTTAGCTGGTAATAGATAAATATTCACAGTAATTTGTAGTGTTACATAAGAACCCATTTAGGTACATTAATTGTTTGCTAACAGACAACATAGAAATTCCAAAATATTGACAATTGCTCAAGAAATCCAAGAAGCAATGACACAAAGCTAATTAAGAACAATTAACATCAGTAATCTAACTCTTACACCACATGGTATTCATATTCTGCCAAAAAGAGTTTACACCATGCCCATCATATGGCTTAGGCTTAGCCAAAGAAGAAAGCTAACTTAATCTTCATCATCTTCACCTCAAGAAACATGAACTTTGAACTCTACTATCGATACAATAAACCAAAATTGAGTCTCCCAAATTGTAGGGGATTTCACCATAATTAAGCTGCAGTTGATTAAAAGCAAATATGAATTGTGTCATATAGAATTGAGAATAAAAAGGGGAAAAAAAAATTTCTACTGAGAATACAAAGCAACCAAGAATAGATTAGGCACTCAACATATTACTGAAAGCTGCAACTCATGCTGATAAAAATAAGAATAAGAATAGTCAATATTAGTTCCTGTTTATACAGCACATATAGAACAAGCCATACATCGAAGCCCTATGCTCTTTGTTCTGTTTCCCATCAAATATAAAGTTAGGCCATCAACACTTGAAGTATGCAAGAAATTCCAAGAGATATCATTCACCTGTAAATAAGCTTCCTAGTTCCTACTTGCATAATGAATACGCATATAAAATTAACTACAAATTCTAATCATATATTATAGGATTGAAATCACATTGACCATGGCAACATCACTAAATAGAAACAAAGCCTACAGAGGTAAAAAATATAAAAAGTATGAAGCAACTATTTGGTTGTTAGAAGCTTTCTTGCATATCTCGCTCATTCGTGCTTAACTTATGCTATTGGCTCCATAGACTCCAAGAAGATGCTAGCTGTTGCTAATTGTGCCTCTAGGATAACAGCTGCTTCTATTTTGCATCCACTTAGATACCACGGCAAGTAACAACGTAACGTTTTCTAATGCATTTCAAAGAGAATAAAATCGAACATCAACTTTTAAAAAACAAAATAGATGAAACAATTTACATGACTTAAGCTTTAGCATAACCTTAAAAAAGTCAAAAACTAATAAGCATAAATGATTCGAGCTAAAACTTGGAAGCATAAAATTCAAACAAATGACTTCTAAAAAAAAATTAAAAAGAGAGAATTATTTGACAAAAGTAAATTAGGAAAAAAGAAAATCTTACACATGCTGCTTGAAAAATATAAAGATAGTTTCACCTAATTATATATGCCTCTTATACTAACCATCGGTTACAAACGAATTTCAATTAGTAATTAAACAAGAAAAGCCACAGTACTATCGTTGCTGTTTAATCTTTTCTTTTTTTTTTTTTTTTTTGTATTTTCATCTTGAATTTCTTACTTCCAAAGTTATTCAACTTTTTCAGCATAGAAATAATAGTACAAGAATGCTTTATATTTTGTACCTTGAACTCATGAGGTTTTCAGACCGATGGAAAAACACAGTATAAATATTAGTTAGAAGCAAAGCAGAGAACAATTGAATAAGCCGAACCCACCCACAGCAGATACAATAGTATTACTAATCAAGAAATAGTTAATTTAGTATGTTAGATGGAGTTTTCTTTGAAAATAGTTGAATAGGGCAAAAATATGCAAGTAAACATAAATTGAATCGAAACGAACACAAACTGAAATTAAAAAATAAAAATAAAATAATCAAGTAAAAGAAACCTTGAAGGAAGAATCTTCTGCATCGATTGTACTTGCCCGACAAGTTTTCCTCTATTTTCCCACTTTCTGCACCACTATATCCATATTCGTTTTTAAACTCCAATTAGCATTTCTAGAGGTCACCTTCACTTTAAAAAATTTGAAAGAAGTTTCTTTTTGTTTTTTTGGTTCCAAAGTAGCAGATAGATAAACTGGTTTTTAGAGCGAAAAGAGGAAATAGATGAAACAATGTGCAAGATTTTATACTGTGATAATTGTTCTACAACATAGAACTTAACTTATAACCCACAAGCATTTCTGCCACTCGAAATAAGAATACCCAAATCTACTAAAATCTAGGCCTTTTGAAACATCAATTTCCATAACTTCAAGAATCGAACAACAAAAACGACCTTATTTTGGATAATCAAAATTTTAGTTTGTTTTGATATGCAGAGAAACCCTAGAAAATATAAGATGAATGTAAAAATTAGGGGAAAAAAATGATATGCCTTCATTGCAAAACCATGATAAGACGGAAAAAAAAATGAATTAAACAGATTTTCCTCTGTTTAGATTCGGCAAAAAACCCATAGCAAAGGGTAAGAGCAATTAGGAGATGAAGCAGAGAAACCCAATTGAAAGAAGAGAACTTCTAATTGGAAAAAGAACCGTGAACACACCGCCCCAAGTAAGCATGCATTTGGATCACGGATTTGAAAGGTAATTTTTAGATTGAAGTTGGTTGACTTTTAAAACCTAATTATAATTTTTATTGACTTTTCAGAAAATGATAAAAATAAACCTAAAAAAAAGGTTTACACCTTCTATCCAAACAAACAAAAAAGCAAAACCAAAGGAAAATCTATTCCAATTTCAGGTCTGACTGTCTGAGAGAAAAAAAAAATCTAATTGAAGAAATACAAGAGAAGTTACAGCAGCAAGTTGAGTAAGAAAGAAGAGAAAATGATACTTTTATGAGGATTTTCTTTCCTTTTGGTTCAAAAAATATATTGGATTGAGATCTCATGTCCAATTTTAGTGTTCCAAATGATATCTAATCAATTATATATTGACACATCATTAATAGAAGTTAGTTCTTAAGATATTAAAAAAAAAAAAAAAAAGTAGTTATAAAGCAGTTTAAACTTTTTAAGATGACGTGACATAACATTATTGGTTAGACACTATTTGTGACACTAAAAATTAGACAGAGGATGTGGATCCAAAATATATCATGTCTTTTAAATTTCATGCCAAAATTTTAGGAGGGATATACGTGCCAGTAAAATGTCTCTCATACCAACGCAATCTAAAAAAAAAAAAAAAAAAAAAAAAAACTCGAAACTAGTCGAAAATAAAAGTAGAAAAACTACCTGCTCAATCGGTTATGGAATTTTTTGTTTTTTTTTAAAACACTCAATGACACGTTATTAAAAGCAGCTATTGTTGTGGTACTACTTTTTTTCTGCTCAATAGTAAGGAAGGCTTTATTTTCTTTGCTTAGTAGCTCTTAATTTATAAATAAATAACAAAACATGCATGAGCATAAGCTTGTAAGTTTTTGGCATTAATATCTTTAGTATCCGGCCGTTTATTATTATTCTTCATAATCTTAATTCTATGGTTTTTTTCTACAGTATTTTCTTGTTTGAATTTAAGAAGAAAATTTTAAATATGTTAGCATGATATTCTTTTATAACTTCCATAAAAACGAAAAGAAGAAGAAGAATTATTATTTATGATTCATCCAAAGAAGAATTTGTAGGAAGAAGAAAACTAATTTGTCCAGAGAAAAATTTAAAATTTGTCCAAAGAAGAATGAATTTATAATTTGTCCAAAGAAGAATATTGGTCAACGGAGGCCAAATCTTTCCCTGCTGGACGGCTTTTTTTCGTTGCTATAAATCTATAGCTACGGCGTTTTCCCCATGCAAAGCCAACGAATGTATTTCGTGGGATATACTTTTGCCAACGAAATATAAGTTTTACCAACGAATAATTTCGTTGGGAAAGACCTGTTTTCTAGTAGTGATATTAACAGACGAGAAAATAAGGAACTAAGATACAAAAGAATGAGAGTAGATTAAGTGTACTAAGATGCATGTATATCTGTAACATAAGTTTTTCTTGTTTTGACCATGCAATTAAATCTTAACATATTGTTTATACTTTATCAATACGGAAAAGTATCCTTGTTTCTATTCTCTAAACTTAATAATTCAATAAAAGCAGAGAAATTTAATAGTGAATCCATTTCATTATGCATTACTTATAAAAAATAAAAAATAAATCTCATCATGCATTATTACTTAAAATATATCTCATATTGTAGCCTCAAGAAAAGCAATAATAGCCAGAAGAGGGGGAAAAAATGAAGAAGAAGAAGAAGAAAAAAAGACTGGGATATGTTGTTTTATTATTCATAAAGACATCAGCTCACAATAGTATAATAATTAAGAGAAAACTCATCAGGTTTTGCTAATTAGAAAGGCCAAGAGTAACTATTTGTCTTTCTTTGCTTCTTTCAAACTTAGTGGGGTCAGTTCTGTTGCCTTTAATTTATGTCGGGTCCTTATTTAGCTATAGGACGGTTTATCCCGAAATCAGTATTAGCAGCGCCTAATACATCATAAAATCTAAGCATGAGTTAAAAATCTTAAATTATCAAAAGATAGAGCTTGATGTCCAACAGGCCATCCTAATCTGGTCTAACCCACTTATTTTGAATCTATTAACTTTTCATATCTTGTTCGTATCAGTCCATTAAATAATCATATTGGATCATGTCGTGTCTATTTCTAATTTTTGACTTCAAATTCGACTCACGATCTATTTATAAAAGTGAATTCTTGAAGGAAGATCCTTATGTTGTCGCGAAACGGACCCGAGGGGTTGATCGGACAACCTGGGTCGGCAAACGTGTGGAACCCGAATAGCTTCGGCCTTCGCTTCCGCTTCCTGCAAGCTTCAATATTGGGATTGACATGGTAGTATTAGCTTCTTCCTTCTTCTGCAAGATTTGGCTTCTTTTTTCTTCTTTTACAGAGGTTGGATCGCGATCGACTAAAAGGAAAGTCGCCCGGAGATATTGGTTCAAATCCAATTCGTGAGCACATGGGCCATGAAGCAAGTCTAAGTCCTCGTTTGGCGTTCGAGTTCAAACTCAAAATTTTCATCTCAATTTTGTCTTTTTCTGAAAAAATTTTTATCTTTTCTAAAAATTCAACAAAAATTTTCAACTCAAACTTAAAATTTTCAACTCAAACTCATTCAATAAATTGACCCCAGCACTTCCTTTTTTGTTTTTTTTTTTTTCTTTTTTCTGTAAAAAATCTTACTATTGGCACATCACCTACTATTACATAGATATTCCATCCACAAAATTAACAAAAAGGGTAATTTTATTATAATTATGAAATGTTTAATGGAACCGAATGTTATGTATTAAAGTTCAGATAAGGGAACAGTTGCTACAAGGCCAAAAGTTGGGAATATAATTATAGAATCTTTGTTAAATAATATAATCCAATCAGAACAAGAGGATCAACATAACAATCAATACAATTCAAAGTTGAAACTGATGTAGAAAATCAGTATCATCACTCATAGAAAGCTTTACATTGTGTAATATATTATTGAGTACTTTTATTTTAAAAAATCGTATTTAGAAGGAAAGGAAAAAAAGGAGAACAACTAGTATCAAAGCACGTCCTATATAATAATCAATACATTAAGTAGTATTGTGAACACCTCGTAACTAGTCATGAATTTGTATGTCAATTTGTGATCTATTATGATTATAACATAAAAGTCTCATATAATTTTATATGCTAATCTTTTGCTGAGTACAAAAATTAAAACTTTCTATCGCTAAGGTATTTCTTTTTGTTTCAGTGTTTTTAAATGTTGAATTAATATATAATATTAAAATCAGATAAACGGAAAAAGTATACAAATGCGATAAAAATTGATAAAAATATAATGATTTGTTATAAACATATCTCATATCAGTTATTTGTGTTTTTGGTTGATCCCTTTTTGCAGTGAAAAGATGGTTATAGGGATGGAGTGTGACTTACGCAAATAATCCTAGAGGGAGGAGAGCTCTTCGCGTGATTTATAGATTCCTCTTGAAGTGGATTACTTATATATCCCAATCATCACGACAATGACGGCTTGAACTCAAGACCTTCAGTCAAGAGAGCATGCGCGTTTTTTCCACTCTGCCTACTTATTCAGTGGTGTAATGCTTTGGTATTTATCTAGTCAGCCTTTTCCGTGTACTGAAAATCATTGTCGTTATAAAATATATCTGTTCAACATTATTGCAAATGTGGAACTAGGGGTTTTTTTTTTTTTTTGGCTGAATTATCGTGATCAATTGAGATGTGTGGTATATACACATATTCTTCATTCTCCTTTTTTTTTTTTTTTTTTCCCCCTCTTAGGGAGATATATTAAATTTATTTAAAAAAAAAAAAAGGCTTATGATCGTCACATGCGTGCGTCATTAAAAGGCATGCAATTAATCTCTATTTAAGGACCGTAACTCATATATCTACCTTTCCAGATAATTATTACCAAATAGCGAGGGAGGACATAAGATTATATATGTTTCCCTTAATCTCTTAGATTTTTTTTTTTTAGAGTGAAATTTATCCGATGAGAGATCAAGTTTATTGTATAACAAGATAAAGAGAAACCTTCTTGAAGAAATATTTGGTGTCTAACAAAAACATGAAGAAAACTAGCAAACGAAAGTAGCCAAAACTCTCATTGTCTCATAAAAAAACTTGTGGTATTTCACATGTTTTCTTCATCATAAACCAACAATTTTGTTGGAAAAAAAGATTATCCCGTCCGGTCTTCTTTTTATCCTCACGCACGTACGATTAAGCCGATCATGACAACAATCTATATTTCGACATCTCCAATATGGCCGATTATCGAAAACACTTGTTAAAATTGTACGCTACTAGTTCAACTGGAAAAGACTGATTCGAACGTGAAAGAATTCCAATTCTTATGCCAATTACAAAATAAAGTATTTCAAATAACTAAACCATTGAAGGGATGAAACTACTTTGAAACCAAAACTGGGGACTTCCGTGAAGCGGAGAAACTATTTAAGAAAGACCATCATGCATGGGACTGTACAGCCCAACTCCTCTTGTCAAGCAATATTAGATTTGAGTTTATATATATATATATGTATGTATATATATATATATATATTAATCTTATATGGAATCGTCTTTAATAAGTTTCACAGATACAAACATTTATTTAATCGTGACCGTTCGAGGAACAAGTAGAGTTAAGGGCAGAATAAACTGATTTCTGACATCAGTACTGGAGCTCTAGGGGTTTAGAGAAAGTAAATAAAAAAAGAATAGGAGTATTTAAGGGCAGACTAAACTGATTGATTGCAAACATGTCGTTTCTTACATTCTATCTCTCCATCCAATTTGTGATTTCCTACTGACTCCAATTAGATCTACGTAGGGCATGTTATGTGTCCATATTCTCATTCTCCTCCTATACGGAACAAATAGTCAATATTTACATAGACATATCACATTCCAAACCTTATATACATATGATCTCACATTTTTTTTTTATTCCCTAAATTCCTTGAGAGTGCTTGTACGAAACCTATTCCCTTTTCCTTCATTTGCTTTTGTCTCTCATTTAAACGACTTTGTGGTTTTCCCTCAACCTAATTTTGGTGGTTTGTTTCTAAAATTATAATATCGTCCAGTTCATTTCACTTGTCCTCTCACCTTCACAAGTTTATTAATTTCTTCCTTGTACATCTATATATGCTCCAAACCTGCAACAACCACTTCATACCCAATCTGGAAAAACCAAATACGACACGCCAAAACCAATCAAATAACAACTCGTCTTTCTTTGTGAGCAAAAAAATTAAAAAAATAATAATAATAATAATAATAAAAGAAAAAATCGCCTTTCCTGGGCGTGACATGCTGCCTCAACATTCAAAACATTTCTTGCCCATTTCCAATATTACAACTCCCCCCGATATATATGTGAAATTATTACAATGAAATTACGATACTATCCATTTCTCTATATTTCATCTTTGACTTTCACAGCTACCCTGACAGGAACTTTGTTCGTCTCCTCCACCATCTCATAACACGTGTCCCCTCTCTCTCCTCCCTCTTTGTCGTCTTATTTTGCTCTGACAGACCTATGGCAAACGCAAGAAACGAACCAAATAGGACAGTGGATGAGACACATGGCCTATATATATATATATATGGACCTATATATATATATATATATGGATTGTTCTTCCAGGTATCTAATAATATAAATTTTAGTTACTATAAATGTAAATTTTAGTTATTAAAAATATGAATTTATGTAGAAAAAATATAAAATAAGGAGATCTATTCATATTTATTTTAATTATATTTTTTTCTACATAAATTTACATTTTTAATAACTGAAGTTTATATTATTGCATATCATATAGTATCGGATACGAGATTATATATATATATATATATATATACATAAAAGAAGTGGAGTTATATGAGTGAAGCGTTTTAAATAGAGGGGAATTGATTTTATGAAATGCACGGTTGGGAGACCGACTAACTTCCGACTAATGAGTAATGGCTGTCGGGTCCGCGTTTTAATGACTTTTTTTTTTTTTTTTTTTTTTTAATAATAAAAAAAGACTTAGAATGAAAGAAATGAATAGATATTGAGTCCAATCAGCCACACAAGATCTTATGATATCCACATGACCCTTACGACCAAGCAGTCATGCTAATAAAAAATTGAACAAGAAAAACAAAACAAATAAATGAGTGAAAATAGGATTTTCTAGTGAGGACACTACGATGACGTTCTATATAAACACAAATTATAAGTATAAAACCATTAAAAAAATCCTCCTACAAACAAGAAATATTCTAATTTATTTTAAATACAAATAAATTCGAATTATTTCAAATAAAGATAAAAACAACAACTTTCCCTGATACATACCGATCGAGTGAGAGATTTTATTATTACGTTCTTTTAGAAAATTTGTTATCCAACCAACATATCAAGAAACCAGCAAAAGAATGTACTTAAATTATTGTTGGCTCATATATATAAAGTACAAACTTGTGATTTTTTATTCATATATTGATAGACCATATATGGCCAGCTGAAGATTTTATTATATTGTAAGAGTTCAAGAAAGTACATAGTCGTTCGTGCCTATTAATTGTTTGTAGATGAAGAACCCTCCATAACTTATTAATTTCATATATATGTATATATATCCCAATATTATATATGTTTTCCTCTTTAAAAAAAAAAAAAAAAAAGTAAGCAAGAAAGAGAAAGAGAGAGTTTATAATATCTATATAACAATAACTATGATAGAGATAATATTTTCTAAAGTTATGTAATGGGTATCTAAGAGGCTCTTATTGGTAGGTAAATAAATAAGATAAATGAGGCGTTTATGACATAACATGATAAGATTCCTAAGATTTACTAAAGTTGCTAAAATCTTCTCTCTTTACAATGTTATAGAACCTTTACACTAGCCCGTGTTTTATGAAATAAAATTCCTAAATTTACTTGAAAATTTGAGATGAATTATGGGGGTCCAACAACTAATTTGCTACAAAAATTATGTTCCCTTCTGACCATCTTTATTATTGTCTTCAGGATTAACAAGTTGATCACAACTATCTTCTTCAAAAACCGAGTAACGCCTCCTCTTCCTCCAGGTCCATCTCCAATATGGGCGATTCTTGGATGCTCCCCAGAGATAATGCTGAGGAAACAACCTGTGTATCGGTGGATTCACCGTGTCATGAAAGAGCTCAACAACGATATAGGTTGTTTCCACTTCAGAAATTGTCACGTAATCGTGGTGAATTCGCCAAAAATCGCTAGGGATATTTAGACAGAACACGAAACAGTGTTTGCGTCGAGACCTGAAACAATGGCAACTCAGTTGATCAGTGGTGGATACCTCACAACAGCCCTAAATGTTGGGGGAGAGCAATGGAAGAAAATGAGAAGAATCTTGGTTTCCGAAATAGTAAGCCAGTCTAAAATGCGAGGGCTACTCGACATGAGAAAACAAGAAGCTGACAATCTTGTTCGATTCCTTTTTAATCATTGCTCAAACAATGTCAACGGTAAAAACTATATCCCCATACTATGCATATTTTGAAAATGATTATATGAGAAACCCTGCAGTTTTGTAAATTATAATAAGAGTAATTAGACTACACAGTGCCTTAACTTTTTTAAATGTGATGGTTTTGTCCTTTTTTTTTTTTAGCTGAGATAACCCTAAACTTCTATTTTGTTGACCATTTTAATCCTTTCCATCAAACTCCATTAAATTTCTAACGGAATCTTGCTCAAATGATCATTTTTATAGTAAAAAGACTAAAATAACCGTCTCTCTCTCTCTCTCTCTCCCCCCCCCCCCCCCCCCCCCCCCCCCCCCACACCCCACACCCCCCAATAGCTCTCCCACAACTTCGGCAACAGACACCCCCCCCCCCCCCCCGCCCCCCGCACGGTACCCAACTCCGGCGACGAGTCCCCCCCTCCCTCCAAACCCGCGCGACACTCTCGATCTGGGTTTTGACCCAGGCGCCCCAACTCTCCCTCAACTCCAAGGAAACCCCCCCCCCCCCCCCTTCCCTACAGTACCCAGGCTCTCCCTCAAGTCCACTGACGAGCCCCACCCCACGTCAAATCCGTGCAACCCAAGGCTCTCAACTCTAGAGACAGCCGCGCCCCCCCCCCCCCCCCCCCCCCCAAAAAAAAAATCACATAACGTAGCCCCAAAACCGAACCCCCGCCGCTGAACACCCATAGCCCCGCCTTCTTTCTCCAATGCTGATCACTCCTCCCCTCCCGTCATGGACTTGGTTTTGAGAAATTGAGGGGAGGGGGGGGGGGGGGGAGTTGAATTTTAGTTTTTTATTTTTTTTGTTTATTTTAAATTACTTATTGTTAAATTATTAAAATACCCTTACAAATTAAATCACACGCATTGCATATGACTCATGCCGTTGGAAACTTAATGGAATTGGACGGAAAAGACTATAATGGCCTACATTTTAAGAGTTAAGGTGTAATGACTAGCATATTGTAGCATTATGATTTCTTTTTTTTAGGAAAATTTTTTGTACCGTGAAGGTAATTATGAAAAAGCCCGGTTAAGGGTTTTGTTATGTTTTGTGAATTTTTATGATTTTATAAGACTCAAAAATGATTGCTTAGTCAAGCAAATGACCTTTTTGGCAAAAAGGAGCAAAATCGCCAAAATTTTTATGTTGGTCAAAGTTTGACCGAAAAACGCCGACGGTTGATCAAAAAGTCAACTGTTGACCACTGGAGTCAAAGTTTGGCGGGAAAGTCAGCGGTTGACAAGAAAGTCAACGGCGGACGAGAAAGCCAAAGATTGATCCAAAAATTCAAAGAAAATGGCTATGTGATAAAATAATTAACAGTATAGAATAATACTGTGTAAAACTATTTTTTTTACGAATAAGACAGTTAGTTTATGAACCAAAACCACCATAGAAAATCAAGTACATTAATTAGGATATCTTGGGCCAAGTGGTTTCAAGTTACAAGAAAGTGTTATACAGTTCGTTTTTACACAGATGAATTTTAGACTGCAGTTCAGTAAACCAATACTGTGTATAAGTGAATCCAATATTGCAAATATCTGTGTTAGCTTAAAAATGGACTGTATATTAAGAAAAAGAGCCAAACAAGCCTTAGTAAGGCTTATATCATGCACCTTTTGAATTATGACATCATAATTCATTAAACAAATTGGGAAAAATATTTTCTTGCTCACCAAGCCAAGGATGGCCGGCCACATGCTTCCCCCCAAGGTGCAAATTCTGATTTTTTTTCAAGGGCTAAAGAGCAATTTCAAGAAATTCCCAACCTCTATAAATAGGGGTTGCCATTGTTCACAAAAAATTGGAAAACTTAGCTAGACTATGTCAAAATTTTTCTCCACCCTAAAACCGGATTTGAGAGGAAAGGAAAGAAAGAAATCCTAACCAAAATCAAGAGCAAATTAGGAGAGTAAGGGTCGGTTTTGGTTGAGGAGCAAGCAAGAAGAGTGAAAAAAAAATTTGGTGCCCAATTCCTTAACCAAGGCCGGTTGTAGGGGGGGAGAACCAAGCCAAGACATTGGCCGGATTTTGGAGCAATTGGCCGGAATTTTTGAGCAAGTTGGTGACCGGACTTCAAGGGGAGGAAGGCTGGAAAATTTTGGATCCTTTTGGCCAAGCAGGACAAGCGGCTAGTGAAGGGAAAAAGGGAAGAAAAGCAAGCCAAATCCTTGGTCTAAAGTGAGGTAAAAACCCCTTGAACTCTAAGCTTTTCATTTAAATTTCATTTGGGAAATTTAAATGTATTTTAAGCAAAGTTTGTATGAGCATAAGCTCACTTTATTTTCTGCCCTAGTTGAGAATTTTAGGTTATGTGCTTGATTAAGTTAGGGTTTATGATGTGGTGGTTTCAAATATGCATGCTAAGTGTTTGATAATATGGCTAAAGTTTCTATGTTTGATGTATGATGTTAATGTTGACTTGCATGTTGAAAATTGAAAGTTAGAAGTATGCTGCATGACTGACTTAGGCTCCCGCTGTATTCGGTTGAGGTAGGATGAACGTAATAGGACGTAAAACGAAATCGAAACCGAAAACTGCCATTTCAGGTAGAAATTGGCCAGTTTCGGGAAAAGCCGATTTTGAGGCCTTTAGAGGCCGAATTGAGAAAAACTCAAAACATAAAAGTTGTAGATTAGGGTTTTTCGTAGGGGGTAATGTAGGCAAAATTGCAAAATGAGGCTTCAATGGCCTCAGTTTTTATGAAAACCCGAGCCTGACCGTGCCCAGGATTTATGCACGGCCAGGATTAGTTTAACAAGGAATATGAACATGATAAGTTCCGAACTAGGTTTTTCTCAAAACATGAAAGTTGGAGGGTTTCTCGTAAGCTAAAACTTTTGTGAAGAAAAATTTTTCAAATTCGGCTTTTATTTTTAAACTGAATTGGTTTTCAAAAACAGTACAGGAAATAGGGAATTCCTGTACAGGATTTTTAGAAACAGTGCAGAAAAAGAGTAATTCTGCACAAATACTGATAGATTGACAATGTGAAACTGTTCCAAAGGCAGTTTCCAATAGTCAATAAGTTTTACAAATTTTACTTCATGATTTCAAAATATCAAAGTCAAACAAAGGATTTTGTACAAAATTTAAGGTTTTCTAAAAAGAAAACAAAAATGGGTTTTGAACCAAATTTTAAAATAATTCGATTAGGATAGGTTCAAACCCTAGGGTTACTTAAGGTAACCAAGTAGGATAACGCGAGAAGTAAATAAGGGGCATATAACTAAAGTTATATAAGGGTGTTGGTTATATTACCAACATTTCTAACCCTTACTTTTATATGATAACAGAATATAGAACGCGACAGTGTCCTGACGGAATCAAGCGCGACATCGGACACAACAAACGCGAATAAGGTAAGTACAACTCCGCCTACAGCATAGGCTTTGTTGTGTATACTTGCCTAAGTATGATGATGAATGTATGAAGCATGCTATGTGTTAGGAAATGTTATGTACTAGGAAATATTATGTACTAGGAAATGTTATGTATTAGGGAATGTTATGAAATATGCTATGTTATATGCTATATGCAAAGTAAAGTCATATGCTTTGTGCTATGAAAAGTCATATACGATATGTTATGAAATGTTATATGCTGCATGTTATGAAAAGAAGTATGCTATGATTATGTGCTAAGAAATATGTTATGAAAAATGTTAGAAACATGTTAAGACTATGATATACTTAAGATAAGACTATGATTTAATTGTGTAAAATATCACGAAGCATGTTCACCAATTACCAAGAACAAGATCAAGTATGAAAACAATGAAAGATATGATGGCAAGCAAACTTGCCTGTGTCGTGCCGACCCGCGTTAGGTCGGGTTGGACTATGGTTTGAGTTGGAAATGGACTGGCCGCCCCAACCACTCCATAGTTGCGCGCCTGGTACAGACACTTATGTTATGGGGCCCATATGTTAAGATAAGCTAAGAAAGTAAGTTATGAATGGATAAGAAAGCATAAGAAAGCATAAATGGCTCATGCATATGTATGATAAGCTACGTCATGATTATGTTATGTTAAGTTAAGTTATGATGGTAATTGTTTGTGTCGCGGTTTATAGTAGTTGTACTTGCTGAGCGAAAGCTCACTGTCTTACGTCTATGCTGTAGGTAAGCAACCTGCCAGCAACTGTTGATACAAGATGGTGGAGCGTGGTGGGGCGAACTGTGAAATGTGGGAAATTATACCTCTACGCGTTTTGATAAATTATGTACTTATTTTATTTGTTTTATATTATGCCCAAACAACCATATTTAGTATCCGTTAACTTCTTACGTACGCTTTCGTGTGTGTCGCACCGTATAAAAAAAAAAAAAAAAATTTACGCTGCTTACGATAAGTATGAAAGTACGAAAAGTATGTATGTATGTACGGTAACGGCCTGTGCTAGGCGGGTCGTTACATAAGGGTTATCTCGGCCAAAAATAAAAAATAAAACATGTACTAAACCATCACTTTGTAAAAAGTTCAGAGGCCATTTAAGCTAATTACTCTACAAAAGTTCAATAAATATCCGTCTTTTATTTTTTCGGCAATCATTCCAATTTATGAATGTAAAATTCGATTTTGATTTGGATTTCCTGTATATAAAGAAACACACTATTAGTAGCTAGGTATCTTTCTTCTATTGCCTCTCAAATTTTCTGTACAAAAGATTTTCAAGAAAAAATTTATGTTATGTCCTGAAGAATATAAAAAAAAAAAAAAAAAAAAAGGTTAACTTCAAGCTATTTTTTACATTTTACGCTCAATCTCTATCTTCTATATCATATCAATTATATGTAAAGAAAAATACAAATAACGAATATGTGTTTGGTGGTGGGGGGGGGAAGCAATAAATTTGATGCGTGTATATACAATATGGACAGCGAATTGTGCTCATTAAATATTTTATCTGAGCTCTCTTTTATTATTTTTAGTTTGAATTTAAAACTTTATCTTTATTTAGGACCCACTGAAATTAAATTGTTAATTTTCGAAACTTGTTTACTGTCAGGTGAAGTGGTGAATGTTAGAACAGCAGCACTACATTGTCCAGCCAATACCATAAGAAGGATGATGCTCAGTTTAAGGTACTTTGGCAAAGGAAGTGAAGATGGAGGGCCTGGTTTCGAAGAAGAAGAGCACATTTCGTCGCTCTTTGCTATGCTTCTACACATTTACGCCATTTGTGTGTCGGACTACTTTCCGTGGCTGCAAACACTAGACTCAGACGGCCATCGGAAAATGGTATGTGAGGCCATGAAAGTTGTCAAGAAGTATCATGATCCAATAGTGAATGACAGAATTCAACAGTGGAGAGAGGGAAGAAATAAGGAAGAGCCTCATGACCTCCTTGATGTTCTCGTTGTAATAACCAGTCTTTGTACAAATTATGATTTTGATTTTTTTTTTAAATCAAAAGTTTGTATTATGTATGTTTATATGAAATGCCTAATCTGATTTTATCAGAATTAGAATTTATGTAACATTTTATTCCGGTCAACGTTTGACCAGGAAAATCTAAGATATGATTGAGACGGTACTGCAGTATAATCAACAGTATAAAATTATACTGTGAAAAATCGTCATTACGGATACGAAAGTGAAAATAAGGTACAAGACTATTATAGAAAAATCAAGCTCAATATTTAGAGTAATAACGCCGAGAGCCTTCAAGTCCGAAGAAATTTTTTTACGCAGTCCAGTTAAACACAGATGAATTTTGGACTGCAATTCAGTATAACAGTACTGTTTTTGGTTGAAAACAGTATTGATAATATTCATATTAGTATGATATTGGACTGTACTTTGGGAGACAAGCCAAATGGGTCTTAATTGGAAGACACCTCACCAAAAAGATAATTAAGTTAATTTTTGGATTTTGGGAAATTATGGAAAGTATTACTAATGATCATTGAATTTTGCTTGCCCACCAAGCAAGCCTTTCTTGGCCGGCCACCTCTCATGGATTGGTGAGCAATTACTTCTTTTTGGGGGATTGAAGTGCAAATTGGAAGAAAACTAAATCACCTATATGTAGGTGTTGTATGAGAATATTTGACCATTTAGTCTACTTTACAACTTTAGCTCACTCTTTAGTCACCAAACTCTCCCTTAAGAGCCGAACATCAAGAAGGAGAAGAAGAGAAATCTTGGTGGGATTTTTTGGAGAAGAAATCAAGAAAAAATTTGTTGGATTCAAGTTTGAGATCACTTCCAAGCTCTAGAGGTAAATCCTCTCAACCTCCTAAGTTTTTCCACTAAGTTTGGAGCAAGAACTTTAAGTGTAGTTCAAGCACTTGGTTGTAAGAGCATAAGCTCGTCTTCCATCTTTTTCATGCAATGGTTTTAGTGTGCTTGTTTGTGCTTGTATAAGCTTTAGAGAGCTTGATTTATGTGGTTGGTTGTGTTTTTGGTTTATGCTCTAGAAATTTATGTGCTAAGGGTGTATGCTCACTAAGTGTTTGTTATATGTCCCCAAGATGTTCAAGAATGATTTTAGATTATGGACAATGGATTTATGATGCATGATATGTGGAGGGTTTGAATAACCCCAAAAACCCTAGTAATGGTAACATTTACCATTAGGGTTTATGTGTAATTAGTATGGTATGTATGAAAGGTATGACATGGAAAACGTTAGGAAATGCGCTGCATGTTTGTCGTAAGCTCACGGTTTTAACCGTTTGAGGTAGTGTGCACGTAATTTTGCGTACGAACCAACGAAACCGAAAATTGCCAGTTCAGACCAAAACAGGGCAGCAAACTGGAATCAGAATTTTGAGGCCTTTAGAGGCCGAATTTTAAGAAAGTCAAAAAATGAAAGTTGTAGAAAAAGGAAAATTATAGGGGGCAACGTGAATCATTTTCAAAATTAAGGCTCCAACGGCCTCAATTTTAGCAAAAACCCGAGCCTGGGCTGGGCAATCCAGTGTTCACGGCCAGGAAATTTCAACGACGTAAATGGGTAAGTTAAGGGTTGAACTGGGTTTTGAGCAAAACATGAAAGTTGTAGGAATCCTTAAGATCTACAACTTTCATGCGGAAGACTTTTGCAAATTCAAGACTGATTTTAAAGTAAAACTGAATTTTTAAACTGAGCAGGAAAACAAGAAATTCCTGCACAGGATTTTCAATATAGTGCAGGTTTAGATAGTTTCTGCACATACAGTGTTAACTGAGTTTTGGGACTATTTTCAGAAAAGGTTTTCAGATTTTCATAGTTTTACTATTTTTGAAAAATAAATAATGATAAGTAAGGATTTATGGTAAATGAATAATTAATTGGCCGAGTAATCAGAATACACATAGTAACCACAAGGAGGTTACTAATTTTTATATGACAAGCTTTGGATTCAAGGTTACAATGGTGACCTAATAAGAAACTATAAGATCTTATAACTGAGATTTATGGTAAGTAAACCATCAAACAGTGTTTGGTTGTTGATTGGATTATGAGCCCTAAGGTTACAATTAGTAACCAAATTAAATATCAATCTTGTATGTAAGGGGACATATAACTAAGATTATGGATAAAGGTTGGTTTGGATACCAACAATGAATGTAATAAGTTATGGTGAGATAGGATGATTCTTATCTTATGTCTTTTAGTAAACAGGTAACTAACTGTTGTTACAACTCGTTGGAGTAGCAAACCTCCGATCTAGTAAAACCTGTAAGTACAACTCCGCCTACAGCATAGACAGATTGTGTGATTGAATGCATGTTTTTAAAGCCTTACATTTTTGTATAATGTGTGTGATTTATGATTCTTATTGTGACATTATAAAGCATGTTCACTATTGATAACTCATATGGTAAGAATAAGACTAAGTTTCAAGTAAGAAACTATTTTAAGAATATGATGTTTATGAAAGATGATAAGTAAGTTCTGTGTCGTACCGACCTGCTCTAGGTCAGGTTTGGTCCGTGGTTTGAGTTGGATTGGGCTGGCCGCCCCAACCATTCCATGGCAGCGTGCCACGGTACGTACACTTATGTTAAGGGCCCATAGTATGTTAAGTTAAGAAAGAATAAGAAAACATAATCAAAGCATAATTGGTTCATGCATTGTTTTGCTAAAGAAGGGAAGCTTAGTCTAAGGTATACAGGACCGTTTGAAATCCTGGAGAAGATTGGGAAAGTAGCCTACAAACTTGCCTTACCGCCAGAATTAGCGTCGATGCACAATGTGTTCCATGTTTCGATGCTAAAGAAGTACGTGCCAGATCCTTCTCATGTGCTTAGCCAAGAACCAGTGGAGGTTCAAACGGACTTGACTTATGAAGAAAAGCCCGTATGAATTTTGGATCGGGAAGAAAAGGTCCTAAGAAATAAGACAATTCCCATGGTGAAAGTGTTATGGCGAAACCACAAGGTTGAAGAGGCAACCTGGGAATTAGAAGAAGATATGAGAAAGAACTTGTAACGACCCGCCTAGCACAGGCCGTTACCATACATACATGCTTACTTATCTTCTCGTACTACCTTATATACTTAACGAAAAACAGCGAAATTTTTTTTTTATTTTTTATACGGGCATAAAAACGTGCAACGTATAAATGTGTCTTTATAAGAATATTTAACATAAAATAAATATTTAGGGAACAAAACTCGTAGCGGCTTGATCTCCCATATTTCACAGTTTGCCCCGCCACGCCCTTCCATCTTGTATCATCCATTGCTGACAGGTTGTTTACCTACAGCATAGACGTAAGACAGTGAGCTTTCGCTCAGCAAGTACAACTTCCTATACCGCAACATAAACAAACATAGCCTCATCTTACACATCCTAACTTAACTCATCGTAGCATATCATACCATATCATAACTTCATTTATCATAGCATAACATTCACATCATAATGCATGATTCATTTATGCTCGTATTATGCTTGATTCGTTCTTAACTTACTTTCATGCTTACTTTACTTATGGGCCCCTTAACATAAGTGTACGTACCGGGCGCGCAACTATGGAGTGGTTGGGGCAGCCAGTCCATTTCCAACTCAAACCATAGTCCAACCCGACCTACGAGTGGGTCGGCACGACACAGGCGACTTGCTCGCCATCTTACTTTCTTTTCATCTTGTCATGCCATACTTGATCTTATTCTCATCATATAAATTAGTGAACATACCTCGTGATGTCACTCTTTCATAACTTATGTCTTATCCATAACATCATATGTCATAACATGCATCATGAACTTAGCTTATCATACTTCATAACTTAGCATACAACATAGAAGGAACATGGCATACCATATAACATAGCATAGCAACAGCCCTAGCATACATCTAACATACTTAGGCAAGTACCACAACAAAGCCTATGCTGTAGGCGGAGTTGTACTTACCTCTCTCTTGCTATGTCCCGCGTAATGCTGCTCCTCCTCTGGGTACAGCTGCAGGTTTTCTCCTGCTTGATGAAGGACATAGGTAAGGGTCTAATTAGTACTGTTGAATGTTGGTGACCTAACCAACATGCCTTCATAGTCTTTGTATGTCCCCAATACTAGATGTCTTACTTGGTTACAATTAGTAACCCTATTGTTTAGGAACAACTAAACATGGATTATTTCTTAAGAGGTTACGTTGGATAACCTTAAGTGCCAAATCTTCGTAAATACTGTTAAGGTTAGGTTACCTTCCTAACCTTGGGCTTAGCCATAGTATCTCGGATGTAACTTCCGGTTACCATCCGTAATTGTCTTGCTTACCCAATTTTGGTTTAAAAATCCATTTTCCATTTCTTTGGAAACTTTAATAAATTAACTAAAAAAATCTCTTACTTAACTTATAAAAATTCATTTTCTCGAAATAGGTCTTTATAATAATCATTTAGGGCTGAAAACTGCTATTGGAACAGTTTCCATAGTCAAACAGTGGTTTTGGGGAAAGATACAATTTTTCTGAACTGTTTTTAGAAAATCTTGTGCAGGAATTTCCTGTTCCCTGCACAGTTTTTTATAAAACCGTATCAGTTTAAAAATCCATTCCGATTTTGAAAAAGTTGTCTTCACGAAGTTCTAGCTCTCGAAAAATACTAAAACTTTTGTGTTTTATGAAAAATTCAATTCGGATTCTAACATACTCATTTTGTCGTTTGAACTCACCTGGCCGTGCATAAATCCTGGGCACGGATCAGGCTCGGTTTTTCGTGAAAACGAAGGCCAGTGGAGCCTTATTTTGGAAATCCGATCATGAAGCCCTCTATAAAAAATCGTTCTCTACAACTTTTATGTTTTACGTTTTTCCTAATTCGGCCTCCAAAGGCCTCAAATTCCACTTTTTAGAAAACTGGGCAGTTCACATCCGAATTGGCAGTTTTTGTTCCCATATTCATTTTACGTCCTATTTCGCGCATACTACCTCAACCGAACACGCGGGAGCCTAGATAGCACACATGCAACGTTTTCTAATGTCCCACTTTATCAATCATGCAACTCAAACGCGCCCATGCAAACCAAAAAACCGAACTGTCCTAGCCTAGGTTGCATGGTTCTAGGTTGTCTCACCATTCCCTTCATTCGCATACCATTTCATAATCAAAACTAGCAACCTAGCATGCAATTTCTAGAACCGGCTTGCACATAAAAACAGGGGACATACAATTCCTCATCCATCTAGCATGCAACCCTAGCATTAAATCAAACATAAACACCAAAGTTAAAGCTCATAACAAAATTAACATCAAACCACCCTTAAAACCTAAATCAAGCACCACACCTAATCAGTCTAGGGCAAAGGAAACTTTAACTTATGCTCTTACCTCCTCTCAACTTGAAATACGTTTAAAATTTCAAATTGAAAGCTCAATTGCAAGCTTAGGGCTTAAAGAAAAATACCTTGGCTCAAGACTAGGGTTTGGGCACCCAAAAAATTTCTCCTTCCTCCTAGGTTACCACAACCGGTTCTCACCACTTACTTAGAGGCACCAAAATTTCTTTGGTCACTTTCTTGGTTCACCACAAGTTCGGCCACACCTTAGGCACCTCACACTTCAAATTTTTCTCTTCATTTTCTTCCTCCCCTAACACTCGGCCACTTGGCCAATATGGTCCCAAAAATCTTCAAGCTTTTCCTTGGCTTCCTAGATGAAATCCGAACTCTCCCTAAGCAAAAACCCCTTTGGAAATTTTTTTGTTTTTCTTCCTCTCTCTTCTCTCCCAAGTTCGGATTTTCTTGAAGAAAAATGGCAAGAATTTGGCCAATTTTTCCAATAAAATGAATAACACCTCTCACCTATTTATAGAGGTGGGGAAAGTTTCTAAAATTGCTAAAAAGTCCCTAAAGAAGCAAAAATTTGTATAAAAGGGGGGTGAGGTGGCCGGCCAAGATGGGTCTAGAACAACCCAAGATTTCTTTCCAAGCTTTGCTAAATAATTATGATGTCATAATTAAAGGATAAGGTGATGTCATCCACCTTAGACCTTGTTTGGCTATTTTCTCCAATAAACAGTCTTTTTTTTTATGCTACACAGATATTTCCAATACTGTGTTCACTTATACACAGTAATTTTTATACTGCACTGCAGTCCAAAATTTATCTGTATAAAAATGGACGGTATAGGATTTTTCTTATTTTTCTGAGCCCTTTTTGTCTTTAATCCCTACTAGGTGTGCTTGATTTTCTAAGGTGGTTTTTAAAGCCTATCCATGCTTTCTCAACCGTAAAGATGGTTTTCGCAGTATCCTTACCATACTGCATTTCACAATACTACAAAGTCAACCCTTTGACCATTCTTGGTCAAACTTTGACTTTCTTTGAATCTTGTACTTTTCGTCCCTTTTGACTTAAAAGGTCCATTGCTAATTTAAGCAATCCATTTTGAGTTTTATTGAACCCTAAAAACTCATAAAATGTAAGAAAACTCATAACCGAGCTTTTTCCAAAAATACCTCCATGGTATACATTAAATTCCTTTGAAAGGAAATAGTAATATCGGAAAAATCTAGGTATTACAGAACTACCCCAGTTTGTTCTAATTTTCGGGAACGAAAATTTTTAAGGGGGGTAGATTGTAATGACTAGTTTTTACAGTATTACGATTTCTTATGTTTTAAGAAATTTGTTCGTACCATGAAGGTATTTATGAAAAGCCCGGTTAAGGGTTTTTATGATGATTTGTGAGTTCTTATGGTTTTATGAGACTCAAAAATGATTGCTAAGTCAAGCATAGGACCGTTTAAGTAAAAAGGAGTAAAAATTTCCATAATTTCATGTTGGTCAAAGTTTGACAAAAAACGTCGACGGTTGACCAAAAAGTCAACTGTTGACCAAGGAAGTCAAATCTTGACAAGAAAGTCAATGATTGACAAGAAAGCCAATGGTTGACCAGAAAAGTCAAAGAAATGATGGTATGGTAAAGTAATTAGCAGTATAGAAATTATACTGTGTAAAACCGTTTTTAATATAGTATGTTTATAATTCAAAACCACCATAGAAAAGTCAAGCACATTAAGTAGGGTATCAAGGGCCAAGTGGCTTCAAGTTCGGAGAAAATTTTTATACAGTTCATTTTTACACAGATGAATTTTAGACTGTAGTTCAGTATAACAATACTGTGTATAAGTGAATCCAGTATTGGAAATATCTGTGATAATTTAAAAATGGACTGTACAATAAGAAAAAGAGGCAAACAAGCCTTAGGAGGCTTGCATCATCTTACTTTTAATTAATGACATCATTATGGGAATTAAAGAAAAAATTTGGAAAGAATTTGGTGGTTCTAGACCACTCCATGGCCGGCCACCTCAGCCTCCCCTTTGTACAAATCCTTGCTTCTTCAAGGACTAATTTGCAATTTCCAAGAGTTGTTCTTCACCTATAAATAGGTGAACCCATTATTCAAAAAAATTGGAAAATTTAGCCAAACTTTGTCAATTTTCTCTCTCAAAAAGCCGAACTTGAGAAGGTGAGCAAGAAAGAAATTCTAGCCAAGATCAAGAGAAAAACAAGAGTGTGATGGTCGGTTTTCTTGTAGAAAGCAAGTAAAAAGTTGAAAAAAATTTTGGTACCCATTGGAGGCCAAGTGGCCGATTGTGGGGAGGAAGAAAGGAGGAAGAGAAAAATTCAAGTGTGACCGGGTTTTGAAGCTTGAGGTGACCGGATTTTTCATGCAAGAGTGGCTGGAAAATTTTTGGACTCAATTAGCCAAGGAGGAGGCCGGTCCTAGTGGTGGCAAGGAAGGACCAAGGGTGAACCAAATCTAGCAAGCCAAACTTTGGGTGGAAGCTAGGTAAAATCCCTTAAACCCTAAGCTTTTCATTTAAATTTCAATTGAGAAATTTAAATGTATTTTAAGTATGGTTTATATGAGCATAAGCTCACTTTCAATTTCTGCCCTAGTTAGGAATTTTAGGGTTTGTGCTTGATTAGTTAGGATTTGTGGTTGGTGGTTCAAATGTTGCATGTTAGGGGTTTGTTTTGTTGCTAGGGTTTTCTATGATTAAAGTATGTGGCTAATGTTGATTTGTATGATGAAAATTGAATGTTATAAAAAAAAAATGTTACATGACTGTTTTAGGCTCCCGATGCGGTCGGTTGAGGTAGGGTGCACGTATTAGGATGTATAACGAATTTAAAACCAAAAACTGCCAATTCGGGTAGAAAATGGCCAGTTTCTGGAAAAGCAGATTTTGAGGCCCTTAGAGGCCGAATTGGGAAAAACTTAAAACATAAAAGTGGTTGAGTAGGGTTTTTCCTAGGGGGCATCACAAACGGTTTTGCAAAATGAGGCTCCAATGGCCTCAGTTTTCACTGAAACCCGAGCCTGCTCGTGCCCAAGACCCATGCACGGCCAGGATTGGTTCAACAGGGGATTTGAACGTGTTAAAGGCTGAACTGGGTTTTCCTTAAAACATGAAAGTTGTAGGGTTTTTCGATAGCTAAAACTTTTAAACAGAAAACTTTTTCAGAATCGGCTTTGATTTTTAAATGGAATTGGATTTCAAAAACTGTACAGGAAATAAGGAATTCCTGTACAGGATTTTTGGAAAACAATGCAGAAAAAGGTAATTCTGCATATACACTGATAGATTGGTGATGTGAACCTGTTTTAAGGGCAGTTTCCAATAGTCAATAATTTTTACCAATCTTACTTTATGATTTCAAAATTTTCAAGATTTAACAAAGGATTTTTATACATAAATATGAGGTTTTCTAAAAATGGGATTTTGGAACCTAAATTAAAATAATCTGATTAGGATTGGGGTTAAACCCTAGGGTTACTCAATGTAACCAAGTAGGATAACGTGAAATTAAGTAATGGATATATATATAACTAAAGTTATATAAGAGTGTTGGTTATATTACCAATATTTCTAACCCTTACTTTTATATGAAAACAGAAGGTAGAACGCAACAGTGTCCTAATAGGATTCAGCTCGACATCGGACACAGCGAACGCAAATAAGGTAAGTACAACTCCGCCTACAGCATAGGCTTTGTTGTGTATACTTGCTTAAGTATGTTTGAGAAATGTTATGAAAAATGCTATGTGTCATGAAATGTCATGAAAAATGCTATGTGTTATGAATGTTGTGAGAAATGCTATGAAAAGTTAGGAAGAATGCTATGATATATGCTATGGTATGCCATGTGCTATGAAATGTTATATGCTATGATATGTTATGAAATGTGCTATGTGTTATGAAATATTATATGCTATGCTATATGCTATGCTATAAGTTAATGCAATATGCTAGAAACATGCTATGAAAGGACATAAGTTATGATAAGGTTATGGAATGGTTAAGATAAGATCATGAGTTAATTGTGTGAGACTTCACGAAGCATGTTCACCAATTAATAAGAATAAGAACAAGACATGAGATAATGAAAGTTATGATGGCAAGCAAGCTTGCCTGTGTCATACCGATCCGTATTAGGTCGGGTTGGACTATGGTTTGAGTTGGAAATGGACTGGCCGCCCCAACCACTCCATAGTTGTGCGCCCGGTACGGACACTTATGTTATGGGGCCCATATGCTAAGATAAGCTAAGAAAGTAAATTATGAATAAATAAGAAAGCATAATGAAGCATAAATGGCTCATGCATATGTATGAAAAGCTATGTTATGTTATGATTAAGTTATGTTAGGTATGATATGTAAGATGTGATATGTATGTAGAATAGGTTTGTGTTGTGTCGCGGTATGTAGTAGTTGTACTTGCTGAGCGAAAGCTCATTGTCTTATGTCTATGCTGTAGGTAAGCAACCTGTCAGCAACTGTTGATACAAGATGGAGGAGCGTGGACTGGCGGACTGTGAAATATGGGAAATAAAGCTGCTACGCGTTTTGATATCTTATGAAATTATTTTATAAGTTTCATTTACACCCAAACGACTTTATTAAGTATCTGTCATACTTACGTATGTATGTGCGTGTGTGAGTACGCCGTATAAAAAAAAAATTTCCGCTGTTTACGTTAAGTAAGTAAGTACGAAATGTATGTATGTATGTATGGTAATGGCCTGTGCTAGGTGGGTCGTTATAGAGTTGGTATCAGAGCGGTTCTCTGTAGTCCAATTTCACAGTCAGCCTGTCATTGCCGCCATCATTGTAAGTTAAATTTATTTTTAAAATTTATTATGCGGTTATGTAGGCTAGATACGCCGAGATGGACCCCGCTCGACTAGCTGAGGACCGATACTCGATTTCGTCGTTCTATGAGTCACATCCTTTACTCTTTGACGGCACGAGACGGACAGTGTCGCTAGCAGTATGGCTGTACGACACGGAGTTGATTTTTCGCACCAGTCATATCGTGGAGCGTCTACAGGTCTCCTTAGCTAGCCGATGTCTAGTTGCGGACGCCCGCTTATGGTGGATGATGATTGGGGAGAGAACGCTACCAGACCGCACTTGGGTGCATTTTCGTGCCCTAGTGATCGCACGTTTTGGCCCGATACCGGAGGAGGGAGCGGATGCGCCATATCGCGATCCCGAGATTTATCGGGACATGTACCACGAACGATACTACGGTTTGTCGCGGATTGGCACACGTACCCTCAGGAGTCCATGGGCCACTATTGCCGACGATTTCAGTAGGCGATGCTGCCTCACATTCCACAGACATACCCAGCCCAGGGATGCAGGCCTTAGTTATACTCCGTAATGGATTACCCCCTCAGATTCGACAGCACACTCATATGCCTACGCCGGATATGACAGTGGGCCACATGACCGAGTATATTTTGGATGCTGAGATTATCGCCCACGCTATACAGGCTGATGCCTACGTGGTTGAGCCGGAGGGTACCGGTCGACGACGCCGGGATACCAGAGCCAGTATATGAGCCAAGCCCAGCTTTTCCAAAGGACCCGATTCCCGTCATCCCAGTGCAGGAAGTACCTGCTCATGAGGCCGAGTTCGAGGTCGAGGCCTACGACCAGGATGCGGCCGACGATATGGACGCTCCCGAGGACCCGCCTGAGGACCCTCCGATCATCGATATATCCAGCGATGACGAGGACGATGATGAGGAGCCCGAGCACGAGCCTGGTTATGGGGGATGGCTTGATGAGGGAGACGATTTTGAGGAGGACCCAGAGGAGATCTTCGATGACGACGGAGATGGGGACGCCGACTCCGACTACGACATTTCTGGGATCACGATCGAGATTATAGATTAGATCTAGATCGATCGATCATGTATATTTTTGTTTTGATTTTGAGACTGTTTGTACTAGCTTATTATTTTTGGCGATAGGCTTGTACTTATGTACGATGGTAAAGTGGTAGACACTTCCATCATATTTTTTGACCTTGTATATACAGTATGATAAACAGATATATACATACGATGTTGTAAATATGATGTACTTTTTGTCAATATACAAAAAGACAGTTCAAAGTATGATATGTATGTTAAATGTTATGAGAAACAAAAGCCATGTTATGATTATGGATGCCATGATAAGCATGCGGTGTTAAATGTTAAGATACGATGAATTGTGTATGAAAGAAAGGATATTAACAGTATGATAATATCTTTTCTGATGATTGAATAGGATGGTACGTCCACGCCGAACAATGCCATCAATCCACCTGAGCCGGATTTCGCAACCATCGTGGCAAATTTACAAAGGCAGTTGCGTGAACAGCAGTAAGAAACTAACAGACTACGAGAACAGATAGCTCAAATGAATCAAAGGCCCCAAGCGAACGAGATTCCACCTCCAGTTCATCAGGTACCGCCAGCAGTACCTCAGGTCCCAGAGGTCCAACCAGAGATTCCCCGAAATGCTGAAATTCCGATGGCACCTGTTGGAGGATAGGTAAATCTACAGCCAGTGCATGAAGACTTATTATATGAGCAATTTAGGCGTATGAAGGCGCCTGAATTCGAGGGACCTACGGACCCGATAGCCGCAGACAACTGGTTGATTGATATCCAAGTCATCTTGGATTTCATGCGGCTCACTGAACAAGAAAAGGTTCTTTGTGCTTCATTTGCCCTTAAAAAGGACGCACGGCATTGGTGGATGACTGTTCAGATGCGTCGGGATGTCATGGCCATGAGTTGGCAGGATTTTGTGACCGAGTTTCGTGCCATGTACTACAATGCGGAGATACTGGCGGCTCAGCAAGATGAGTTCACCGGTTTACGACAGGGGTCGATGACGGTTATGGAGGCTGTAAAGAAATTTGAGCAGTTAGCCCGTCTGTGCCCAGAACTGGTTTCGAACGAGAAGGAGAAAGTTAGAAGAATGATGAAGATGTTCCGCACAGACATCTCTAAACAAGTGAGTGATGGCAGTAGCCCGCCTACCCTGGTATTCGATTGTGTCAGCAGGGCGATAAGAGCGGAATACTGGATCAACCAGGACAAGGAAGCTAGGGTTCAGATTTTTAAAGCGAGGAAAGAGGAGAAGGCCGTAGTAAAGCAGACGCAGCCTCGTCAGAATTCCGAATCAAACCAAAAAGGCCAGACCAGTAGCCCCACCCAAAGTTCCAAACAGTTCGGGAGGAACAAGAGAAAAGGAAATTTCACTGGCCAATGACAACAGAGAAATTACCCTCAGAAAAAGAATAATCGTGGAAAGGAGGGTAACAATATTGACTACCCACAATGTGTCAAATGTGGATGGAAGCACTCGGGAATATGCCGAATGGGGACGAATGCTTGCTACATTTGTGGCAAGGAGGGGCATTATGCTAGAAACTGCACCCAGAACCCCCAGAACCAGAACCTTCCACATCCGAGCCAGAATGCGAACAGTCGATTGCACGCGGTTCAAGCCAGGCTTGAAGGACCCTCGATCGCGCAAGGCAGGTTAGAGGCTCCTGAACCCCAAGCCAGAATCTATGCCTACACCAGGGGAGATGCAGAAGCCGGGACTTCTCATGTGGTGACAGGTCAGATCTCTATCGCCACTTACGATGCCATTGCCTTATTTGATTCTGGTGCCACTCACTCATTTATATCTTTGGAGTTCGCCCAAAAGTTAGGAAGAGGTGTGGATACCCTAGAACAGCCTTTCAAAACCTCTTTGTCATCCGGAGAAATTTTGTGGTCTAATTTTGGATACGAAATACTTCCGTGGTTATTTGTGGCAGAGAATTACATGTAGATCTCATTGCGATCAAGCTTCAGGATT
The DNA here is from genome assembly GCA_009761775.1 of Ficus carica. Lineage (NCBI taxonomy): Eukaryota > Viridiplantae > Streptophyta > Magnoliopsida > Rosales > Moraceae > Ficus > Ficus carica. Next base: position 8,691,530 of record CM019741.1, on the reverse strand, counting down.
TCGATGTGATCTTAGGAATGGACTTCTTAGGCAAGTACAACGTCAAGATCGATTACCGGAAGCGTTGTGTGATTTTCAACCCCTACGGTGAGGAAGAGTTCAGTTTCTTCGGGTAGTCTCGGAACTCAGCAACCAGATTAGTTACGGCAATGAAGGCTTGGAAGATGTTAGCTAATGGCTGTCAAGGATACTTAGCTAACATGGTAGATAAAGATCGGAAAATGGAGTTAACGCCAGAAGATGTCCCCATTATTAAGGAGTATGTGGATATCTTTCCAAAAGACTTACCAGGACTTCCGCCAGAACGTGAAATTTCATTTGAAATCGAATTGCTGCCTGGAGCTGCTCCGATATCGAAAGCGCCTTACCACATGGCACCTGCCGAGCTTAGAGAGCTTCAAGTACAGTTACAGGAACTGCTTGATAAGGGATTCATCCGGCAGAGTCATTCTCCGTGGGGAGCGCCTGTCTTGTTCGTCAAAAAGAAGGATGAATCGTTGCACATGTGCATCGATTATCGCGAGCTGAACAAGATCACAATCAAGAACAAGTATCCTCTCCCTAGGATAGATGATCTTTTTGATCAACTTAGGGGAGCAATGGTATTCTCGAAGGTTGACTTGCTGTCGGGATACCATCAACTCAGGATCAAGGAGGCGGATATTTCAAAGACAGCTTTTCGGATGCGTTATGGGCATTATGAGTTCCTTGTTATGCCATTTGGATTAACTAATGCTCCAGCTGCTTTTATGGACTTGATGAACCGGGTGTTCAAAGAATACCTAGATAAGTTCGTCATTGTCTTTATCGATGATATTCTGATATACTCAAGGTCCATGAAAGAACATGAGCAGCATTTGAAAATGGTGATGGAGACGCTAAGATGACATCAGCTGTATGTCAAGTTCACTAAATGTGAATTTTGGCTGGAAAAGGTACATTTCCTGGGGCATGTTGTGTCAAAAGAAGGGATTTCCGTTGATCCTGCTAAAGTAGAGGCGGTTAGCATGTGGCCCCGACCCAAGAATGTTACGGAAATAAGGAGTTTACTTGGATTAGCTGGTTACTATCGACGATTCGTCGAAGGATTTTCCAAGATCGCAGCCCCTCTTACTGCCCTTACTCGAAAAGGGAAGAATTTTGAGTGGACATCGAAATGTGAAGAAAACTTCCAAGAGCTAAAAAGGAAGCTTACTAGCGCCCCGGTGTTAGTAATTCCTGACGTGGATGCGGGAAATTTCGTGATCTACAGCGATGCTTCCAAAACGGGACTTGGAGCGGTCCTAATGCAACATGAAAAGGTAGTAGCCTATGCATCACGATAACTAAAGGATCACGAAAGGAATTATCCTACTCATGATTTGGAGCTCGCCGCAATAGTTTTCGCACTCAAGATCTGGAGGCATTATTTGTACGGAAATAAGTGTGAGATTTACACTGATCATCAAAGCCTCAAGTATATTTTTACTCAGAATGAGTTCAATATGAGACAACGTAGATAGCTAGAGCTAGTAAAGGATTACGATTGTGAAATCCTTTCACCCTGGGAAGGCAAACAGGGTAGCAGATGCCTTAAGCCGAAAAGCTATTGGCATGCTAATGTCTATTGAAGTATTTCCTAAGCCGCTGCAAAGGGAGATTTCTGAGTTCAACTTGGAGCTGATGACAGGAAAATTTTCTTCTCTGACCCTCCAGTCAAATCTTCTGGAAACCATCAAGTTGCATCAAGGAAAGGATCCCTTTTTGCTCAAGGCACAACTTTTTGACGGAAAGAACAAGGAGTTTAAGATCTCTGCGGATGGTGTGATGTACTTCAAAGAAAGAGTTTGTGTTCCCGACTTTGAATTTCTCAAGGATCAGATATTGTCAGAGGCACATAAAACGCCATATTCAGTACATCCAGGAGCTTCCAAGATGTACAAAGACCTCCGAGAGAATTATGAGATAGCGGAGTACGTGTCAAAGTGCCTAACTTGTCAGAAAGTTAAGGCCGAACATCGACATCCTGGTGGAGAATTGCAGAAAATAGAGCTTCCTGAATGGAAATGGGAGCAAATTACTATGGATTTTGTTGTGGGACTGCCCAGAACTGCAAGTGGGAATGACACGATTTGGGTTATTGTTGATCGGCTAACCAAATCGGCCCAATTTATTGCGATCAAAGCCACATTTTCAGTGGAGAAATTGGCTGAAGTCTACGTATCCCAGATCATTAGACTACACGGAGTACCAAAATTGATTATTTCAGATCGTGATGGACGTTTCACTTCTCGATTTTAGACAAGTGTGCACAATGCTATGGGGTCGAGGTTGAAGTTCAGCATGGCATTTCACCCCCAAACTGATGGCCAGTCGGAACGAACTATCCAAACGCTGGAAGATATGCTGAGGTCATGTGTTCTGGATTTCAAAGGAAACTGAGATCAAAAGCTGCCATTGATCGAATTTTCGTATAACAACAGTTATCACGCTTCGATTGGTATGGCTCCATTCGAAGCATTGTATAGAAGGAAATTTCGATCCCCTATTCATTGGCAAGAAGTCGGACAGAAGCAGCTTCAAACCACGGATTTTATCCGAAAGACTTCAGAGGATATTAAGAAGATTAAGCAAAGGCTCGACGTGGCTTTCAGTCGTCAGAAAAGTTATGCTGATAAGCGTAGAAGGCCTTTGGAATTCCAGGTCGGAGAGGCGGTGTTCATCAAGATTGCTCCTATGAAAGGGGTAATGCGATTTGGCAAAAAAGGGAAGCTTAGTATAAGGTATACAGGACCGTTTGAAATCCTGGAGAGGATTCGGAAAGTAGCCTACAAACTTGCCTTACCGCCAGAATTAGCGTCGATGCACAATGTGTTCCATGTTTCGATGCTAAAGAAGTACGTGCCAGATCCTTCTCATGTGCTTAGCCAAGAACCAGTGGAGGTTCAAACGGACTTAACTTATGAAGAAAAGCCCATACGAATTTTGGATCGGGAAGAAAATGTCCTAAGAAATAAGACAATTCCCATGGTTAAAGTGTTATGGCGAAACCACAAGGTTGAAGAGGCAACTGAGCAAGTATTTACGTGAAAACTGAGCAAGTATATCATATAACTTGCTATGTTTGAAAAACATATCTTTTCATATAACTTTTTCATACTTGAAAAGTTTATCGTATTACATAATTTTCCATGCTTGGAAAGCATATCGTATCATACATTTAGAACACTTTTTGAAAATAGTTCATTTCTTGAAACTTGATTTTTATATTATTAGAACCCTTTACTCGTCATATTGGCCCCTATCTTGGAATTCGTTCCTTACTCGAAACTCATTCCTCAAGGATTTGGCCTATGGCTCCTATCTTGGAGCCTTAACTTTTAATGACAGCCCCTATCTCGGAATTTCCTCCTCAAGGATTTGGCCGTCTTACAAAATGAGGGGGTTCTATTATACATAAGATCTTTTATAAAAATATTTTCTTTGAATCTTCTCAAAGCCAATATTAAAAAATCTTAATATCATTCGAGTGATGCAATAACTGGTATACTTAAATAAACTAGCCACTTGCTAGATAGTAAAAGTTCCTTTTATTGCTTCTAACATTTCCTTGATAGCACAAGGTGCATAATCATAGTTCTTAGGAATATCTAAAATTTCCCATCATTACTTAGTTTCCCCTTACTGAGGGATCGTGTCATCACTTTCATCGTCAAACTTATTCTTGATTACCACCCTATTACGGTAAGGCGATAGGCTACTTAATCTTGAAGCCTCTTCATCTCTTATTGCTGCTCTAGCAATTAACATTGCAACTTAACCATTAAAGTTGCAAGACTAGATTCTTACTAAATTTGGTTCAGTCGTACATGCGGCGAACCATTTTCTAGTTTCTAATACTAATCCTAGACATATCTAATACCTATTCTTGCATTCATATCTTAGCATATCATATCATAAAATCATCATAACTTATCATATCATATCGTAAACTTAGCTTATCCTCCACGCTTTCACTGCGCAACTCTGATTTACTGGCAATCATAGCCCCTAGACTCATCTGGATAAGCACGCCAAGCTGTAACATAGCTGACGTATCATCTCATATACATATCTTAGTATATCTCGATATCGCTCTACTACATAGACGGTCCTAGGTGTCATAAAAATTTAGGAATTCTCCTCTCAAGGTACCCTATACCAAGGCACCTTGCACGAGCACGAACCTCCTTGACTAGGCGTCGGCTGGCAATCATATCTTGAAGGTGCGTCCCTACATGACAAAATTTGGAGAGAGTCTCCATATTGTGCAACCTCTCCTTGGGTCCTATCGAAGATGCGTAGCTCTTCCTTCATTCCTCGTAATGCCAACGAAGCCTTACGGTCCTCTTCAGTCTAACCCGGATTTAATACCAGGTTCATATCTTTATCATAGTAATATTATAACCTCACGTAATCAATATAAATAAAACAAAGTAAGAAAACAAACTTACAAAACTGTGGCGCTGGCAGCAGAACTGTGAAACTGGATGGCAGGAACTCTGCTCTGATACCAAACTGTCACGCCCTGACTTACACCATCTACGTAGGGGAACGACTACTCAGACGTGGACCGGGTCGTCACCTTACTTACTTACTTAACTTAATTCTTAAAAAGTTTTAAGCTTGCTGAAAATTCCAGTGTAATTTTTTTTTTCTTTAAAACTTTATTTTAAAACTCTTTTACTTTCAAACTTAAACTTGACTTAGTCCCATACTTCTTCTCGTACATAAAACTTAACTTATCTTCATACATATTCATATGTACTCACTTGAGTACCAAGATCGTGGACCAGATCCGACCTAGCGCGGATCGGTACAACAAGAGACAACTTGTTTGCCATACATACTTGAAACTTTTCTTAAACATAACAAAACACATTTTACAAACGTATTTTACAAAAACATATCTTCCAAAACTCGTGGCGGTGTCCATTCCACATTTCACAGTCCGCAGCACCAACTCTCCACAGTATTGCATCAAGTACTGCCGTTAGGTTGATTACCTACAGCATGAACGTAAGTAATGAGCTAATTGCCCAGTAAGTACAATATTCAATCCACAAAACATTTTTTTCATCCAAGAATACGTGAGCCGATTATGTTTTCTTATAAACCAATTATGCTTTCATTAACTTGGTTCTATTATCTTATCTAACATGTCATGTAATATGTGCACGTACCGTGGTACATAGTCATAGAGTGGTTGGAGGCGGCCAGTCCAAATCAATTCAAACCATGAAACTAATCGTTTACATAGAGTGATTGGGGCAGCCAGTCCAATCCAATTCAAACCATAGACTAAAACCATTTAAACCTGCCCTCGTGGCAAGTCGGTACGACACAATAACATTAACTTGTCTTATTTATCTCGTGACTTATTCTTACCGTGTGATTTAATATTTGTGAACATGCTTCATGATGTCACGTATACAAACATACAACATAAAATACACTCAATCTCAATCATAATACATCATAACATAACTTGTCATAACATAACATAATATAACATAACATATCATTGCATAACCTAAACTTATCATGACATAAACTTATCATAACATAAACTTATCATAACATAACTTATCATAACAAAAACTTATCATAACATAACTTAAACTTATTATAACATATCGTAAACTTATCATAACATAACATAACTTCATAGTATAACTTATTATAACATAACTTCATAACATAACTTATCGTAACATAACCTTCATAACATAACTTCATAACATAACTTTATCGTAACATAACCTTCATAACATAACTTCATAGCATATAGCACAAACTTATCATAAACTTAACATAACATATCATAGGTAAATCATGTAAATCAATACATGATTTCTTAAAAACATAACATGCAACAAGAACGTTTTGTCCATGCTGTAGGTGGAGTTGTACTTACCTCTCATCCTATGCTCTTGGTCTATCATCCTATCGAGGCACGATGACATTACATATTCCTGTTTCAAACAGGACGTAAGATATGGATCGTTATATTTATTATAAATCATAATTATTAAATGTTGGTATCCTTTAGGGTTATCTTGACTAACCCTTAAGGTTATTTGTAGTCAAACTCTTGGTTAACCAAAGTCAACATTTAATTAACTAATGGTCAACCCTTGGTTAATAATGGTCAACCTTTTAGGGTCGACCTTGGGCTTTGGACTAAGCCCAGTAACTCGGGTACTATTCCCGGTTACGGTCCGTAATCGGCTTGTCTAAAATTTTATCTCAAAAATTCTATTTTTCCTTACTTGGAAAAATTTAGGGAAATTAATCCAAAAACTTCTTTCTTAACTTATAAAAATCCTTTACTTAAATCGTAAAAATCCAAACTCTTGGATTAGTGCTTTATAAAATCATTTGAGGTTGAAAACTGCTCTTGGAACAGTTTTCTATAATCAAAACAATAGTTTGTAGTAGAAAAATAGTTTTCTAGAGACATTTGTAAAACTAGTGGTGCAGGAATTTTCGGATTCCCTGCGCACCTTCGAAAAACGACCCCAGTTTAAAAATCGGTTCATAATCTGAAAAAGTTTTCTTCACAAAAGTTGTATCTCTCGAAAAATACTAAAACTTTCGTGTTTTGTAAAAATTCCGATTCGGCCTAGATTCGTCCCAGTTTTTGTTTGAAACTGGCTGACCCCGAAAAACTGAGTGAAAACTGGGTCTGGGGATCAGCCACGGGTTTTGGGGTAAACGGAGGCCATTGGGGCCTTATTTTTGAAAACGGTTCACTCATCCCCCTTGGAAAAATCATTCCGAACAACTTTCGTGTTTTAAGTTTCTCCAAATTCGGCCTCTAAGGGCCTCAAATTTCCCTTTTCCCGAAACTGGTCAGTTTTACCCGAAAATGGCAGTTTTCGGTTTTAAGTTCGTTTTACATAAATTTTACGTGCACACTACCTCGAACGGCTTCGGCCGTGAGCCTACGACGACCTGCAGTGCTTCTAACGTAACACATGCAGTCATATATCATTTAAACATCTTCATGCAAAGCAAAACCCTTGGGTGTTCTTGCACCAAACCAGGGTTTGCAAAACGTTTGATTTGCAACACCATACATCAATCAAACACAACCCTAAAATCCTAATTAGATGCTCATACAAATCAAGCTTGAAATACACTTAAATCTCCAAATTGAAACTCAATTTAAAAAGCTTAGAACCAATGGAGATTTACCTTAATTCACACCAAAAATCAGCCATCACTTTTGTCCCTTTTTTCTCACCACCACAGTCGGCCTTCCTTGGCTAGGTGGATTCCAAATTTTCGGCCATAAACACAAGGAAACAAAGCACATAAGCATCTTGTTCTAAACTCAATAAGGGACTTAAGATTAAAGAATTTACCTCTAGGGTTTGGGATTTGGGTTCTCAAGCTTGAATCCCAAATTTTCCCTTTCTCTTGGCTGCCACTAAAACCGGCCTTGCTCCCCTAAAGCACCAAAATTTTCAGCCACTTGATGGCTGCCTCACTAAAAATCCGGCCATCAAGAAATCCAGCCAACTTGAATTTTTTTCTTACTTTCCTCTCAAGAAATCCGACCAACACATGGTCTTTTCTCTTGCTTGGGGTTCGGCTTCTAATGGAAGGGAAAGGAGAAAATGAAAGGCTTAGAATGGGTTTAATTGGTTAATGAGCAAAATACTTGCTCATCAAGCCACCTAGGTGAGGTGGTGTGGCCTTATTGGCTAGCCATTCCCTTAGAGAACAAGGGAAAACTTCTTTCCCTAAAGTCCAAATGATGAGGTGTCCTCCCCACCTTGGTGTTGCCGGCCATGAAGAGCTTTGGAGTCCAAGTGCTTGTTCAACAAGCAATTGCTTGCTTCACCTAGCTTATGTCACCTTGGTGACATCATCACCAAAAATTTCATTGCCCTTTAAGGCTTCAATGACCGGCCATTTGTTGAGGGTGAGCCAAAAATGGCTTGCTCACCAAGCTACTTGGTTGATTACATCACCATGCCTATGTCATCAAGCTAAAAGCTTGCTCTCCAAGCCACCAAGGAGAACCGGCCATGCAATGGTTGTGAACAAAATTTGGGCTTGTTCTAGAACATGTGTGGAAGTCAAAATGATGATGTGTCCAAAGGTGGACCTACCACACCTAGCTTGTGTCGCCAAACTAAAAGCTTGCTTCATTGTAACCAAGCTAACTAGATTTGTAATCAATCATTGGCCTAACATTGGCCTAGTTGGAGGCTTAGTTAGGAATATCAATAAATTCCTATTTTGTCCCTTTCTTCCAAAAGGTCTTATATTGCTTAAGCAAACTATTTTCGAGTCTCGTAGTTAATTTTAACGAGAACTCAAACATATACTGATATTTAACTCAAATCATGAGTTTCATATCATCATATAAAATTAAATCTTAAATTTTCCTTGTCAAAAAGAAAATCATAGATTTATCGTAATTTCGGGTTCTTACAGTTCGTACCATGAAGGTATTTATGAAAAGCCCGGTTAAGGGTTTTTATGATGATTTGTGAGTTCTTATGTATGAGACTCAAAAATGATTGCTTAGTCAAGCATAGGACCTTTTAAGTAAAAAGGAGTAAAAATTGCCATAATTTCATGTTGGTCAAAGTTTGACCAAAAACGTCGACGGTTGATCAAAAAGTCAACTATTGACCAAGGAAGTCAAATCTTGACAAGAAAGTCAATGGTTGACCAGAAAAGTCAAAGAAATGACGGTATGGTAAAGTAATTAGCAGTATAGAAATTATACTGTGTAAAACCATTTTTATGGATAATATAGTATGTTTATAATTCAAAACCACCATAGAAAAGTCAAGCACATTAAGTAGGGTATCAAGGGCCAAGTGGCTTCAAGTTCGGAGAAAATTTTTATACAGTTCATTTTTACATAGATGAATTTTAGACTATAGTTCAGTATAACAATACTGTGTATAAGTGAATCCAGTATTGAAAATATCTGTGATAACTTAAAAAGGGACTGTACAATAAGAAAAAGAGGCAAACAAGCCTTAGGAGGCTTGCATCATCTTACTTTTAATTAATGACATCATTATGGGAATTAAAGAAAAAATTTGGAAAGAATTTGGTGGTTCTAGACCACTCCATGGCCGGCCACCTCAGCCCCCCCTTTGTGCAAATCCTTGCTTCTTCAAGGACTAATTTGCAATTTCCAAGAGTTGTTCTTCACCTATAAATAGGTGAACCCATTATTCAAAAAAATTGAAAAATTTAGCCAAACTTTGTCAAGTTTCTCTCTCAAAAAGCCGAACTTGAAAAGGTGAGCAAGAAAGAAATTCTAGCCAAGATCAAGAGAAAAACAAGAGTGTGATGGTCGGTTTTCTTGTGGAAAGCAAGTAAAAAGTTGAAAAAAATTTTGGTACCCATTGGAGGCCAAGTGGCCGGTTGTGGGGAGGAAGAAAGGAGGAAGAGAAAAATTCAAGCGTGGCCGGGTTTTGAAGCTTGAGGTGATCGGATTTTTTGTGCAAGAGTGGCTGGAAAATTTTGGACTCAATTAGCCAAGGAGGAGGCCGGTCCTAGTGGTGGCAAGGAAGGACCAAAGGTGAAGCAAATCTAGCAAGCCAAACTTTGGGTGGAAGCTAGGTAAAATCCCTTAAACCCTAAGCTTTTCATTTAAATTTCAATTGAGATGTTAGGTGTTTGTTTTGTTGCTAGGGTTTTCTATGATTAAAGTATGTGGCTAATGTTAATTTGTATGATGAAAATTGAATGTTAGAAAAAAAAAAAACGTTGCATGACTGTTTTAGGTTCCCGATGCAGTCGGTTGAGATAGGGTGCACGTATTAGGATGTATAACGAATTTAAAACCAAAAACTGTCAATTCGGGTAGAAAATGGCCAGTTTCTGGAAAAGCAGATTTTGAGGCCCTTAGAGGCCGAATTGGGAAAAACTTAAAACATGAAAGTGGTTGAGTAGGGCTTTTCCTAGGGGGAATTATGGACGGTTTTGCAAAATGAGGCTCCAATGGCCTCAGTTTTCACTGAAACCCGAGCTTGACCGTGCCCAGGACCCATGCACGGCCAGGATTGGTTCAACAGGGGATTTGAATATATTAAAGGCCGAACTGGGTTTTCCTCAAAACACAAAAGTTGTAGGGTTTTTCGATAACTAAAACTTTTGTAAAGAAAACTTTTTCAGAATCAGCTTTGATTTTTTAATTGGAATTGGATTTCAAAAACTGTACAGGAAATAGAGAATTCCTGTACAGGATTTCTGGAAAACAATGCAGAAAAAGGTAATTCTACACATACACTGATAAATTGGTGATGTGAAGCTGTTTCAAGGGCAATTTCCAATAGTCAATAATTTTTACCAATCTTACTTTATGATTTCAAAATTTTCAAGATTTAATAAAGGATTTTTATACATAAATATGAGGTTTTCTAAAAATGGGATTTTGGAACCTAAATTAAAATAATCTGATTAGGGTTGGGGTTAAACCCTAGGGTTACTCAATGTAACCAAGTAGGATAACGTGAAATTAAGTAAGGGATATATATATATAACTAAAGTTATATAAGATTGTTGGTTATATTACCAATATTTCTAACCCTTACTCTTATATGAAAACTGAAGGTAGAACGCAACAGTGTCCTAATAGGATTCAGCTCGACATCGGACACAGCGAACACAAATAAGATAAGTACAACTCCGCCTATAGCATAGGCTTTGTTGTGTATACTTGCTTAAGTATGTTTGAGAAATGTTATGAAAAATGCTATGTGTCATGAAATGTCATGAAAAATGCTATGTGTTATGAATGTTGTGAGAAATGCTATGAAAAGTTAGGAAGAATGCTATGATATATGCTATGGTATGCCATGTGCTATGAAATGTTATATGCTATGATATGTTATATAATGTGCTATGTGTTATGAAATATTATATGCTATGCTATATGCTATGCTATAAGTTAATGCAATATGCTAGAAACATGCTATGAAAGGACATAAGTTATGATAAGGTTATGGAATGGTTAAGATAAGATCATGAGTTAATTGTGTGAGAAATCACGAAGCATGTTCACCAATTTATAAGAATAAGAACAAGACATGAGATAATGAAAGTTATGATGGCAAGCAAGCTTGCCTGTGTCGTACCGACCCGCGTTAGGTCGGGTTGGACTATGGTTTGAGTTAGAAATGGACTGCTGTCCCAACCACTCCATAGTTGCGCGCCCGGTACGGACACTTATGTTATGGGGCCCATATGCTAAGATAAGCTAAGAAAGTAAATTATGAATAAATAAGAAAGCATAATGAAGCATAAATAGCTCATGCATATGTATGAAAAGCTATGTTATATTATGATTAAGTTATGTTAGGTATGATATGTAAGATGTGATATGTATGTAGAATAGGTTTGTGTTGTGTCGCGGTATGTAGTAGTTATACTTGCTGAGCGAAAGCTCATTGTCTTACGTCTATGCTGTAGGTAAGCAACCTATCAGCAACTGTTGATACAAGATGGAGGAGCGTGGACTGGCGGACTGTGAAATGTGGGAAATAAAGCCGCTACGCGTTTTGATATCATATGAAATTATTTTATAAGTTTCATTTACACCCAAACGACTTTATTAAGTATCTGTCATACTTACGTATGTGTAATAACCTGAATTTTTATGACTCTAGATTTCCTTTAAATGAGGAAAACTTAAGTCTAGATCATGTTTGGAATAGAATAACAGTATAAGTTTGAGTTCTCAGTTAATTAGCTACGAGACTCAACGATGAATTACTTAGCCTAGTATAAGGCATTTTAAAGAAAATGGCGTGATGAAATTTCATGATTTCATGTTGGTCAAAGTTTGACCAAGAAAGTCAAAGATGATCAAAAAGTCAAAGGGTTGATCAAGAACAGTCAAAGGTATGACTGTACAGTAATAGGATAAGCAGTATGGGAAATATACTGCTAAAATTGTCTTTTTGGACAAAAAAACAAGAATAAACTATGAGACCACTCTAGAAAAATCAAGCACACTAAGTTGGATATCAAAGTCCTAATGACTTTCAGAAATAAGAAGAAAATTTTTACAGTCCATTTTTACGCAGATAAATTTTGGACTGCAGTCAAGTATAATAGTACTGAATTATACTGTGTATTAGTAAACAAAATATTGGAAATATCTGTGTTAGCAAGAAAATAGACTGCATTTTAAGGAAAAAGCCAAACAAGGCCTTATGATGATGTCACCCTATTTTGGAATTATGACATCATTTTGGAGAAACAAAAATGGTGAAAAGAAATAAAAATTTGTTGCCACCTTGCACAATGATGGCCGGCCATGTGGAGGACTAAAATGTAAAAATTTTGCCGTTTGGGGCAAAAGTATAATTTTTAGAAAATAGTGATGTAAGCAAATGATGTCATCAAGATGATGTCATCATGATGAGGTAAGCAAGGAAACTTGGCCTCCAAGGAATGAACAAGGGCCGGCCACCTAGAGGGATCAAATTGCAAAGATTTTGTCTTTAGGGGCAAAAATGTAATTTTTGAAAATATGATGATGTAAGCATGAGGTAAGCACATGATGTCATCAAGATGATGTCATCATGATGAGGTAAGCAAAACTTGGGCTCCAAGGCAGCCAATGACCGGCCAACACCTAGAGGGGTCAAAGTGCAAATATTTTTGCTTCAAGGACTAAAGTGCAATTTTAGGAAAATAATTAAATCCTAGTTTAGGGACTTTTTAGCAATTTTGAAAAGTTCAAAACCCCTATAAATAGCAGCAAAGGGGGCGGATTTTTGAGGGAGAAAAATAGTAAAATCTAGCCAAACTCTTGCAAAATCTTTCCTCACCCTTTTTTTTTTTGACCAAAACCGAACCTGGGGGGGGGGGGGGGGGGGGGGGGGGGGGGGGGGGGGAATGGTGGTCGGATTTCTTGGGTGGCCAGATCTGGGGGTGATGGCCGGACCTTGAGAGGGCTCAATTTAATTGGCCAAATTTTTGGAACCCCAATTGGAGGGGAGGCCGGTTGTGGGGAGCCAAGAGGAAAGCTTGATCCAAGCTTGCAAACCTATGGAAAGGTTAAGGTAAAACCTCTAACCTCTAAGTTTTTCATTTAAGTTTAGAACAAGATATTTATGTGGTTGTTTTCTTGAGGAATGGCCGGTTGTGGTGGAGACCAAGGGGGAGGAGAAATTTTGGATCAAACCAACCAAATCTTTGAGTGGAATCAAGGTAATCATCCTAGACTCTAAATCTTTTTAATTTGAGCTTAAATTTGGGAAATTTAAGTGTATTTCCATGTTTGGGATGCAAGAGCATAAGCTCATTTTCTTATGCCATGCAATAAGTTTTGTGCTTGATTAGGGTGCTAAGGTCTCAATTATGATTATGGTGCATGATTTGATAAGTATGCTTGCATGATTATTAAGATTGCATGCATGCACATAAGGTGTTTGTCATATGTCCCTTGATGTTTAAATGATGTATGAATGTATGTTTTACGTTAGAAAATGCTGCATGAATGATATTAGGCTCCCGCTGTGGGCGTTTGAGGTATTGTGCGCGTAATAGGACGTAAAACGAACTTAAAACCGAAAACTGCCAGTTCGGATGCCAACTGGCCAGTTTCGGGAAAAGTGAAATTTGAGGCCTTTAGAGATCGAATTAGAGAAAACTTAAAACATAAAAGTTGTTCAGAAGGGTTTTTCCTAGGGGGCATCGCGAACAGTTTTCAAAAATGAGGCTCCAATGGCCTCCGTTTCTATAAAAATCCGAGACTAGTCTGCCCAGACCTAGTTTACACGACCAGCCAGTTTCAAATGAAAACTGACAAAAATACAAGCAGAACTAGATTTTTCATAAAACACGAAAGTTTTAGAATTTTTCAAGAGCTACAACTTTGGTGAAGACAAGTTTTTCAAATTCGGAGTGGATCTTTAAAACTGATACTATTTTACAAAGGATGTGCAGGGAACCGAAAATTCCTGCACATGAATTCTTACAAACGTTTCCGAAAAAAAACTGTATTTTGTTTAAAACCGCTATTTTTAATTATGAAAACTGTCCCAAAGGTGGTTTTTAAACTTAAATGACTTTTATAAAGATCCATTTCAAAAAGATGAATTTTTACAAAAAGATTAAGGAAATTATGAAGCTAATTACATAAGATTTCCAAAAAGTAAGAAAATAGAATTTTCTTAAGATAAAATTGTAAACAAGCCGATTACGGACAGTAACCAGGAATAATACTCGAGTTACTGGGCTTAGCCCAAAGCCCAAGGTTGACCATAGTTGACCAAGGGTTGACCTTTAATTGATCAAATATTGACTTTGGTTGACCCAACATTTAATTAAGTATAGCCTTAAGGGTTACCCACTATAATCCTAAGGATATCGAAAACCCATAATAAGGATAAGAGAAGAGGGGTAATAGAAATAACCCAATAAATTATAAAGCCCAAGGTTTTTAAGAAAACCTAGCGGTATGTCAAGGGCCTAACCCAAGAGGTTATCCAACATAGCCTCTTAAGGAATAAGCAAAGTTCGATTATTTTTAAGCAGTAGGATGACTAATCGTGACCAAGTGAGATATCAGAAGGACATGCAACTAAGATTTTGTAGGCATGTTGGTTAGGACACCAACATTCCACAGCAAGGATTAGACTCTTATCTATATCCTTCATCAAGCAGGAGGAAACCTGCAACTGTACCCGGAAGAGGAGCAGCATTACGTAGGACATAACAGGAGATAGCCTGTCATTGTGCCTCACCTTGGAGTCGCACGAAATATGACACAACTAACCAAGTAAGTACAACTCCGCCTACAGCATAGGCCCTTTGTTGTTACTTGCCTAATGTGTTGGTATGTGATGATATGTGATGCTATGCTATGGCTATGATGTGCTAAGTTATGTTATGACATGTTATGCCATGTTTTCAAAAATGCCATGTTTCCAGAAATGCCATGTTTTCAAGAAGGCCATGTTATGGTAAATGTTGATTATGTTATAATATTGTGGCATCATGAAGCATGTGCACTAATGTTAAACCACCTGGTAAGAACAAGACAAGTAGGATGTTGTGTCGTGCCGACTTGCCACAAAGGCGGGTTTAAATGGTATGGTTCATGGTTTGAGTTGGATTGGATGGCTACCTAAACTACTCCATGTTAAACTTTGTGTTTCATGGTTTGAGTTAAAATGGACTGCCGCCTTCAACCATTCCTTGGCTATGTACCATGGTACGAGCACACATGATAAGTAAAGGAATATAACTAAATTAAGTTATGAATCCACAATTGATTCATAAGAGATCATAATTGGTTCATGCATAATGATATGTTTTGTGTCGCGGATGTAACAGTTGTACTTGCTGAGCGAAAGCTCACGTCTTACGTCTATGCTGTAGGTAAGTAACCTGCCAGCAATCTCTGATGCAATACTGTGGAGGGCTGGTGCTGCGGACTGTGAAATGTGGGATGGACACTGCCACGGCTTTTGAAGAAAAAAAAATATACTCTATAAAATATGTTGTAATGAAAAAGGGTTTTCATAATTTCATGATATTTTAAGTATGAATGACAAAGTTTATGTATGTATGGCAAGCAAGTTGCCTCTTGTGGAACCAATCCACATTAGTTCGGGTTTAGTCTACAATTTGATTATGATGGCCTTCAAGGAAGGTTTGAAAGTTCGGTACTCGAGTAAGTACCTATCAGTAAGTATGAGTTTGAGGATGAAGTTCAAGTTGAAAGTTTTAAAATAAAGTTTAAAAGAAAAAGAAAAATTTTTCCCAAATTTTCTGCAAGTTTAAGTTAAGTATGTAAGTAAGGTGACGACCCGGCGTGGGAAGTCGGGGCGTTACAGTATGTATGTGCGTGTGTGAGTACGCCGTATAAAAAAAAATTCCGCTGTTTACGTTAAGTAAGTAAGTACGAAATGTATGTATATATGTATGGTAACGGCCTGTGCTAGGCAGGTCGTTACATCATATATAGCACAGGCCGTTACATCATATATGTATATATAAATATATATTTTAAAATGTATGTCTCATCTCAAACACCATACAGATCTTAATATAATCGCCATAAGATTCATGATGCAAGCTTTCTACTTCTAATGTCATACAAGTTCTTTTCTTATCAAATTAAGCTTCCAATCTATTATTAATTCATTCTCACACAAATAATATGTTGCCCAACCACAATCATCGAACTAACAAAAATTTATTAATCGTCGTCGTCGCAAAACAAAATAAAAACAGCTCCTAAAACATAACCCTATCATCACAAATTACAATATCACATAACTTATCATTTTAATCCTCTTTTAAACAAACAATAAAAACAAGTAATCAATATAATCCAAAAAGTCGAGGAACTTGCAGATTCAGTGCGGGCATTTCGAGGGTCAAAGTTGAAGAAAGGAGATAATAAATTAGTATTGAAAAAATAGTATGACAATTTAATTGATTACAATGAATAATTATTATTTAATTGGATCTTTCTCCAATAAGTATTCCAAGAACGCTGTAGTTGTTTTACCTATTTCTATGAAAAAGTATCAACAAACAAAATTGTTTTTGATAGAATTTTGACAGAATTTAAAGAATCTTTGGCGAAAATTTTGAAACGAATATTAATGTTTCTACAACCAAGAAAACTTGGCTGGATAGAAGAGCAAGTCTTTGATGAAGATCGATATCCTGACGCGGACAACATGATTTATGTCATGTAATTGCAAAGAAAGATGAGAAAATTGTTGCTTGTAGGCTCTTGAGACAAATTAGAAGAATTTGATACTTAAGGGAAAAAATTGAACAATTAGCTTCATAAGTAAACAGCCACCTTATTATCAATTGAGAACTCGTAGTGGGAAGGGTTTCAAATTGAAAAAATCTTAATATTTTCTCTTGGGTTAATTTTTGTTCTGTTCTTTTCTTATTTTAGCATAGCTTTCTTTTAGCTGTATTTCTTTTAATGGCCTTTTTTATTTTAGAATTGTAACACCTTTATTTAATTAGCTTATTAAAAAGAAGGTTACAAAATTTAAACTAGACAATAGCGACTTCTTAAAATTATCACGCTTTCATCAAATTTTTCAACTAACCTATATTGTCATAAAGTGAAAACATAAACTAATAATCTTTGACTCATCTTTTTTAAGGGTATTAATCTTTAGCTTACAAGAGAAATCTAGTGTACTTTTTGTTTTTGTTTTTGCTTTTTGTTTTGCTAAATATAAGTTATGTGGATATGTCACTCTAAAACTCTCCTAATCCCGCCCGCCACCACCCCCCGGGGAAGAAAAACCAAACAAAGAAAACCATCATAGTGATATGTCACCAAAAAAATGTTAATGGTTTATTTGGATCAAGGGTTTGCAAACGATGCAAGCTCTAAACAGCCATAAACTAAAAAAATAAAATTGAATTGCTCTACTTTTTTTTTTTTAATATAAGTTAAAGTATCAAATATGAACTCTAAATCTAATTAAAGTCAAATATTGATATCCCAACAATCACTAATTGCACTCTATTTTTATACTACGCCCGCAGATATAGAATTTATTATGATCAACCATTAAAAATAAAATTTTTCAATAAAGAACAAACAAAACGAAGGTCCCAATAAAATTTTCAGAGTCAGCTTGGGTTGGGCTGCGACCCGCCTCCGCTGATGAGTTTTCCGGCTGTGTAATCATCACGAATGCTGAATGAAAATAATATATAGCACGTTTCTATGGAAAAAATAAAAAATAAAAATCCGAAAAAGCACCTCTTGAATATTTCCTAAATCCAACATTTACTTCTGATTCATAAATGTATCCATTGAATGTTTAAACTATCCCAAATTATTTCTTAAGTGAAAAATAAAAATAAAATTTTTTTTTTTTTTTGGAAGGAAAATCGCTTAAAGTTTAAGTACTTATCCCTATTTTTTATACTCAACATAATTCTCCTTAGATTAAAATGTATTATTTTTCTATTCCAACTCTTTTTTTTTCTTCGTTTTTGTTGTTCCTCCCATCACATTTGGATCATTCTCAACGGTCTTGGCTAACAAACGAAGAGAAAAGGAAAAAAACAATTGAAAATTATTCTTATATTTTAAAATTCTAAAATAATTAATAATGCAACATGGATATTAAATGAATAATAATATATACTCATTAGCGTTAAAACAATTTTTTCATTAATATTAAGCAAAGCTAGTGGCCGATAATCCACAAGTCTCTCAACAAAGCGTATGTTGAGTCACAATTAGAGGTATAAAACTGGCTGACGCAATCCTTTTATTTTGAATCTATTAATACTTTTATTCAATAATCATACTAGGTAACGTGATGCTCATTGAATATGATACATTTAAAATGTGGATTGCAATTTATGTAAGGGAAAACATGCACACATGTAGCAGTAGTTTTAAAATTTTGTTGGCCTCACGTGGATCACATCGTGTCTTGAGCTTCCTTTTCCACGTAAAAAACATGTTGCGTGAAGACATGGTTCTTTTACATTTTCTCTTAACGTACTTGTGTGGCAGAGAACTTCTTTCTTTTTTGATAAATAAAATATGTGGTGGAGATAATATCTGACAAATAATAAATACAGTAATTTGTCTTGTGCACTCTTGTACGAACCCTGCATGAAGGCCATGCAAAGCTCTATATAAAGGGTTTGTAACGCGTTAATGAATAAATTAAACTATAACCAAGAGAAAGTAAAATTAGGGAAATACTTTTCTTTGAAGAAGAATTCTCACCTTAATATTTCGTTAGTTATACACTCATTTCCTGATTTTCTTCACTAAACACACATCTCCTATTTCTTATACTAGCTAGCTATCTAGATATTTGTTTTCACTTAGTCCACTAGAGTTCTATTAAAAAGAGATTTCCTAGATCGTACTTGACACTTGAAAAGTAGAGATCGATGGAAGAGATTTTCAATAGAACAGTATCAGCGAACATTATTTACGATCAGTCGCATGTTTCGCTATTGTATTCCTCTATTTTGCTGGCAAAATTACCCCTGTTGGTCATATTTCTCATCCAATTTAAGTTGATCAAACATATCTTTTTCAAAAACAAGAAAGTAGTACCTTCTCTTCCCCCAGGACCACCTCCAACATGGCCTATTCTCGGTTGTGTCCCAGACATGTTGAGAAATAGACCGGCGGACCAGTGGATTCACCGTCTCATGAAAGAGCTCAACACCGATATTGCTTGCTTCCAGCTTGGAAATTCCCACGTCATCACCGTATATTCACCAGAAATCGCCATGGAATTCTTGAAGAGACATGACGCAGTGTTTGCTTCAAGACCGGAGACAATGGCGACATGCATTATCAGTAGTGGAAACCTCACAACTGCCCTTAATCAAAGGGGAGAGCAGTGGAAGAAAATGAGAAGAGTCTTGGTTTCTGAAGTGTTAAGCCATTCGAAAATGAACTGGCTACTTGACATGAGAAACCAAGAAGCTGACAATTTAGTTCGCTTCCTTTATAATCAGTGCTCTAAGACTTTTAAAGGTGAAAAAAACAATATATTTATAGTTTTATGACATGCCTATATATATAGATTATCGATCTTACTGTTGTTCTTTATTAAATTATTTTCATAAGTTCTCACTTAACTTTTTCTACATATCTCAATTATGGCCCTCCTCAATTCAGTCGCTTACCTTTTTATTTCTTTATGTTTTTCATCAAAATTCAATATTTTTACTTTTTTTCTTTTTCTTTTTTTTTTTTTTTTTTCTATTCCTGTCTCCATCATTTTATTTTAAAAACTATTTATTTTCTTTGTAGGGATAAGTTTACTGACATTTGCATTCTTTCTTTACTTTTATTTTATTGCTTTTTTATAGCACAGACTACTTGTGCGCTATTCCAATCAATATTAAGTTAAACCAAAACAAATCCCTAGTACCACCATTATTTTCATATTATTTCATTGCCCGGTCTTTCATCCTTCATTTCCTTTTATAATAATTTCATTCTCATTCATTTCATTAAAAATTTTCTTGTTCCTCAATTTTTTTATAACGTAAATGGAGAGTGGACAACCAATTCTCGTTTTGTTCCTCAATGTTTATATCCTCTTTAATTTTAACCAAAAATTAGTGTTTCCAGGCGCCATAATTTTTTAATGACATTAGTCACATTAGATGCTATAGAGATCAGTAAAATGTGTACAATATTGATTGCATTGAACAAATTATTTTTCCTTTTTCTTGGGAGCTTAGTTTGATTTGATGTTTATAATATTTTTATTATAATACCTATTTTGTTTACAAATATATGTGTATACCTATATATATGTGTGTACGCGCTTGTCAATGTACAAAGTTGATTTGTATAAATTGAATCCATCATTTTTCTTTCAAGATTATTTGTGGTATTTATATTTGTAGTTTACCATGAAAAAACCTAGATCTTTAATTGTCTCCTACAAAAATAATAAATTCATATCTTTGTGGTTAGGGGAAGTGGTTAATGTTAGGACAATTGCGAAACATTATCCAGCCAATGCTATGAGAAGAATGATGTTTAGCACAAGGTACTTTGGCAAAGGAAGCGAGGATGGAGGACCTGGTTTTGAAGAAGAAGAGCATGTTTCGTCATTCTTTACTATGCTCAAATACATTTATGCCTTTTCGGTATCAGACTACCTCCCGTGGCTGCGAGGACTAGACTTAGATGGTCATCAGAAAAGGGTACGTGACGCGGTGAAAGTTGTGAACAAGTACCATGACCCAATTGTGAATGATAGAATTCTGCAATGGAGGGAGGGGAAGAAGACACAGCCTGAGGACCTCCTTGATGTTCTCATTTCGCTCAAAGGTTCCGATGACAAACCACTTTTGTCTGAAGACGAGATTCTAGCACAAATCATGGTGACGTATTACTTATTAAGTTTTCTTTTTAGATAAAGAGTACTTTTAGTCAAAATAATGCTCTACGCTATCAATTAAAAAAATAGTTACCGGTCTAAAAAATAACATTCTGAGAACGCAATTGGTTGTTTTTTAAGAGATTATTTTGTGTAAGAAAAATGTGAAATTGTGTTTAGTTAGCTTTTGGAAAGTATGCGTTTAGGTACATAAAATAATTAATAATATCTTATTAGTATATTACATAGTTAACAATTAATAATTAATTATCGAATGATAACTACTACATTAGTAATACAAATGAAGTAATCTAATAATCATGAGTTATATAGTAATAACTAATTAGTATTTTAATCTAATAATGAATTAAGCACCTAAGTGATCATAAACTTGGCAGGACTCTATAACCTCAGACGTTCATGAGTTTTCTTCTTCTTGTAATTTTTTTTTTTTTTTTCAACTAACAATTCCCGCTTGAAGGGCTTATCTCTCGTTTAAAATATATAACACAATGATATTAATGTTATCCAAAGCAGGAAATATTTCTTGCAACGGTAGACAATCCATACAACGCAGCAGAGTGGGCGCTTTCAGAAATGATAAACCAACCAAAGCTTGTTGAGAAAGCAGTGGAAGAACTCGATAGAGTTGTAGGAAAGGACAGGCTGCTTCAAGAATCTGACATCCCTCGCCTCCGCTACGTGGTGGCCTGCTCACGGGAGGCTCTCCGTCTCCACCCGGTGGCGCCATTTAACCTTCCCCACGTGTCCAACTCTGACTGCATCGTCTCCGGCTACTTCATCCCTAAGGGCAGTAGCGTCTTGCTTAGCCGCCTAGGGCTTGGGCGAAACCCCGCCGTGTGGGACGACCCCATGCGGTTTGACCCGGAGCGCCACATCTCTGACCACGTGGACCTGGCGGAGACCGAGCTGAGGTTCATTAGCTTCACTAGGGGAAGGAGAGGGTGTGTAGGAGCTGGGCTTGGTACAAATCTAACAGTGATGCTGTTGGGGAGGCTTCTACAAGGGTTTACTTGGAATGTTCCAGAAGGTTTGGACAAGATTGATTTGAGTTGTGAGGCTGATTCATTGCTCAAGGCTACACCATTGTTTGCCCATGCTAAACCACGCTTGAATCCTTCAGTCTATATGCCCTAATTACTCTAATTAAGGAGAGTATAATATAATCTATATGTGTTTTAATATTGCCTCCTTTTTCAACTACTTTTTTTCTGCTCAATAATAGTAAGGCAGGCTAGCTTGAATTATTTCTTTTCTAAGTAGCCCTTAAGAAATAAATCAATCAATCAAACATGCACGAGCATGAGTTGTAATGGTTTGCCAATAATGTTGGTCTGTTTAATATCCCTTTTCTATTAAATTTTTAATGCTTAATTCTATGGTTGTTTCTTTTCTTTAAGCGTTATTTTCTTGTTTGAGCCTGAGGGAAAAAAATTATATATGGTAATTATTTTTTTATTTTAATTTTTCACATAAGTATCTATCATAACTTTAGTAAAAGAAGAAAAAAAGAAAAAAGAAAAGACAAGAAAGGAAAAGAAAAAAAGAAGAAACAATTAAACTTCACGATGTATAGATAGGTGGCTCATCACACCCCCTTCTAAACACACACCACTCTTGAATTAAATATAATTAAATTTGCTTATTACAGACCACTTCTGTTCCAAAATACCCCTAACTATCCTATCAAAAAAAAAAAAAAATCCCTTCTATAAATAAAAAGTATTTTACCACTTCAATTTTCTTTTCACCCACTTTTTTTGTTTTGCTTATTTCAGAGCTTCTCTATTTTTGAATATCTGCATAGAAAAAAAGAATCAAACTAGTATTAAACAATGGATCATGTTGTAACATATAATTCGTATTTTCAGATTCCTTAAAACAAAACAAACAAATTAAAAATATTTTTTAAAAAAAAAAAACCTAAGTTTAGGTATTTTTATATATTAATACATGAGAAGTAACAAATTCATTTGTATAATCTCTTAGATAAATTGAAGAAGTGTCATTATGTTGAGTGGAGCCATCTTCCTTTCAATACATTCGATATCAAGTTAAAATGAATTTATTTGGAGGTTATATTAAAAATTTTACAAGAAAAAGGTTTTTTTTTTCTTTTATGAAAACAACATAAGTAATTCATATGTATATAAATACATATGTAAACTAACGGAAAAAAAAAAAAAAAAAAAAAAACACACACACACACAAGGATCAACAATATATAACCCACCAAAAAAATAAATAAAATATACAGTGAGAAAAAAATCAACAGCAACATAAAAAAAAGGATTACTTTCACTAATACCGTCTGAAGTATGTACCCTATTTCACTTTGTCCTCTAAAGTATCATAACCGTTCATTGTGGTATATAGTTAAGGGGGTATTCATGAAATTTGTCCTAAAAAGAAATTAATTAAAACAATGAAAAAAAAAAGTCAACGATATCATTTAACATACCTCGTAATTCTTTGGACTACTCATTAAAGCGTAAAAATTAGGGTTTTTGATATAGGTTTTTAAAGTAGTGTAATACTTATAAGTAATCTATTTGGGGATTTGATATGTAGGTGCGTGTGGGGGAAAAAAATAAAAAGAATATAATTGAGTTTATTTCTTATGATAGAATTTAATTTATGTATTTAAGTGCATATATGTATAGTTGTACTTTATGTCACTCTGTTTGAGGAATTTTTTTCTAATTAAAAAAATTTATTAGTAAAAGATGTGTAGAGTCAAGACGGGTGTGATAATAGAATTACTCTATGTAGATATAAACGGCAAAGCGAGGATTTTTTTCCTTTCCTTTATTTGTCTAATTGGTATCATCCATAATTGTGCTTGGTCAAACTCAAGAGGATGAGATTTAATTTAGATTAAGAAAATCTAATGAAGAAAAATATCTCATGAAATATTGCGTGTATATATATATATAGGTCCATAATATGACTGATGACTAATTAATAGGTTCTATCGACACACTCTTCTTAACTCTTCAACTCCCCTTCTTAATACACACCTCTTTTAATTTTAAAATTGTTACAGTTATTTAATACACACCCCTATTATTCAAAAAGTACCCCTAATTATTTTTTGGAAAATAAATCTTATTTCACACTTTTAAAAATATTTTCACACTCATTATTTTATTTTAGTAACTCTGATATAATCCTCTCTCTTTTTTTTTTGGTGCAATTTTTCCCCCTCTCTTTTGCCTAACAAGAGTTGAAAAATAAAAGTTTTGTTAATATTTCAAACTAGAAAAGGACTGTTCGTTGTTTATTTGGGATTAACTGAGTTTTTTTTTATTGTAAAGTTTAATTATACAATCACTTTTTTTTAATATGAAATTTTAATTAAATGGAAATGTCAATAAGTTAATATAGTGTGTATGTAAAACCTTATTTTGTTATATATACTAATTAATGAAAACATCCTTCAAAAAATAAGACATAGATTAAACTTTACATGGGAAAAATTAAAAAAATACGGATGCTTATATATATGTATTGTTATATTAAATGTGTGTATTATGTTGTATAATATCACATAAGTTTTTGAGAGAATAATGTTATTTAAATTTTTTATATTGATATATTATAAAACAATGTACGTAGACAACAAATTAAGGATAACAAAACAGGAGTAAATACAAATGAATTTAATTAAGGACAATAATTTTTTTTTTTTTTAACTTAGGGATGGGTGGTTTCGAACTCTATACTTTGATTTGGAGTCAAGTGTGGTATTACCGTTAGACTATGCAAATGTTTAGTTCTATTTATGAGAAATTAGGGTTTTGATTTTAGATTTCCAAAATATCAAGATTTTGTTTTCTAACTGTAGTTATGTAATTAAGTTTATTAAAGTATTGTCTACTTTTTTCATTTTACTTGAGGGTATTTTTGTAATAATAAATTTTAAATTATAAGGGCACCAAAAATAAAATGACGTGTGTGAATGGAACCACCTCAAAGAATAAAATGTATAGAAGTATATTTAAAGGGAAAAAAAAAAAGAAATTGAAAAGTAAATTTGAATAACAAATTTAAATTTTTATAAGAGAGAACATTGTAAAAAATATATATATTTTTAATAATGTTAAAAAACAGTTTCTAGATTAACCATGCTAACTCTAAACAGTCATTAAATTTTTTAAAAAAAATTTTGATTTTCTCTCTCTCTTTTTTTTTTTTTTCTTTTTCTTGAATTTAAAGTAAAAAATTTAAAAATCATACATTAAATGATAAAGTCAGATATTGATTTCCCTACAACCAGTAATCGCGTTCTATTGAATCGAGAGTTGATGTTACATATATACTATGTCCAAGATATATGTATCGAATTTAGTATCAACCATAGAAAATAAAATTAGAAAAAAAAAACAAAAAACAAAGGTGTCAATCATCGTCCAACAAAAAAGCAAGGAATACAGAGAGAGTAAAGAAAAAACAAACAAATTTTAGGCCGCAGGACATGTGGTAAAGCTCTGAACCACACACACACACGTGGTAAAAAATGCTTACTGTTTTCGTCACACGTTTTAGTTGAAACATGCGTTTTGTCCTCTTTTTTTTTTTTTTTTTTTTTTTTTTTGTGGCTTTGGTTGGTTTAGCACAAGACAGGAGAATGAGGGAGAGAGAGAGAGAGAGAGAGAGTTTTTTTTTTTTTTTTTTTTTTTGGCTTTCGTTGGTTGACACAAGACAGGAGAGCGATGGAGGGAGAGAGGGAGGGAGAGAGAGAGAGAGAGTTTTTGTTTTTTTTGTTTTTGTTTTTTTTGTTTTTGTTTTTTTTGGGCTTCGGTTGGTTGACACAAGACAGGAGAACGAGGACGGAAAGAGGGAGAGAGAGAGAGAGACAAAGAGAGGGATGCGTGGGACTAGGGAACGAAAAAGAGCGGTTGTGTGGGGTCCACAAGTGAGAGAGAGACCTATTTTTGGTTTTTTTTTTTCGAGGGAGGGAGAGAGAGAGCCTTAATAACATTTATTTTTGGGTTGTGTAGAATTTATAAGATTTATTTATTAACCAATAAGAAAAAATTATTACACACCTAAAATTTTTTAACATATAATTTAATTATGTCAATGTATTTATTTTTTAAATTTAAATATAATTATTATAGTTTACATGTTTTTTAAGATTTATTCTTAATATAAATATTTATTTTATATTGTTTTTTTAAAAAGATTTATTTCATATTTTATAAATTTTTCTATTTTCTTACAATTTCTTTTACATATTTCCATATAAATAAATTATATTAAAAAAAAAAAAAAAAACACTGGAAGTCCCTCCCCCACCGGCAGCCACCTGCACCGAGCCACCGTGATGGCTCTCGGAGCGAACCAGGCGAGGCCATAGTGGCGACGGCACCGGCATTCTCCCCACATCGCAAATGGTGGAAGAACCCTCTCAATCTCGGTCTCAACAGAGGTCGGGGACGATGTCCCTCGGCGGGATCTCGCCGGCTTCTGTCGTTGCTCCATTACGGTGCTACCCAGTGCGAGCGGGAGCCACCCACATCGCGAGCTCGCCGGAGGAGGGGATGGCGACTTGCAACCAGCGTCGTGACGACGCGCGAGCTCGGCTTCATTGCTACGTTACCCAGCAGGAGCTCGCCGGCGGGCCGGATGGAATGACCACTTGCGAGCAGGGGTCTAGTGGGTCGCCGGCGGGGGTTACAAGCGTAGCGACAGTGGGTCGCGAGCGTCGCCGGGAACCACGCCACCTGAGCAGTAGATTTCCCATCGCTACACGAGCCGTCGCCGGAAACTGCAGTTTCAAACGGATCTGACGCCACTCGAGCCGTCGATCGCCCACCGCCACGTGAGCTGTCGAGCCACCTGCTCGCCGGAGTTCTTAGCATTTAGTTTTTTTCTCTCTCTCTTTTTTTTTTTTATAATTCTGATTGTGTGTGTGGGGTTTTATTTTGACTAAGTGGTGTTCAAGTCCTTTTAGTCATTGGATTCAAATCCGAGGATAGATAATTTTTACACTATCAATAAACATTACCTGTCGTAGAAGTTCCCAAATACTAAAATGCTGTTAAAGCATATTCAGAAATCTTAAATCTCGGATAAAATGAGAAGTCATGAATATTTGAAAACTGAAAACAGAATTTTCGGCCTTGGGAGTAACACCCGCAACTTCTCCGTCACTTCTCTATTTCACTCGCTTCGCCATATCCATCATATCTTTCTCCGTTTTTTTTTTTTTTTTTTTTTTTTTGGTGATTATTTCTACGTCTTTGTTCTATGCGTTTTGGGTTGAAGTAAACAGAATATTTTTTTCCCCCTTCGTCGCTTCTTCCTGCTCCATCTTCGCATTTTCTCTCCATTTCTTGTCGCCGTTTGGCTGTCTGGTTCTCTCATCTCTTCTTCCTCCCCCCCTCCTCATTTTCTTTTCTTGCCAGTACGTTGTTTTGACATGGAGCCATGGTTCCTCTGGCGTTATTTAACTGGGCATGGACTTTTTTTTTTTTTTTTCCCTCCCTGGTTTGCTCTTCTTATGCTCGTTTTACTCTTATTTTGGGGTTTTGTTTCTAGTAGGTTTAGATTGTTTCTTAATCTTATAGTTCTGATTATATTCGCCTCCATGATAATGATTTCATAAGTGTAGAAAATTTTTAGATTTTTCAAACCGTAAAATCAAGGAAATGACACTGAGAATGGGAGAGAGGAAGGAAACAAAAAGGATAAAGGCAAAAAAAGAGATTAGAGCCCACCCTAAAAAAAACAAAACAAAACAAAACAAAAAAAAAAGGTGCTCTGTTTTTTTTTTTTTTTTTTTTCTCTGAAAAAGTGCTCTATTTGTTTGTCTCTGCTGTTTTTATTTATTTATTTTTTTTTACTCGCTGATCTTAGATATTTTTCTTGGATTTACACTTAACGTGGTATTTTTTGAAATTTTTTACGTTAGGTGTTCGTTGAATTTTTGTGAACAAGAGTTAGACACAGAGCCTAACTTTCATTATTGTTTTTCATAGAAATGAGAATTAGACACAGAAATGAAAATGAGGCTCTGTGTCTGATTAAACCATCAAAACAATACTGTTCATAGAAATGAGATTTTTTTTTTTTTTTTTTTTTAACATTAACCAAATCCGATAGTATAAATTTGACTTAATTTTTCAAAGCCTTTTTGTCTCTTCTGTTGTAATAATATTGTTTTGTAGTTCGTTAAATTTGAATTTTATAAATGATTGAACTATATAATGCTCTTCAGATTTTTCGTATTAGGAAGTAAACATACCGTAAGTTTGTCGCCTTGATTGAAAGACCATACATGTAGAATATAATTTCTGAAGTGTGAATTCATTTAACTAATAAATAAATATATGTGCGGTCCCAATTTTGCTACCTTTCTTATGTGTAGCCAAATTTCTGCATCAATTTTATCCGGGGAGAGCTTCTTGTCAAGAAGCAATTGAGAAAGATGCTTCTTATTAAAAAAAAAAAAAATAATAATAATAATAATAATAATAAACTTCTGTCAAAAGCAAGCATACATAAGACTTGCTGAGTTAGCACGTGCCATGCACATCATTAATTTTTTTAAAATTTTTTTATGACTTCTTGACCATTATCGAGAAATTTTTTTTTTTTTTTTCATATTTGTTTCGTAGCTTTTCATTATTTTTTTTTTCCATGTATTTTATTCTACGAGAGTTACTACTCCAAGGAACTTGTGTGAGAGTAATGACATTTTATTCTCTGTTTTTTATTCTTCTTTTTTCTTTTTCTTTTTTTATCATAAAAAATTAATGATTCTTAATGAAACGGAAATCATCATAAAGGTGTCATCAAGATAGTATGAGTAAATTATGTACTAAATTTTATAGGACGAAAAACAGAGTTCATTATATAGTTCCAATTTCTCTTTATCTATAAAAACCTTAATTGAAGCTGAAATAAAATACTTCATTGTGCAAAACGGTTTTCAGATAACTTACTCCGTTCCGTGTTTTTGACCCATTTTAGGCTATGGTTTTTGCAAAACCATTGTGTAATCTCTGTCGTCTTTTTCAACTTTTGTAGTAGTGAAAAATAATAATATGATTAATATTCTACATAAATTTTATCGATATTTCCATAGAAATTTTCAAAAATTTCCACGATATTTTGTCATTTAATATTATACTTTTCATAGAAATCGATATTTTTGTAAAAAATTGACAATTATGAAAATTTCTATGGAAATTTCACGGATGTTCTATAGAAAAGATACGACACCCTTGTTTTCATATTGATAATTCCAAAATACAAAAATTTTTGCGAAAATATCAGTGGAAATGTCGATTTTTCAATCTTGGGTGCAAACCACGTTGTGATGCTTGGATTGTGAATCTGCTTTGTACTCTTCCTCAGAAAAAAAAAATAATAATAACAATAATAATAATTAATTAATTAATTGATTAATTAAAAAATTTTAAAATTTTAAAAAATCACGTTTTAACTTAATCTAATGTCTGATTAGTTTTTTTTTTTTTCTCATTTATTTATTTATTATTAAAATAAAATAAGAAAACTGCAAAATGTTCAAAGATCCAAAAACTCAGAACCCAGAAGACCAAAAGATAACGCTCGAAGAAAGATGATAATCCAATTGCCTACGATTAGTATTCTTCACCAATGCAAAACCCAATGAAGTATTACAAAGGGAGAAAATCATTTACTCTAACATCACGTGTAGAAGCTGAAAAACTAATTAAATTGCAATATTGATGGATATATATATATATATATATCTATACTCCATCCATGACCTATATAATCTATTTATAAATTATCGTATCCATGACCTATATATAAGATCTAGTTATCTTATCCATGACTTTGGTAATCTATTTATATAGTCTGTATAATCCATATCTTGCAAAATTCACTAGTAGTAGTAGAAAGTATACACACACCAAACAATCAATACAGTACTATCATGTCCATTCTTCTTAATTATGCTTTCTTCAACCTTTTTTTTTTTCCGAAATTATAAAGACAACTTAAATAATTAAAAGTTACCTTAGAATATCCTAGACCTAGTAGTGAACAATTATATATGTGATTAGAAAGCTACTACAGTTAGTGGATGAGATCTGGTGAAAGACTTTTTAGTACTTACCGTACCTGCATATAATTTAGGTTGTAGAATGGAAAATTCTATGAATAAAAAGAGAAAAAAAAAATATAGCTTTAAGTACCAACTACCTGGTTGTATCGAAAAACCAAGAAAGGCAAAACATATTCAATATTACTGTTTTGGTATTATTAATATTATTATTATTATTATTTTACTTAAAAATATCTGATGGTGATTATCTTATTGTCTCAATTTCAATCTTACAAATGGTACCCGTTTCTATAAGTATGACAAGAAAGAGATGTGTTTTTAATCCAGTCTCTTACGGTCATCAATTCAGATCATATCCAGAACATCATCAACTCAACGCATTCACAACCAAAGCTAGAACGGGGTTTTTACAGGAATTTTATGGGATTCAAACTTTAGTAAATGAAATAATAAACTAAAGAATTTGTCTTTTTTTTTTTTGTCACCTCATTCACCCATGTGGGTGTGTTTTGATATTGATTATTGGCATGCTAGTTATATATTTGCTAATTTTGTAATATGTATACATATCTTCCTAGTACTAATTGTCTCCGTGACCTGTTAATTGGCTAGTTTTGCTGAGTCCAGAGGAGGCTAAGGCTACAAATGAAGCCGTACATTAGTGCATTAGTGATGACGAATTTTCAAAGAAAATGCTTTACTTCACGAAAACATTTATCACGAGTAT
Organism: Ficus carica; assembly: GCA_009761775.1. Classification (NCBI taxonomy): domain Eukaryota; kingdom Viridiplantae; phylum Streptophyta; class Magnoliopsida; order Rosales; family Moraceae; genus Ficus; species Ficus carica. The sequence continues at coordinate 8,660,833 of CM019741.1, read as the reverse complement.
GTGAGGAGTCACGTGAAGCACCACGTGTTCTTTTTTACTCAATTTTGTTCTCTTTTTTTTTTTTTTTTTTTAAATAACTATTTTCATAATTTGTGCCTCCTAGCACTTTTTCTTTTTTCTTTTTTCTTTTTCAATGGAACGTATTTTTTTTTTTTTTTCTCCAATAAGGATGGCAAGAGGACGGGATGGGGCCGGAAAATGCTTTCTCATCCTCATCTCTGCCTTCAAAATATCCTCATCTCCGTCTCCATCCACGCTTAAATAGAAGCGGGATTGGGGATGGGAATTCCTCATCGGAGGGGTATTCTCCATATCCGTTCCGTTCTCAATCTATTATAAATATATATTTGAAAATACAATGAAGTAAAAACCAATAATAAAGTATAAATACATCATAAATTTAGTTCAAAATCAAAGCTTTCATAAACAAACCAAAATCTAAATATATGCAAATGAAATCTTAATTATAAAGATACTAAAGATCTCATCAAAACATTACAATATTTGAAAACTAAACCTTTATAAAACAAATATTTAAAATTACACACATATATTTAATATTGGAACAGGAACGGGGTAGGAACGGGACGGGGAGTGCCTTCCCCGTCCCCGCCCCGCTAATTTTTGAGGATAAAAAATCAATTCTATTTTCGTCCCCATCCCCAAACTTTATCCTTCATCCATATCCTGTTTGGGACGGGACCGTACCCGCGGGAATACTGCCATTCCTGATCTCCAAACAAATTTGTAATCTTCTGCTTGCATATCCTCCCACTACTCTCATCGTGCTCAAATTCAAGGTCTTAACCCAGCCAAAAAAAAAAACCTTCTGGGCATTGTTGTCTGCTTTAATTATGAACTTGGACTATTGTAAGTTGTTTGTTTTGAAAAGGTGAAAAATTTTGTTTCCATTTTTTTCTTAAACCATGAAGTTGAAGCATATTCCGAAATTGTCTGGCTGAATAAAACTTTTCACTAAAAGCTTTCCCTGAATACGAGGTAACTGTTCCCTAAAAAAAAAAAAAAAGGGGAATCGTTGGACATGGATGGCTTCATACGGAGGCTGACAAGAATCTTCTAGTAGTTCTGTAAATGGGAAAAGGACTTTTGGCTGTGGATGACAGAAGAGAAAGAAGAATAAAACAACGAAAGTTCGGAGGAAAAAAAAAAAAAAAAAAAAAAAGAAACAACGAAATTCCTTATAAGTCAACCTCACAAGCAAAGATGGGTATTTTTGTAATTTTAGTCAATCGTGAAATAAATGTGATACAATTTTTCGTGGAGTGTAGCAGCACGCATATTCAAAACAAGAGCAGTGCTATTTAGCACTATTAATGAGAAACCCACTTTCCATATGTAATTCGTGTTGTGGCCCACAAAACACTCGTCATATCTGTTCTTTTGAATCTTTCTTTCATGTTTCAATGAGGAGGAAAAAATAAAAAAAGAAACGAAATGAAAAAAGTGAGGTACTCCATTGTTGCAAAGTTGCGATTCTTTTGTACTCCTCCTAAACAAGAAAACATTGTTTTGGGCTGTGATTCTTAACATACAGAACCGGATGAGGTCCACTTGGGAAGTGGATTTATTTATCTTCATATAACCTATCAAATCACAACCGAGGGTTCTTCGAACGTAACGTGGGACCACGGATGGGGTCCACTTGGGAAGTGGACCTTGGCCTCATAAGAATGGGTCTCGTAGAAAAAACGGGTATCAATGGGTTTCTTTTGTGCTCCTCCTAATACCACGAGCTATGACAAGGGACACCAGTGGACATTAAGGAGAAACTGAAAAACCATTGGTCTTTCATTCATTCAATTTGGAGGAAAGAAAAGAAAAAGACATGAACTGGACATATCTCGTGTGGTATCATGAGATTACGATTCGGGCTGATAAGCAATTCTGTTCAAAACAATCTGCCTTTTGCAGATTAAACCTTCCGTACTATCCAAATTACGACGATATCCAACTAGTACTGCTGCAAGGCCATTGGAATGCTCGTCATCCTTTAATTGCATGAAATCATACAATATATAATTATATATATTCTTTCTTTTTCTTAAGTTGATGTTTAAAAATTCCACCGGATTTTGGTTTGTTTCTTAATTGATTACCAACTTGTATTTTAGGGAACATCTGTAGTGACGAAGCCAATAATTTTTGTTACTAATAACAACAACAAATATTTAATTAAACTCAATAATTATTACTGTATAATAGTTATAGTTATTAAGATTAAATTCATATTTTAAAGGGTCTTGATGTAATAATTTTTTTGGTACACATGTCTACATATACATAGGTTAAAAACTTACAATAATAAGAAATTAAAGGGGGGCTAAGATCCCTTGGGCTTAGTCTGCCTTCATCATTTTTTCTTCGTCATTGGGCGTTTGGATGCTAAATCCAGACCTATTTAATCTAGTTTAAATTAGATTATCAAATAAGATTTTCGTTTTCAAAATCCAAACCGTACCCATTTTTTTTCCTCTTCCAATCAATCAAGGACCTGATTCTTGACGGTCGTAATAGCTTTATCATTTTTTTTGTCTCCATAAAAGTTGAACACTACAACACCTGCAACGCCACCACAATATCCACAGGCAATCCATTTTTCTCCGTGTAGGACACCCCTTGTTGGGAATTGTGCCCTAAGAATAAGAAACATTGAATGTATTTATATATCAATAAAGGACCTTCATATATCAACATGTCTTATTTATTTTCATATAGTTGATTGTATTTATACAACAAGCAAACTTAAACACAAAGATTACCGATTGTAAAGTGATCATTGGGAAAATATAATTGTAAAGTGATCATTTAAGTTTATAGCCCACAATATTGCGGATCAAAGATGGACATTTTGTTCTTGATAAGATTGTAATGGGTATCTACTTATAATTTGAAAAATAGATTATCTTGATTGTTGGAGCGGGACTCTATGGTAGAAACAATTGTATATATACCTAGTGGTTGATATATATAGGACTGGGTATAATCAATAATTTTGTTTACTAAATCAAATCATTTTGATAACCATTTATATAATTGTCTCAATCTTGAAATGAATATTCATTACTCTATATTTCTAACTTGTGTCTCATGGTATGATTATTGTGAAATTCAAATGGTTGAAGGTTACCACACTTGTATGTTAGAGGCATGACTTATAAATAATGAGAACGTTTTTTTGTAGATACGAAATTTATAGCTCTTTAAAGAAGAGTAACGTTATCATGTTAAAGGCATTATTAAGAGCACCCGATTATTTATTTATATGGGTTACTGAATAATAATCTATTTATATGGATTTACAAATTTGTTTTTTCAATGATGAAATAATGGGATTTTAATATAAAATAATCAAGAATATTAAACAGAATTTGTTTTAAATCGATTGTGGATACCTAGGGGGATGTTACATGTAATGAGGTGTCATGGACAAAAGCTATTTGGAGCTGTTGTAATATGACATGTAATTAAGAATGCAACTTTGGGCTTTTAGTAGAGCAGTACCGAAGTTAATAACTGAAGGAATAAAGTAATTTGAATTAATTTATTTATAATCATTAATTGGAGCTTGTATTATATATATATATATGTTCATCGTGTCCTTTTTTAGCTCACAAATTTCCCAGTAAGTGAATTACGATAATCAACACACATAATTGTTACAACTAGATAATGTACAAACTTGCCCAATGGGGGCAGGATTTTATACGCCCACAGTTCCAAGGGACTGGGCGCTGGGAGTGTAGACAAATATGGAGGGATTTTCAGGTGAATTAAATAGTTATTGGATAATTAATTAATTTTAGATTTTTCCATAAGAATTAATTAATTATTTTGAAAATAATTGTTATCAATTTATATATAAAATTAAGAGTAAAAGATAATTATAATTGTTTGTGTTAGACTTCGTCTTTCGTTTACAACGTTAGCTCTTTAACAGACTATCTAACGAAAGATGAACTCTCGATTTGGGCCGAATCCGAATTCTTATAATCGAGAGCAATGATTGCCCGTATAAGCTGGGCCAGACCCAATTAGTTGCAATCGTTCGCATTCGGACATCGAACCATTGGATCAAAAGTAATCGTTGGCCCATTAAATCTCATACGAGCTACGAACAGTGGATCACAGGGGGAAAAAGCTTGTGTGCTACCTATCGTTTGACGTTCGTACTTGACAAAAAGTAGTAGTGTATCTCTTACAGCTGTCAGACAATGACATGTCAGATCCTTCATAATAACTAACAAGTCATATCTGATTACCATATCAGTAACTGTCGTGCTCATGATCGAGAATTTGAATTCACACTAGTAACCATCAAATCAAAGATCGCCTATGGCATGCTTACACGTGTCCCATGAGACAATACCTAAAACTGCCATCAACGGTTACGGGCACAGACCCATCTTTCTCTATAAATAGAGAGAGACCCCTCTTCAATAGGGAGGTCATTCTTTTATGAAATTCCATACCCTTACTCTGCCGAAATACTTACAGAAAGTATCTTTGTACTCTCAAACCTTCATTAATAGAAAAATCACTCACTCACAGAGGACGTATCATATCGTTGGGCGAACCTCTTTACATCTTGGTGTTCATTAATTTATTGTCTATTTCTGATATGATTATCTGATTTAATATTTATTTTCTGATATGAATACTTATGTTCTTTTGTTGTTTTATGAGTTTCATCATGATGTTCAAGGGCCCAAATAATAGATTATTACAGTCATCAAACTGACACTTTTGTTAAAATTTTTGACTGTAAAATCCCGACATCTACAATTTGGCGCCCACCGTGGGGCCCTTGGCCATCTTACTTCGAAAATTCACAAAGCAATAATGACAGAACGTGAACACCAAGAAGAACTTCCCCAGGGAAGCCCGGTTGACCATCAAGATGCTTCAGCCTCAGAAGCAAACTCTCAGACCACCAATCTGACGCGATTGGTTGAGGATTTAACCAGGAAGTACAATAGCCAGCAAAGTCAGATGGAAAACATATTACAATAGTACGAAATCAGCAATATATAATGAATACTATTATATAGTAACAAAATCAAATTTAACACAAATCCCAAACACCCATGGCAATAGTAAAAGATGGTCAAACAATATATGTAACATATGCTATCAATAATACCATATTCAGCATCATAGACCAAATTAAAAAAGAAATCTGGTATATGCATTATTGTATAGTTAAATAGAGATCATCATAGCATATAAAAATTATGATTCAAAACTTTTTGGTAAAAATATTTAGACCAACAGAACACGCAAATCAGAATAGGAGAAAGGAGGAAAAAAAAGAAGAAGAAGAAGCACAATACAAAACAATCAACTTATCATATATAACATAATCATATAACCTGTTTAAATAATATTTATAGAACATTTATACATAAAAGAGAAACAACTGTATACACTGTGAAAACATAAAACGGCAAAGGGAAAAAAAAAAACAGCGAGAAAAACAAAAAAACAGAGGGTAAAAAACAGACAATAAAAAAAATTCAATTCCTTTACAATATCATCATAATAATAAACATACTGACAGAATATGTAAATCAATAGGAAAACCGAGAAACAAACTACTAACAATATACAAAATGAAAACGGCAATGAAGACTAATTAAAAGTCTTAAATAAACATAATACCTGGATAACAGAGCAGGTTTGGACAGGAGACAAATAGGATTCAAACCAAAGCAGTTAAGACAATTTTACAGAAGTTTTAATAGTGCAGGACAGGGGTGAAACAATAAATGAAAAGAATTTGTTTATAAAAGAGAGTTAAGTAAATGAGAAGAGTCGGTGGAAGAGAGAGGCACAAATTTTTTGGAGATAACAGAAAAGGGAAAAAAAATTTGCATAATGAGTTGCATTAATGACAGAGGTGTAACCGGGAAGATATCTCAGTCAAAGTAATGATGAACAGTAACATACAGCCATCTAACAAATCACAAAATTACAACAGGGAAAAAAATAAAACAGATAATAAAAAAGCATTAAATGTTAAAGACAGCTTTCAAAAACTGTAATCATAACCACATAACTAAAGAGTAAAAAATTTTAAAACCTGGTTTGAATCAAACTAAATGATCATATACTACAATTAGTAAATTTTTGACCAAATGCTTAAAACAGAATAAAAAAACATGACAACAAAACATCACACACGGTAAACGAACTATATCAAAATAGCTAAAAAAACCAACAAAATATTACTCGAGGAAAAAAAGGAAAAAGAAATTATAGATTTAGAAATCAAGCGAGAAAAAATCTTCAACGTTCCTCTTCATAGTTGCATTTGTCCATTTCGTCAACATTTTTATGCTAATCTGCAGAAACCAATAAAAATAAATGAACAAAAGCAAAAAACTGGAAACAATACCGAAATAAACTATAAAAAAAAAAAAATTTCTTCAATATACCCAATCTCTTGTTTACGTTACTCAATCTACCTTGGTTTGAAAAAATGAAAAAACACAGATGAAAAAATACGCAAAATAAAAAAAAGAAGAACCGTTTCAAGAGTAAAGATCGAAAGCCAAGACTGAGAAAATGATAAAAACCAAAGCAAAACAACAATGAATGCAAAAAACAACATACTCAAGACTAAAACCAACACTTGCTCCACAAAAAATGTACCAAACACAAAAAAAAAAAAAAAAAAAAAAAAAAAAAAAGAAAACTGCCCAAAAAAAAAATTAGGGTTCCGAGAGGGAAAAATTAATAATCCGAAAAAAAAATTTACACTCCCACCATAAAAAAAAGGGGGGGGGGGGGGGGGGGGGGGGGGGGGGGGGGGAACCCTCAATAAAAAATTAGGGGTTCCCAAATCAAAACCCCCAAAATCTGAGGCAAAAAAAACAAAATTGTAACAAAAACAACATTGAAGGATAAAACAACACAATAAGGATGAGTATCTACACTTTCAACATAAAAAACATCTGGGCGAAAAAAAAATAATGCAACATTCACAAATTAGGGGAACAAAAAATCAAAAATCAAAAGTGAGCATTGCAAAAAAATGAAATAAACAAAACCCAATAGAAAAAATCACTCAAAAGTTTTCGAAAGAAAAAAATTTTCCAAAAAAAAAATTCCAAGAACAATGAACAAAAACCGAACTTCCAAATCTTGAGAGAACAAACACATCCAAACGAAAAAAACCATGAACAATACAAACCGAAACCAACAAACACAAAATGATCGCCATCAGTGCAAAAGAACCCCAAAATCGAGGGTTTGGACGCCAAAAATCCAAAGAAGAAAAAGACAAAGAGAAACAGAGCAGTAGAGAGAGAAAGAAGGAAAATATAAAATACACAAACACAAAATCAAGGAGCATAATCGGCGGTGAAAGGTTGAAGAGAAAGGGAGAAATAGGGTTTCGAGAGCAAAAATTCCAAGAACATGAGAAAGAGAGAGAACGGCAGAGAGAGAATAAGCAAGGAAAAAAATAGAGAGAGAAAGGGCAAGAGACAATGGGCGGCAGCAGGAAGGAGAAAGGGGAAATTAGGATTTGGAGGGCAAAGTCGTCCATGCACTATACCAACAGTCACCGGCAGGCAAGGAGTGAGGGGCAAAACTGTCTTCACACCATGGCGTGGACAAAATCGCCCTTTTACTGTGGAACCTCATCCGGCAGGTAGGGAGAGGAGGGCAAAAAAGTAAATACACTGTGCAGCACTGTGTATTGCTGTAGCAGCAACGCGAAAAGGAGAGGGGGAAAGAAATTTTACTATGTAATACTGTTTAAAGAACAGTAAAACACCCCTTTCTTTTAGTATATAGTAATAATGTGAACTCCTGAAGGGAACACATTTGGAAAAACAAATGATAGGAATCGGGGGGGGGGGGGGGGGGGGGGGGGGGGGGGTGGGTGGGGGTGGGGAGTCCACAAGAGAACTTAAGGGGAAAAAAAAAAACTTATACGGAGGCTGACAAGAATCTTCTAGTAGTTCTGTAAATGGGAAAAGGACTTTTGGCTGTGGATGACAGAAGAGAAAGAAGAATAAAACAACGAAAGTTCGGAGGAAAAAAAAAAAAAAAGAAACAACGAAATTCCTTATAAGTCAACCTCACAAGCAAAGATGGGTATTTTTGTAATTTTAGTCAATCGTGAAATAAATGTGATACAATTTTTCGTGGAGTGTAGCAGCACGCATATTTAAAACAAGAGCAGTGCTATTTAGCACTGTTAATGAGAAACCCACTTTCCATATGTAATTCGTGTTGTGGCCCACAAAACACTCGTCATATCTGTTCTTTTGAATCTTTCTTTCATGTTTCAATGAGGAGGAAAAAATAAAAAAAGAAACGAAATGAAAAAAGTGAGGTACTCCATTGTTGCAAAGTTGCGATTCTTTTGTACTCCTCCTAAACAAGAAAACATTGTTTTGGGCTGTGATTCTTAACATACAGAACCGGGAGATTGAGACGAAGTTGGTTGAAGGTGATTAGGATTGTATAAAATAAAAAATAAATAAATAAAAAGAGCTATGGCTCTAGGAGACAAAAACAAGAAAAAAAAAAAAAGAAGCTCACATAAAACACAATACCAGTCAAGATAAAGATGATTTAAATTTCACTTTTATTTACAAATTCATTAACGGTTTTCGATAGGGATTTGTCATTCTCTTGTTCTCTTCCCCAAAGTGTTTTGGAACTTTGATTTGGATTTGTTGGAGCCCGGTAGATCCAATGGTACGACGTGGCTAGAGTAGAAGACACGGCGTTCTCTAAGTGGTCACTAAAGATGATGAGTCTGGAGTCATTGCTGAACAGAGGGTGACGTAATGCTTTGGCAGTGCTTCCAACGTGAAGATGGGGCCAACTAGACACAAAGAGACTAGAAGGAAAGTAATTCCTAGGGACCCCCTTGCTTGCGTAGACCACTTAGGCGCCTCTTCGAACCTGTAAAATGAAGGAAGGTCACAACAAAAGAAACCACAACTCGATCGTGAGAGGTGGGAGGATAAGATAAATGGTGGTGGAGAAAAGGAAAATGCAAAAGGGCTGTCTCTACCTGTAGCCTAGAAAATGCTTTGGCTGTAACCCAGAATATGCTTTGGTCGTAGCCCAAAATATGCTCTGGCGGGTTCTAATAAGGGTGTACGAAATAAGTGTGATGAAGATGATGATTCTATGATGAATTTCTTGGTTTCTAAGATGATTTTGGCGGGATTTTGATAAGGAGGATGGAGGTTCTTGCTTTGGAGTAGAAATGAGGGGGCATTTATATATAGGGTGACTGAGCCATAGAGAAATGGCGTATGGAGAAAAGACATGCCAGAAGTGAAAGGCATCTTCAGAAGGGGCACTGTAGCACACTATCTCATGCTCTAGCGAGAGCTGTTGATACCTTTATGCTATTTTTGGTTAAAGAATGGAATTGGCATCTTATTTTGGTGGCTAAGGGGGAGTGAAAATGGTAAGACAAGATGAATATCTACTCCTTTAAGTTGGTTGGAGCAAGTTTCCCATAAGCATAAATGGTTATAGAAGGTGCTCATCTTGTCCTGTTTCCATTTAAGGATCTTAAGTTCCTCCAGAGGATGATAATGACACACTATTGGTGGATGGAGGACTGACATGCGTCCAGAGGCTCTTTTAGAGCTCTTGCAGGAGGAAGAAGCATATTTTTTTTGTCCGAAGGACAAAAGCATTTTCCTCTGGGTGGTCAAAGTTTCCTTTGGATACTAAAAGGAATATTGGGTTTAACCTGTGCTACCCAGTCTTCTTGAGGGAAGTGGGCTTTTATTGGGCTTTTTTGGACTCAAAGTATGGGTTCGGCTTATTGGGTTGCTAAAGGTAGGCTAGTGGCTTACTTCCTATAATATTTGGACTCAAGAAAAAAAAAAAAATTGGACTTTTAAGTACTAAGAGTAAAGAAGGCTATTCTGTGATAATTTTTCCATCATCCACTTATTTTAGGCCAAATTACCCTTGGGAACCCCAAATGAGAACAAGTTTAATTTAATAAATAACAGGTTTTATTTATCTTCATATAGCCTATCAAATTACAGCCGAGGGTTCTTCGAATGTGACTTAGGACCACGGATGGGGTCCACTTGGGAAGTGGACCTGGGCCTCATAAGAATGGGTCTCGTAGAAAAAACGGGTATCAATGGGTTTCTTTTGTGCTCCTCCTAATACTACGAGCTATGACAAGGGACACCAGTGGACATTAAGGAGAAACTGAAAAACCATTGGTCTTTCATTCATTCAATTTGGAGGAAAGAAAAGAAAAAGACATGAACTGGACATATCTCATGTGGTATCATGAGATTACGATTCGGGCTGATAAGCAATTCTGTTCAAAACAATCCGCCTTTTGCAGATTAAACCTTCCGTACTATCCCAATTACGACTATATCCAACTAGTACCGCTGCAAGGCCGTTGGAATGCTCGTCATCCTTTTATGGCATGAAAATCATAAAATATATAATTATATATATTCTTTCTTTTTCTTAAGTCTATGTTTAAAAATTCCACCTGATTTTGGTTTGTTTCTTAATTACCAACTTGAATTTTAGGGAACATTTGTAGTGACAAAGCCAAGAATTTTCGTTAGAAATAACTACAAGAAATATTTAATTAAACTCAATAATTATTATGTATAATAGTTATAGTTATTAAGATTAAATTTTCATATTTTAAAGGGTCTTGATGTAATATTTTTTTTGTACACATGTCTACATATACATAGGTTAAAAACTTACAATAATAAGAAATTAAAGGGGGGGCTAAGACCCCTTGGGCTTAGGCTTCCTTCATCATTTTTTCTTAGTCATTGGGCGTTTGGATGCTAAATCCAGACCTATTTAATCTAGTTTAAATTAGATTATCAAATAAGATTTTCGTTTTCAAAATCCAAACTGTACCCATTTTTTTTCCACTTCCAATCAATCAAGGACCTGATTCTTGCCGGTCGTAATAGCTTTGGGGGAGTTTGACATATCAGTTCAACTCAAGTTGAACTGTATTTTTTTTTCTTTTTCTAAAAAGTTTTTTGTCTTTTCAGAAAAAATCAATAAAAATTACTTTTTAAACTTAAAAATCTCAACTCAAACCGTTTCACCAAACAAACCCTTTATCATTTTTTTGTCTCCATAAAAGTTGATCACTACAACACCTGCAACGCCACCACAATATCCACAGGCAATCCATTTTTCTCCGTGTAGGACACCCCTTGTTGGGAATTGTGCCCTAAGAATAAGAAACATTGAATGTATTTATATATCAATAAAGGACCTTCATATATCAACATGTCTTATTTATTTTCATATAGTTGATTGTATATATATAACAAGCAAACTTAAACACAAAGATTATCGATTACTACATCTTAATTTATGCGTATATGGGTTTGATAATTGGGAAAATATAATTGTAAGGTGATCATTTAAGTTTATAGCCCACAATATTGCGGATCAAATATGGACATTTTGTTCTTGATAAGATTGTAATGGGTATCTACTTTTAATTTGAAAAATAGATTATCTTGATTGTTGGAGCGGGACTCTAAGGTAGAAACAATTGTATATATACCTAGTGGTTGATATATATAGGACTGAATATAATCAATAATTTAGTTTACTAAATCAATCATTTTGATAACCATTTATATAATTGTCTCAATCTTGAAATGAATATACATTACTCTATATTTCTAACTTGTGTCTCATGGTATGATTATTGTGAAATTCAAATGGTTGAAGGTTACCACACTTGTATGTTAGAGGCATGACTTATAAATAATGAAAGCGTTTTTTTGTAGATACGAAACTTATAGCTCTTTAAAGAAGAGTAACGTTATCATCTTAAAGGCATTTTAAGAGCACCCGATTATTTGTTTATATGGGTTACCGAATAATAATCTATTTATATGGATTTACAAATTTGGTTTTTCAATGATGAAATAATGGGATTTTAATATAAAATAATCGAGAATATTAAACAGTATTTGTTTTAAATCGATTGTGGATACCTAGGGGGATGTTACATGTAATGAGGTGTCATGGACAAAAGCTATTTGGAGCTGTTGTAATATGACATGTAATTAAGAATGCAACTTTGGGCTTTTAGTAGAGCAGTACCGAAGTTAATAACTGAAGGAAAAAAGTAATTTGAATTAATTTATTTATAATCATTAATTGGAGCTTGTATTATATATATATATATATATATATATGTTCATCGTGTCCTTTTTTAGCTCACAAATTTCCCGGTAAGTGAATTACGATAATCAACACACATAATTGTTACAACTAGATAATGTACAAACTTGCCCAATGGGGGCAGGATTTTATACGCCCACAGTTCCAAGGGACTGGGCGCTGGGAGTGTAGACAAATATGGAGGGATTTTCAGGTGAATTAAATAGTTATTGGATAATTAATTGATTTTAGATTTGTCCATAAGAATTAATTAATTATTTTGAAAATAATTGTTATCAATTTATATATAAAATTAAGAGTAAAAGATAATTATAATGTTGGTGGATAATTAGGAGATCAAATTTAAATTTAAAATTGGAATTAGAATTAATTTGATTTTGATTTATTTAAATCAATTACATCCTAATAGCATTTATAAGGGATATTAGGATTTATGTGGGAACCCATTCATAGTGTTTCTTAGTGAATCTTTTATATATTTTCAATATGTAGATGACATCAGGTTAATTCATCATCTTTTATTCGATCTTTTTTTTTTTTCTTTTTTTTATTTATTTAATTCCTGAGGATGGAAATTGGTTGTTGTTTTTGACCCCTTTGGGTTGCGTTTTGGGATGGTTTGAGTGACTTTGTGGCATTATTTGGATGTTTCTTTCAGGGAAAAGGAGGGAAATAGCATTTTTATGAGGATGGAAGGAAAATAAAAGCATATATTTTAAGAGGTAGAAAGTAATAGCATATTTTTAAAATAAAAATCCAAAATGCCCCCACAACTGTTTCCATACCCCAGACTAGCCAAACGTCGCCGGCGCCGGCTCCATCTACTTCGACCTCGTGCTCAGACGGCGCTGCCGCTGTCGTCGCCGTCTGAAGACCACCGGTTGCAGAGGAGCAGACGAAGATTGCGAGGCCCAAATCGCGATATCACCCACTGCTGCTCACGAAGATCTCCAACCCTTCCTCGCCTGAGGCTTCGTCTTCTCCGGCGAAGGTTTCCTCTGCAACGGCGGCTGTTGGAAGTTTAGTTCTTCGTGGTTTCCGGCAGCGGAAACTTGGTTCCGATCGCGATCTCTCATGACGAAAACAACCTCGCACGAATCGCGATCCAACCCCCGACGATGCCCCGAGCCATCGTCTTCTTCGGCGAAATAGTGGTCGTCGGCGCCCGAACGTCAATGTATCTGAAATCACGTGTGACTTCACATCATATTACTGTATATATTTACATAAAATTATTGTCTATATTTACTATGTAACAATAAATGTATACACCGTTTCACCAAAAAAATAAATGTATATAATTTACTAGGAAATAAACAAAATATGACAATATTCTCGGTGAATATTGGTTTATTATACATATTACCATATTTACAAAGTAGTACCATATTTACTATGAAATAAATACCATATTACTAATTCACCAAAAAAAAAAACCATATTACTAGGAAATGAATCAAAATGGTAATATACGGGTACCTTAAAGCTTTATTTGGTAAATATCATATCTATTAGAAATACCATATTTCCTTGAATACCGTATTTTCTTGGAAATAATCTTGAAATCATCCCAAAATAAAAATGGAAGCTTTTATTTGAAAATATCATATTTATTAGGAAATAACCTATTTATTAGAAAATATCGTATTTAATAAAATTATATCACGTTTACTGAAAAATACCGTATTTATTAAAAAAATATTATATTTCCTTATAAATAAATAAAAAAAATACAGTACTTCATAAAATTTCTTGGTAAATAAATAACTACTAGAAAATATTCAATGAAAATCTTGAAATCTAGTAAATACTGTATTTATTACCGAAAAACTCTTAACAATAATATATATTATTTTTATGAAAGAATACAAACAAAAAAAAAAAATCTCCATTATAAAATATTCTTGATAAATAAATGACTAGACTACTAGAAAATATTTCATGAAAGTCATGAAATTATATCAAAAAAGAAAATCCAAGCTTTATTTGGAAATATCATATGTATTAGGAAATACCATATTTCCTTGGAAATAAATAAATAATAATAAAGTACTTATTTATCTTCTTTGGTAAATAAATGACTAGTGATTACCATGAAAATCTTGAAATTATCCCAAAGTAGAAAATCCTATTATCTCCTCTTGCTCCTCACTAGTGTAGCCCAGCCCTGTGCAACCATCGCTAACAAGAATAGTTCTGCCAAAGAAGAACAGCCACCCCTGTGCAACCTTCACCAGCCTCGCGATCGTTGACAGATCTACCGGAGCTCATGATGATGTCCAAGCCAACATCACGGTATCCACCGGCACGACATCCGGTCCAACAGTAAAGCGAGAGAGAGAGACAACTATGCAGGGGAAGACAGAGAGAGGCAGTAAATTGTGGTCATCTTTTCCGCCATCATCGCGACGGTCTCTCCACTGCCATCACGAAATCCACCGGCAAAAGACGAAAGAGAGAAAGAGAGGAGATAGAGACAGATAGATGTAGTGGGCGAGAGAGGTAGGAGAGAGGGGTAAAATTAAAAAACACATTACTTATTTTAAAGATAAAAGCAAAAACATAATCTAATTTATTATCTTTTAAAAAACATGCTATAAACTTTATTTTTATCTATAAAATATGATATATGCTACAATTTTCCTTTCTTTAATCATGTTGGACCCTTTCCTTCTACCGTATTCCCTAATCCCAAGGAATTAATGACAAAAATCAACTAATTTTCTCATTTCATTACGCTTTCCGCTACATCCTCAAGTTAGTAGGAAAGAAAATTATTTTTCTCCATCTCCATAATTAAAACAAGTCCGAAATGCCTAACATGGCCCAAGTAAACTACTTATATATGTATAACGATTTGTTGAAAGAGGCATCTAAAGATCCAGCAAAGAAAAATAACGAAACCATCTACTTTTCAAATAGCTCTCTATAAAACGACCTTTTCCATTACCATACACACTTGTACAAAAACAAACAACTCTTTGCATCTTAACTCTCATACCAAGCCACCGATGCTGATTAGTTTTTCTCTGGGTCAAATAGATTACCGAATCTAAAGATCAAAACAGGGATGTTCTTGTAAAAGAGAGAGAGAGATGGATGAAAAAAATTATTATCTGCATTAATCTTCTACAAAACTGTTTAGCTTCCAATAAGAAAAAACCAAACATGGTTTGACCACAAGAATCACAGTGCATAAGTAACTAGTATCGGAAATACGTCTGGCCGGCGGAGTAGAAAACCTCCAAATCTAAATCTTGATGTTGAAGTAATCCGGATCAAAATGATGTAAACGCACGTAACCATCTTCACCTCCACTTGAGAAACTGAAAGTTCAACAGAAAAAAGTTAAAATCTTAAATTCACAATTTTTGCTTTCAAAATGCATTACACTCGTACATAAAGCCACAACTCATCTATCAGTAACACAGCTCAAGGTATAAAAAACCCATAAGCCTATGAATTTTAAAAAGTTATCAACAATGTAGAAGAATAGCTACTCAACTCCAACACAGCATATTATTGGAAGAACCAGAACTATCTTGATGTTAACCTTAATAAATTCCAAATCATTCATCAGTTCGATAATAGCTTTGCATAAACAATTAGAAACATACCTTTTGCCATCAGGATTGAAAGCCAGAGCATTTATTGGTCCAAAATGCCCCTTGACACCTCCAATCTCTTCTTGAAGAATCTAAGATTGATGGAATTGGAAGAGAAATCATGTATTGAAGCGGCAAAAACAAGAAGGAAGCTTTCTTAGGGGAAAAAAAAAGTGTTTTAGTGTACTAATAATTTACCTTGTCGAAGAACTTAGCTTCAAACTTCCCGGCACGATGATCAGTTGTGGTGACAGCTGATGCATCCTGACCACCTCCAAGCACCACCTATTTAAGCACAAAACACTTCAAAATTCAATCAAAATATAACTTTAACAGAAAGTCCAAAAACCCCTTAACCATAATCCTCAGGACATTATTAACATTCTGATATCAGAAAAATCCTTACATGATCAAGTAGCGGAGACATAGTAACTGCATTAACTGGGCGCTCAGTGACGTAGGTCTTGATAAGGGTCAAGGTTCTCGAATCCCAAAGCTAAGACAAATGAAATAGCAGCACAGTTAAATAACGTTAACAATAACAACAATTAGTGTTTTTAGAAACAGAAAATGAATTAGCAAAATTGTTATTTATTTATTTATTCTTTTACGATCGCTCACCTTGGCAGATTTATCATGGGAACCAGTAAGGAAGTGGGAACCATCTGCGGATTTTGTGAGCGATGTAATACCCTTTTTGTGGCCAGTGTCCTTATCCGACTCATTTAGCAATTTTCCCGTCTGCCAATTTTGAAAATTTTGAACACTATGAGAACCAAATTTAAGCATTCAAATAAACACCATTTCCAGGATATTAAACGGCATACAAACTCGTTTATTAATCATATCCCCTAAATGAAATAGAACATATTTTGTATCTCGTGGAACCAAATAAAAGTTCACAAGAAAACCCATTTTTCCTAGTTATATGAGAGAAAAATTGCAACAACATTTTGCAACATCACCAACCTCAGAATCCCAGACACGAACGACGGTGTCTTCTCCGGCGCTAATGATGGTCTTGTTAAGAGGACCCCAAATAGCTCTGTTAATTCTTCCCTGAGGACCCTTAATCACCAGAATAGATTCACCAGTCTCTGCAAATCAATCACCAAAATCAACACACAACAAATTCTTCTAATAATGATCTTTTTCGCAATCTACTTCAACATTAGGTTTTCTAATGACTGGTATTGAATTTGATTAGTTCTCTATTTATATTAGTTTAATAAGTTTCAACAATTCTTATCCCCAAAAAAAAAATGGCAGCAGTAGAGCTAGGGCTTAGGCAAATCAAATATAAGATTAGTACTATATCAAACGAAAATTAGCATAAAAAATAACTCCTTATTTAAATCAGCGATTTCTATTAAGAGCAGAGCAAGGATTTAGGCAAATCAATTACGAAAAACAGTCCAGAATTATCCCAAAAAAGAAAAAAGAAAAAAAGAGAGAAGAAAAAAGGGGGAGGGGGAAAGTGAGGGATTACGATCGTCAGGGTCATGGGAGATGTGCTTGACGTGAATAGCAGAAGTGAGGCCCATGAAAGGATCGGTGGTGATGACGGCGAGCTTATCGCCGACGGATAAATCGACTGACCTGGCCGGAGAGTCGAAGGAGAAGGTGAAGAGCTGGTGGCCGGTCTGAACATCCCAGAGCTTGGCGGACTGGTCGGCGCTGCCGGTGATGAGGAGGAGGGAGTCGCGGGAGACGTCGCAGGACCAGACGGCGCCGTTGTGGCCGCGGTAGGTGCCGAGGCGCTCGCCGTTGTCGGCGAACCAGACGGTGGGAGTGTGGTCCTTCGCGCACGAGAAGAGTAGGTCGCCCTCGCGGTTGTACTTCAGGAACGTCAATGGCCTCTCGTGCCCTTTCATCAGAATCGGCCTCATCTTTCTCTCCTTCTTCTGGGTTTGTTGCTTCAGGGAAAGATAGAGAGAAACTAGGGTTTCCAACAAACAAGAAAGAAGAACAAGCTAAAAGAGAGATTTCTCTACCTTTCTTCTTCTTCTTCGTCTTCTTAGGTTTTGCAGACTGTTAGGCGGCGAAAATAGAAAATGGGCCTGGGCTCTCTAATTGGGCTAGATCTTGGCCCATTCCAGTGTGGACTATATTTTGGAATAATTATGGGACACACCCCGAATTAGTCATGGGTATCCACTTTTGCTCCTGCATTAAAAGAACTATTATAGAATATTCCACGATAGTTCATATATATATATATATATATATATATATATAGATATATATGTTATAAAGGTTGGACTATATATATATATATATATTTATATATCCTATGAAATGCTCAGTACGTAATAGGAATTTTAGGCTTCTGTTTTTAATTAACGAGATTGTTTAACCAAGATACCTTTTCCTCCAAACATCTCCTCGAGATTGTCTGTGATCTGTTTATAGTAGTCACATAATCTTCGTATTATTCTTGAAAAACACTCGTTATGCTTGTCATTATAATAACAACATGCAATCTCATTGGAGTCTTTGCAATAAATCTATGGTCTAATTCAATCCAAGGCGTGAATCTATGGCATTCCTGTTATAAAGAGCTCATCTTTTTAATCTTCTTAGAAATTTAGGAAACATACCCACCTTTTTTTTTTTTCCTCTTAAAAGTTTTGGCTGTCTCAAGATGATTATTGATAATTTAAATATGTATATATATATATATATTCCAACAAAAAAAAATTGTATATATGTAAATGTCTTCTATACGGTAGTACATATCATGTTGTAACTTTCTATTTAAAAATATGTAACAACTAATTAATTTACATATAATTTCCTATTTAAAATCTTTTTACATATTCTATCAGATATTGATGTAAAGAAAATATATCATTGAAAAAAAAAATTACATTTAAATCACCTTATAAGTATAATATAGCACAAATCACGAAACAAGTAGTGGATGAGAGGGGTGCTATATAGGAACCCCTTCCCATATTTATATATATAAACATAATCTATTTAACTCTATCCCTACCCATATATATAAATAAATATATATAAAAGTAAACATATATTTATTTATTTATTTGGTGATCATAAACATTGTTGCATGAGGATTGAGCTTCTTCCTTGTGGTAATAAGTTAATTTCACATCTTCAATTCTAATCCCACTGCATGGATTATTTGCACTGCAATCAAATTTAATCGCGACTTGTGTTGTTGATGTACCTTTTATGTCCTTGTATGCTACATCACTTATTTTGACACTAGATTCCTGCATGTATAAAAGCATATATATATATATATATATATACATGCACACATTATTAGAGTTCGGAAAATTATTAATATAACACAATACTTATACTAATTGTATTATCACAACCTAATTAAAAAATTAAAGCTAAAAACTTATCATAAGAAAATGAATTCACAAGCGTGTTCTACTATAATTCATGTATTAGTTATTGAAGCTAATATAAGCTTTCTATAAAAGTGAAGAGGAGAAGGTGAATAACAAAAAAGAAGTCAAATAATGGTTAGGATCATTCAAATGAAAGAGATTATGTAAGAAAACCAATTTAAATATTTAAATTTTGTGAGATAGGTTGAAGGCAAAAAATTAAGAGGGTCATGTTTGAAGCAAAAAAAAAAAAAAAAAATCTTTGGGGGCACTTTTGAAAAACTAAGTAAACTTACAAGCTAATTATATATTTTAAATTTAAGTGGTGGCACATGCCCTCTCTCATGCTCACCTAGCTCAATCTATGACGATAGTATCCAAAAAATTTTACCTGTAAAAACTGTCTTTTTAACTGTCTAGTTGGACCCCTTCTTCTTTCAACTCTTTTGCTAAGCTCCCTATGCTGCAACCAAACACAAACACACACACACCAATAAATTAACATACATATATATAGCAAAAAAAAAAAAAAATGTTTACTAACCTAATGCCATGACCAGGACCACATGAGATGTGCTCAATCCACAAGTTCCTTGTGCCAGGACCGATTGAGATGCAATCATCCCCAGTTTTAATGGAGGAATTTAGAATCTCACGTTTGTCGACAGTTGCACATGGATTCCATCGGTGTTCGGGCTATTCCCGGTCGCCCTTACCGGGACAACTTGCATATGCACATTTTGGCAGCGGTTTATCACTAGGTGAAACTTTTGGCTGTTTAGTGAGAGTAGCCCATTGACCCTTAATATTGTTTGAGTTGGTAAACCTCAGTGTCTGAAATTTCACAAATAGGTAACAACTTTTAATTCAGACAAGAAGTTTCATATACAGTAGCAATTACATAAATAATTAAGTAAACGTCATGCTTTTTAAAAATAAATAATAAATAAAATTAAAGAGAAGGAACAACTAGTACTATATCTAGAGTACGTACCTTCAACGCATCTCGCCTATCCCTACTAAAAAAATATGTCACTATTGTTTTTTTTTAACTAATCACAATTTAATCATATGAAATTTGATTAAGAAACTAGTGCAATTGTGATATTTACAATTTTCCCAAGTGTAAATATTGGCAAAGGCCTAGCTAACTTTGAGTAGTTAATACCAATATTTTAGGTGTTTTTGCTTGAAATCTAAACTAAGATAAGAATAATATTTATTTTTTAAAAGGTACTGTGATGATCATAATTTATACATACCGTGGCTCACTTTGGACAATCGGAGGCAGTAGCTTTGCAAGCCCTCAAGGCAGCTCCTCTAGCGTCGAGTGCGCCGCCAACTATAGAAACGCCGCTAACTGTATGAAAGCCAGGCCAATTATCGGCTTTGCTGGGGATTCGGTAGTCTGGAGGGGCAACTAGAGTGCCATCAATCTGGAACATGATGTGAGGGCTTTTTCAGGGACCTTTGAAAGCTAGATGGCCAAGCCGATACCTTCCTTTCGGGACAAAAATAAGCGGGTCATCGTCGGAGGCACACGCTGCGGTCCATGCATTGAGGAAGGCTTGGGTTGAATCATTGGGTTTAGTTTCAAATGTTATGACGTTAGTTAAAGCTAATAAGGTGTTTAAGAGAGCGTTTAGAATAATAAACATTAGAACTATGAAAACACGAGTAGTAAAGTTATTGGCCATATGTTGGGTACTAAATTTAGACATGGGTAACTAGCTAGTTAAGTAGTGTAAAATGAGAACGGAATGAAAATGTTTATTTATACATATATATGTATTAAAAGTAAATTAATAAGAGGTTTTTATGTGTTGCATGCATTGTTTGAGGTTTAAGAAAGGCATTTGATGAGGATTCATGCAATGCACACACGTACACATTTGTAGACCACTCTTTGTGTGATCATTCTGTGTATTACTTAGCTCCTAATTTATGTACAAATTTTATTGCTATACTATTTTATACATGTAAATATAATATTGCTGATTTTTTTCACCTCAAAGCTGTTACTTTCTTTCTATATGTGTGCGTGTGTATTTTTGCATCAATAATTAATTCACGATATAATGCAAAAGTACTTTGATGACTTCTTGCTTGTACCTCTCAAATGGGCTGCCAAAGTCTCAGACATTTTGTTTTTGTTTTTGTTTTGGTAATGGTTTTTAATTTGGTTTTGTTTGTTTGTTTGTTTGTTTGTTTTTTTTTTTTTTTTTTTTTTTTTTTTTTTTTTTTGTAATCATTAATTTGAGCTGGAAATTGATGATGACGACGACGAGATATCTTTAATTTTGGTGATCAAGTATAAAATAATTTAAAAAAAAAAATTGTCATAAAGCATTTTCTTAATTTTTGCTACTTGATGTATGCCCACACAAGAAAAATGACATTATTATTATTATTTTTTATATGAATAAAAAGGGGTATTGTTAGACTGTTCAGTAAATATATACCCTGCATGCTAGCCAATTATTCCTTGTTGTTTAATAAAGCTGTAAGTAATTAACGCCTGTCTTCATCATCTCACTTGTAGGGATTTATTATCTATTATTTTTAATTTTTCTAAAAAAGGGAAGTTTAACATGTGGTTTGTGTGATTTTCCCTTAGTGGGGGTAAATAACACAAGCTGTTGGATGTCGGCTTGTGATCGAACAATAGCGGAAAGAGACTCACGAGGATAAATAAAAATGTAGGGTTCGTTTGGTTCACCGGTTTGAGTTGAGATTTTTAAGTTTCAATAGTAATTTTAGTTGACTTTTTCAGAAAAGACAAAAAACTTTTGGGGAAAAAGATAAAAATTGAGTTGAAAAATTTAAGTTTGAATTGGTGATCCAAACAAAGCCTACATGTTTTCGAAAGTCATGTCATATAATTTTACCCTATCGTAGACAGAAAAAAAGGCATCTCTATAGTAAAATTTCCCTTTAAAAGTATATTTTCGTATCTTTGATCTGCATGCACGTATATTTATAACATTTCATAATACTTTACAATACATTACGTAATCCTAAATCAAAGTTCTCTAGAAATTCTGTGAGTATAAACTGTTGTTTGTACTTGGAACTTTTTATTAACAGTGTGTGTGTATATATATTTGGTGTAAGAACGTGGTAGTGCTTGAATTGATTTCTTAGGGCATGCACTTTTATAGGAATGTGCTACTCAAATTCCTCTTAATTCCGTACTATAGAAGCTCATATTTATCGTTCATGTGAAACTGGATAACAAAGTTAACTACGTTGAATCTTTGTTCACAATTAAGATTTTTTTTTTCTAGGCTTTACATGACGCTTCTTTTTACTAGCCACAAGAAGTGACTTGTGAATTTTTAATAGACAAAACTTCAAATTGAAAGAATTTCTAAGGCACCCTTTCCATTGAAAAATAAAACAAACAAAAGGAAGTAATACAACTGTTGATACCAATTTCTGCTCCGATCACGACATACGCGATCCACCATTACCCAAGTCACCTGATATTAGATCCGAGCAGTGCCGACCACACTCCGTTCGCCGACGGCCTAATCGACGCTCGGGCCTCGCCGTCAGATCCGAGCAGTGCCGACCATACTCCGTTCGCTGACGGCTTAATCGGCGCTCGGGCCTTGCGTCTTGCCAGAGTGCCCCGTCTACCCGTGTGAGCCGGATAGCCGACCAGAATACCAGACAAGCCCGCTAGCGCCAGCACATTCCAGAAGCTAAGGGCCCTCGGAGCCCGTACTCCACCTGCCACACCCTTTCTGACACAAGTCCCATCAGCGATAGGCCCCGCCTGCCCACTCCTGCAGCGCGTCACATCGCCACTCGCCGCCACCTGCCCTGGCAGGGGTTGTCCCTGCTGACGCCGGCAACAGTCACCCTAGCGCCCCCTAGGCCGGTTGTGTGGCGTCATTGTAGGCCGACACGTGTGCATATTCAGAGCCACGTCACCCACTTGGGTTATTCCGTAGCCGACCCGGCCGGGTCGCCCCGAGCACCCGAGCCCGCGAAAGGCACATATAAATAAAGGAGGAACCCACAAATCTAGGTAAGCTCACTTCTACCTTGCCAAAGCTCTGCCTCTCCTATCGCTCATCAGCTCTCGAACTGACTTAGGCATCGGAGTGCCCACGGCAGACACCACACCGGTGTCCCCATCATTCCGAGGTGCGTTCGTTTTGTAGGTGACGGCGGCGGAGCGACTGGTCGGACGTGATCGGACCACCCGACCACATTGGGTGTTGCCGCCGGAAGCGTTTTCGGCATCAACATTTTGGTGCTAGAAGGAGGGCCACGCGCCTTTCCAGCAACCACAACCTAGACCTGTACTTCCGAGTGCTCGACCTCGCATAATGGATGAGCACGAGGAACAAGAGATCCGTGAGGAGAACCCCGCTGGCACGGGCTCGCGCGACTCCCACAGACCACCACGTGGGAGGGGAGGCCGACAACGTCGACCGACCCAAACGAAAATCTTGGCCGGGAGTGTGCAGGACATGAACCATACTGTCCAAGTACTTATGGAGGCCCTGCGTGGGGCCCAGGACGTCCGACCATAGCAACAGTAGGAAGCCGCCGAGTTGACGCCAAGTAGACCGCCTAGGTCGGCGGGTAGACGGTTGGACCTACCCCCCACCCGCGATAGGAGTCATCAGTCACAACATGGCGACCAAGAGAGAGAACAACGAGGGGAAGAGTTGGGTTGAGAACGTTCGAGAAGCCGCCACACCGGCATGGTGCGCTCAGACGCTGCTGACCCTCGAGAAATCAACCAGGCCGGCGCTCGACCAGACGACCAGGATAATCAGGCCGACCAGCCGGAGGAAAACCCGAACGTTCGCACAGGCGCGGCCTCAGTCTTCGACCGGCTCGGGAGACCAGCGATTTACCGGTACCTTTGCCGAGAACGATCCGTGGACAAGCCAGAGGAAGGAAGCCATAGCCGGAACAGGTTAGACCACCTCCAACGGCAGTTAGATCAGCTCGTAGGTCAGCAGTATGGTCTAGACCAATCTGGAGCGGCTGAACCACCATTCACCTCGGCTATCATGTCCGCACCCTATCCGACTCGGTTCAAGATGCCATCTATGGCGTCCTACGACGGTTCGTCAGATGCGAACGAGCATCTCGAGAACTACAGAGCGTACATGTAAATCTAGAGTGCCAACACGGCTGCCCTTTGCAAATCCTTCTGCCTGACCTTGACCGGAGCTGCTCGGCAATGGTACAGAAGGCTGGACCCTAGGTCGATTAGCAGCTTCCAGCAGTTGGCGGATTCCTTTTCGGCTGCCTTCATGGGGTCGAAGGCCAGGAAGCTAGGAGCCTCCCACCTCTTCAGTATAAAGCAAGGTGACAGCGAAACGCTGAAGGCGTACCTGCAGCGCTTTGACAAGGCTGTTGTGCAAGCGGAGTCTTGCACGGATGAGACCCTTATCCAAGCTTTCCGCGAGGGAATCCAGGATCCCCGTCTCGTCTGGACGCTCGCCTATGACAGGCCGTCCACATTTAGCCAACTAAGAGGGATCGCCTGGAGGCATGCCGAGGCGGACGAGTACGTAGAGGATGAGGGCTGGAGGCCCAAGTACAGACCCGGCTTCCCGGAAGGAAGTCGGACAGAAACCAGTCGGACAGAGGGAAGGATCCTGCGACAAGCAGCCGGGAGGAACCCAGATCCAGTCCGAAGACGCCAGCAGGGAAGTTCCACCAGTATACCATGCTGGTCACGACGGTCGAAAACATCCTATACCAGGTGTCTAGCAAAGGACTGCTCCGAGACCCGTGGCCCATACGGACGGATCGGACGCGGAGGAACCCGAACAAATACTGCCACTTCCACAAGGACGTGGGCCACGAGACTAAAGACTGTATTCAGCTCCGAGACCAGATCGAGGCACTGATTCGCGATGGCCACCTGCGGGAGTTCGTGGAAAGAGTTATCACCCTGGCTGAACCAAGAAACCGACCAGCCCCAGGTACTCGGCGCAACCAACGGCCTGATGATCAACCGGATGAGCCTGGACCGAAACACATAGTCCACACCATTTTTGGTGGAACGGCGACTGGGGACACCGCCAGTAGCCGGAGGAGTTACGCCCGCGAGGCAAGGTGGTTTGCCCGCGGGGAGTTCATCAACATGACCGAGCACGTCTCTAAAATATGCCGTCAGAGCAGCACCCCGATCACTTTCACGGACGAGGAAGCTGACCGGCTGCTCCACCCACACAACGACGCTTTGGTCGGAGAAATCCGAGTAGCCGACAACGTCATCCGGCGCGTTCTTATTGACAGCGGAAGCTCGGCTGATGTAATGTTCATGGATGCTTTCTCGAGGTTGAAGATCGGAGGTGCCGTGCTGACGCCCATTCAGACGCCCTTGTATGGGTTCGCTGGGGAATGCGTACGCGCATTTGGCACGATCAATCTCCCCGTTGCGATAGGGGATGGCCCGGAGAGGGTGGCCAGGATGGTGGAGTTTATCGTTGTAGACCGGCCGTCCGCCTACAACGTCATCCTAGGAAGGCCAACCCTCAACGCTATCAAAGCGGTAGTCTCCACCTACCACTTGGCCATGAAATTCCCCACCAAAGGGGGGATCAGAGTCTTCCGGGGCAATCAGGAAGGGGCGCGAAAATGTTACGTGGAGGCGGTAAACAGAGTGGGTCAGAGGACCGCTGCCCCGATAACCGTCGCTGCTATCTTTCGGATTGACGAGATAGAGGCCCCAAGCGGAGAGGTCAAGCGGTTCAGTGACCTAGACCTCCGCACACCAGAGGAGGAAGTCCGGGCTTACCCTGCCGAGGAGTTGAATCCCTACCAGTTGGACCCTGAGCATCCGGAGAGAACCGTGCTGCTCGGCTCTAGGCTTAGTCCGACCAGCCGGGAAGACATACAGCGGTGTCTGCGAGAGCACAAGGACGTTTTCGCTTGGTCCCACGAGGACATGCCCGGAATTGACCCGACAGTCATGACCCACCAGCTTAACGTCAACCCGCGACACAAACCCGTGATCCAGAAGAGAAGGGCTTTCAATCCGAAAAGGTACGAGGCCATCAATTAAGAGGTGAAGAAGCTTCTCGTGGCGGGGTTCATCCGTGAGATATCTTACCCGGAGTGGCTGGCGAATGTAGTCCTGGTCAAAAAGTCCACCGGGAAGTGGCGAGTTTGTATTGATTACACGGACCTCAACAAGGTGTGTCCAAAGGACTGCTTCCCTCTTCCCAGAATAGACCAACTCGTTGACGCCACTGCGGGACACGAGCTACTCAGCTTCATGGATGCCTACTCGGGGTACAACCAGATACCCCTCAGCAAACCCGACCAGGCCAAAACGGCATTTACAACCGATCAGGGCCTGTAATGCTACCAGGTCATGCCGTTTGGTCTCAAGAATGCCGGAGCGACCTACCAACGCCTAATGAACAAGATGTTTGCTCCGCTCATTGGGAAAACCATGGAGGTGTACGTGGACGATATGCTTGTAAAGAGCAGGCAAGCTGCCGACCACGTCCAAGACCTTCAGGATAGCTTTGACATTCTACGGCAGTACAGGATGAAACTCAACCCGGCTAAGTGCGCGTTCGGGGTAGAGTCGGGGAAATTTCTGGGGTTCATGGTGAACCACCGCGGGATTGAGCTCAATCCCGTAAAAGCTCAAGCGGTGATGGACCTGCGACCCCCACAGACAACCAAGGAAGTCCAAAGACTGACTGGGATGATCGCGGCCCTTTCCTGATTCGTCTCTCGGTCCACCGACAAGTGCTCCCCATTTTTCCAGGCGCTCAAGGGCAAGGGAAAAATCGGTTGGGATGACAAGTGCGGTGAGGCCTTCGAGGGCCTGAAAGAATACTTAGCCAGCCCTCCCCTACTATCAAAGCCACACCCTGGGGAGGTGCTGCTCGTCTACTTGGCTGTCTCTGATAAAACAGTCAGCTCAGTACTGGTCCGAGAAGACGAGAAGGTCCAGCGACCCGTTTACTACAGCAGCAAGGCATTCCAAGGGGCGGAAGACAGATATACCCCCCTGGAAAAGCTTGCTCTTGCGCTGGTCTCCTCGGCCCGTAAGCTGCGCCCCTACATCCAAGGCCACCCGATTCGAGTTTTCACCAGTTATCCACTTCGACAAGGTTCTCCAGAACCCTGAACTATCAGGCCGAATCGCGAAGTGGGTTACAGAGCTCGGGGAGTTTGACATAGAATACTTCCCTCGCCTCGCGATTAAAGCGCAAGCCTTGGCTGATTTCATGGCCGAGTTTACGGGCACAGCTGGGCCGTCCCAGGAATGTTCAGTGAAGAATGCGGCAACTCAACAAGTTGGCTCGGAAATACTCGGCACCAGGTGGAAGCTCTTCGTTGATGGCTCGTCCAGCTTTGGGGGCTCGGGTGCAGGGCTTGTCCTCGTCAGCCCCGACCAGTTCAAGACCAGCCAGGCCCTCCGCTTCAACTTCAAAGCATCCAACAATGAAGCGGAGTACGAGGCTGTTATCGCAGGCCTCGGATGGGCTCGAGAACTCGGGGTGCAAGACATCGAGGTTTTCAGCGACTCGATGGTTATTGTCAACCAGGTAACCGGAGAATTCCAGGCAAGAGAGGATAGGATGACGAAATATTTGGGAAAGATCAAGGCCCTGCTTGGCCAGTTTAAGAGCCATATTGTGGTTTGAGTACCTCGATCCGAGAACCTCGAGGCTGACGCCCTCGCTCGCCTGGCCTCAGGGAGCGACACTGAAGGGCTCGTCTACTTTCCCATCGGGCGGCTCGAATAGCCGAGCATTGATCGGGCCAAGGAGGTCCTCTTCGCCGAGAACACAAAGACTTGGATGGATCCGATCCATCGTTACCTCACCCACGCAGAGCTTCTTGAAGAAAGAGTAGAGGCGTGAAGGATCAAGAACACTTCGACGCGGTATACCCTCATCGGCGAAAAGTTGTATCGTCGAGGACACTCTGCTCCATATCAGCGGTGCGTCGGGCCGAGAGAAGCCGAGTACTTGCTAAATGAGGTGCATAGCGGGGTGTGCGGAAACCACTCAGGGGGGAGAGCCTTAGCCTTCAAATGTCTATGGCAAGGGTATTACTGGCCGACCATGAGCAGGGACGCTATGGAATTTGCTCGGAAATGTGTGAAATGCCAACAGTTCGCCAAAGCTATCAAGTCCCACCCCGAGAGGCTCACTTCGGTAGTATCTGCGTGGCCATTCGCGAAGTGGGCCATAGACTTGATCGGACCACTCCCGATGGCTCGGTCGCAGCTTCGTTATTGCCTAGTGGCAATTGACTACCTCACAAAGTGGATCGAAGTGGAGCCCCTGGCTCAACAAACCGAGGCAAAGTGCACAAGCTTTCTGTGGAAGAGCATCATCTGTCGATTCGGCCTCCCCCACACTATAGTCACTGACAATGGGAAACAGTTCGGGGACAAGTTCCTCGCGCTATGCGAGCAATTCGGTATAAGCAAAGTGTATTCATGCCCCGGGCACCCCCAAAGCAACAGACAGGTTGAAGCCGTTAACAAGACTATCAAGGAGAACTTGAAGAAGAACCTGGAACGGCACAAGGGGGCCTGGATAGATGAGCTGCCCCGGGTGCTCTGGGCTTACCGGACTACGAAGCGGACTGCAACAGGTGAAACTCCTTTTGCGATGGCCTTCAGAGTAGAGGCTATCATCCCAGTCGAGATCGGATTGCCGAGCCACCTAGTAAAATACTACAATGAGGAGGACAACACAGAACAGATGCTGCCCGAGCTCGACCTGGTTGAGGAGAAATGAGAGCAGGCTCTCATCCGAACAGCGACAAGGAACCAGGTCGTCGCTCGATATTATGATAAGAAATTCTGACCAAGGGTCTTCAGGGTAGGAGATTTTGTACTCAAGAAAGTGCTGGTGCAGGAACCTAGGCTAGGCTCGTTCGGACCAAAATGGGAAGGGCCCTACAGGATTACAGAGGTCGTCCGGCCGGGCACTTACCGGATAGCCGACCAGGATGATAGGGTTCTTGGCCACCCTTGGAACGCCGACCACCTAAAGCGCTTTTTTCAATAGTTTTGTAATAACATAAAAAAAATAATAATAAAATAAAATAGAAATATAAGAAGTTTGTTGTTCAAATCTCAGTTCCATCAACTCTTGAGGTCCCCGGACCCCCGAGTCAGGTCCGCAGGTCGTGCGCCGACCAGATATGGTCGAGCCCGATCAGGACACGTAAAATCTGCCCTTGCAGATAACTCTTGAGGTCCCCGGACCCCCGAGTCAGATCCGCAGGTCGCGCGCCGACCAGAAATGATCGAGCCCGATCAGGATACGTAAAAGAGCACAACACCCGCCGACCACAACTTGACTTAGCCGATTCTAAAGGAGCTTCGCCAAAGTCAATTGGGGGGGGGGGGGGGGCGGAGATATACATAAAAAAAAAAAAAAAAAAAAAAAAAAAAAAAAAGAGAGAGCAACAAACACAGCAGTACAAAAAGAGTTTTCATTTCGTATTTTTTGGTGAGGGGGTACAAGTAGGACACCCCCCGAGCCCACAAAAAAAAATGGTGTCTGTCAATCCAGCTGGTCTGTGAAGAGGTCGCCAGTGGTGATGTCAAGTGTATGAGTGGCCTGCTGATCAGGGGCAACAGGTTGTTCGGAGG
This sequence comes from Ficus carica, assembly GCA_009761775.1. Lineage (NCBI taxonomy): Eukaryota > Viridiplantae > Streptophyta > Magnoliopsida > Rosales > Moraceae > Ficus > Ficus carica. The sequence continues at coordinate 8,631,032 of CM019741.1, read as the reverse complement.
CAGTGGGCTGCTCGTCGCCATCGAGCACGACGACATCTTCGGGTGCCCTCACTGCGCCAGACACCTCGCCCTCTTCGGGAGCATCCTCGACCATGGTTTCGCCGGACTCCTCCGGCAGAAAGGACCAATTCACCCCGACCAAGGTGGGGTTGGCGTCGGTGAAGCCCAGCTTCATGTCCCGCATGCCATCTTTATACTCGGCAACCAGGCGAGCCTGAAACTCGTCCGATTGCAGGTACTCATCCACCGCCAGTGCTCGGGCCGAGGCAAGGTCTGCTTTCGCCTTCTGACCAGCCTCTTCCGGCTGCTGCCTGGCTTCCGAGGCGTCCATTCCTCGGCAGCCCTAATCCTCTCCTCGGCCCTCTGCGCCCTCTCTTCGGCCGCCTTCGCCCGAGCATCCGCAACCTTGGCCTCCTCAATGGCCTTCTTCTCGGCGTCGCGACCCAAGTTCATGGCCTTCTTAGCCGCCTTCTCGGAGGATCGGGCGTCCCTCGCGACGGATTCAGCAGCCTTTAAATCGTCCGCCGCCCTATTTACTGCCTCCCTCACTACCGCGCTCCCCGAGATGCTGATGCACAGAGCCTAAAACAAATTGAGAAGGGGTTAGATCGAACACCGGAGGGCTCAGGAAGGAACATGATAAATTACTTGCCTCAATCAGCTTCTCGGTGTTGTCTTCAAGCGCGGTCACGGCGTCAGGTCGCCGGCACGACTCCGCCACCTGAACGCTTAGCTTGTCACTAATTTTGTTGACAAGCGCGCGGTGGGCGAGAGAGTCTCGACTAGAGGTCTCAGGCCGGGAAGACGGGATGATTTCCCTTGATCTTGGGTCCTCCCGAGGGCGACTGGAGCGCACCTCGGAACTGCTGGCCGGCAGGTCATCTTTGGACCTGCTCGAGCGGTGCTCATGACGGTCGGCCGGTCGAGCGGCCTGGGGTTCTTGCGCTGCACCCGAGACCTGGGGGGCTGCACTCCTCGATGCCGGTGCGGTGGGCTGAACGGCTGGTTGGCTGGGCGGTTGGCTGGATGGTAGGATAGTCTTCCATTTCCCATGACTGCTTGTCCTAGCCATCTTCAAGAGTTTGGCCCTCCTCTCCTCGTCGGATGGTCGCTTCCTACCTTGCTGGCGGTCAACCATCGGTTCTGCGATCAGAAGAAGAAAAAGGTCAGTACTCGGCTATCCTGATAATCGAGGAACGTCACCAAAAATAACGACCTTCGATATGAAGGCCTCGGGCTGGGTAAAATTCCTGGATCACCCGGTCCAGATCCTCGTCGACTACCCGCGGACCGAATGACCTTCCCCGAGGACGGCTCACTCGGTGGGGGCGCTAGTTGGCAAGTTTGCTGCGCGACGCTCAAACCGCCCGTCCGGGAATGATAGTACACGGTGGGCTCCGGCATGCGAGCAATGGTGACACCCAAGCCGGGATCCCTCGGCTGGTCGTCTGCACACCCGGACGACGAGGAGGAGCCTAACCAATGATTGTCTTTCAGGCTCTTCAAGACAGCAGCCTTTGCTGACTCTTTTCCTGGTCCGACTGCTCCCGGAGCGCGTCTATCATCGCCGAGGTCAACTCTGGTATGTGCGGCGCCCGTGCCCATGTGTAGCCGTTCCGGAATGTCACGGGGACCCTCTCGGAGCGGGGAACTTCGCTGTACGGCAACTCCCCGTGCAGCCACCGGCCACCCGCGTAGAACCAGAGATGCTTGAATTGCTTGTCAGAATTCGGGCAACTCGTGATGAAGGTCCCCTTGAAACCCTGGAAGTAGTAAAATCCCGTTGACGAGGGGGCGGACTTCATCCTGTAAAGGTTCTGAAATGCCTTGAACGGGATCTCGGCTGCGAAGTTACTCATCCACAGGATATAGCAGCTGACCAAGATGCGGTAGGCGTTCGCATTCAATTGGGCCGACGCCACGTTCAGCTTGGTAAGAGCTCGCCTCAGCAATGGTTGGAAGGGAAGGCGAAGTCTTGCCCGGAAGTACTCGGCAGATAGCGTGATGTACCCGGGCGGAGGGCGAGATGGCAGGTCGTTAGCCCCTGGGGCCAGCAACTCCACGCTAGGTGGAATATTAAATTCCTCTCGCAGAGCAGCGAGGTACCTCGGGGTGATAGCTGACGTAAAGTAGTCCACGCTATACACCGGCCGACCGTCGGCTAGTTCCACTATCTCCCAATCGCCTCGGCAATAGACCCGTTGATCATTGATGCGTATTGGCCGACCGGAGGGGCGCTGGCGGGCCTCTATGGGTTCACCTCTCGGGGCCGAACTCCCTGAGCTCTCAGAGCCCTCACGGTCAGATGTGCTAGCTTGGCTAGCTGTCCTCTCGACTGCTTCCCCACCAGTTGCAACCTCCTCGGTCGCGACGCGTGCCTGTGAGACTGCGTGCTGCGCCGACACCTCCCTTCCTCGGCTGGTCGACGTCTCGATAATCTCCACTGACGATCCTTCCGAAAACCCCGACAGTTGGTCTGGTGTTCGGCCCACTGAGCTGGCCGCCTCGCTCGACGAAAAGCTGGAGGATGACCATGACATTCCCACGGCGTTGGCGCTCCCAGACAGGCCGTTCTCGGAATCGGAAAAACTACTCATATTAGAAATTCGGAAAGAAAGTTCTGTTTACCTTCTTGGACGTAGTCGGCTGATATCTCTGGAATAGCGGTCTGGAAGTCCTCGGCGGTCTTCGGCAGCTCTCGGCGGGGATGGATTTCTTCTGACGCGATGTGCGAAATGAGATGCGCCCAGCCCTATTTATAGGTGAAGGCCTCGCATTTAACGAGGGTACGGATTCCCAGGCGACGATTTGGTTTCCCTCCTTGCCGCCTGTTTCGAAAATTCAAATTTCAAACTGCCGCCCTGCATTTTCTCCAATCGCAGACCGACACGTGGCTGCTTGCCGAGGCGCCGAAAGTTCCCGACCTGCCTACAACACCCGACGATCAACCTTAGAGCCGAACAGCCGACCACAAGATGAGAAGCTCGGTCACTGCCACCGCGAGTACCAAGAGCGCCCCTGGGACAAAAGTTGTCCAGGGACGCTGGGGGGCTTATGTTGATACCAATTTCTACTCCGACCACGACATACGCGATCCACCATTACCCAAGTCACCTGATATTAGATCCGAGCAATGCCGACCACACTCCGTTCGCCAACGGCCTAATCAGCGCTCGGGCCTCGCCGTCAGATCCGAGCAGTGCCGACCATACTCCGTTCGCTGAAGGCTTAATCGGCGCTCAGGCCTCGCGTCTTGCCAGAGTGCCCCGTCTACCCGTGTGAGCCGGATAGCCGACCAGAATACCAGACAAGCCCGCTAGCGCCAGCACATTCCAGAAGCTAAGGGCCCTCGGAGCCCGTACCCTACCTGCCACACCCTTTCTGACACAAGTCCCATCAGCGGCAGGCCCCGCCTGCCCACTCCTGCAGCGCGTCACATCGCCACCCGCCGCCACCTGCCCTGGCAGGGGTTGTCCCTGCTGACGCCGGCAACAGTCGCCCTAGCGCCCCCTAGGCCGGTTGCGTGGCGTCATTGTAGGCCGACACGTGTGCATATTCAGAGCCACGTCACCCACTTGGGTTATTCCATAACCGACCGGCCGGGTCGCCCCGAGCACCCGAGCCCGCGAAAGGCACATATAAATAAAGGAGGAACCCACAAATCTAGGTAAGCTCACTTCTACCTTGCCAAAGCTCTGCCTCTCCTATCGCTCATCAGCTCTCGAACTGACTTAGGCATCGGAGTGCCCGCGGCAGACACCACACCGGTGTCCCCATCATTTCGAGGTGCGTTCGTTTTGTAGGTGACGACGGCGAAGCGACTGGCCTGACGTGATCGGACCACCCGACCACATTGGGTGTTGCCGCCGGAAGCGTTTTCGGCATCAACAACAACCATAGTATCTCACAATTTCACCTAAGAAAAAAAAAACACACACACACACACACACCTTTTATCCTCCAAGAGAAATTACAAACATATAGTAAGTTGACATTATAATTAAACAAATAATTTTTCATCCATCCTTCCATCTTAGCAAACAATAAAAATATTCAGTTAATCCTCAATATATTTTACATTTCCTACCTTTCTAACTGTATTATTGTCCCCACCATGGTTAAATATATTATCAATATTTCATAAATTTTAGTTGAAATTTTGGTTTTGGGAGGTCAAAATATCTTTTGGATAGCCAAAAATAAAAAATAAAAAATAATCTTTTTTTTTCCTTCAAAATATCGATAACAAATCAATAAATATCAGTTGAAATATCATTTTCGTTAATCATAGTTTCATTCATACCAAGTTGTCAGAATAATTTTTGAGATAATTTTAGAAAAAAATCAATAATTACGTATAGTTTTATTATCTTTTTATGTTATCTATAGTTTTCAGTATGAATATTTATTTTGATCCCCGAGTAATATATCTTTTGAGAAAAAAAAAAACAAAAAACAAAAACAAAACAAAACAAAAATCTAAGGTTAAAAAGAACCCGAAAAAGAAGAAAAGAAAATTAAAGGAAATAAATTCAAGCTCAAGAATGCCAACATATGATAAAGATAGCTTTTATGAGTTTATCAGTGAATTTAAGATGTCATTATATAATCGTTGAGTTCGATAATTACGATGGATATAGAATTTTAAATTATCCTCATCCGTGCAACCGTCCACCATCTCAAGTAAACAATTGGGAAAATCCATAATTTATTCATGAAAATACAATGGGAAGATATCAACAAACTTATATGTGACATACTCATTACTATATTCAATACGATTCTAAAAACATGTTATGGCACTTGTACTACTTGAATCAAGAGAGCATTCTATTTATGTTTGCACCTCATAAAACTTTCTTTTGATATTATTATCTGTAATTTATACAAAGTTTCTCATGTAAAACTACTTTAATTATCTTTTCAACATTTTTACTATCCTAAACATTGGAAAAATGTATGAGCAAACTTTCATAATTTTTAATTTTCTTATTTTCAAAGAATTTGAAAAGCCATACTCCACGGATATTGATACTTTCATCGCAACAAACCGCAAAATCATAATTAAACCTCGTCCCATGAAGTAATACATTACATAAAAAAAGAATTGGGAGCCAAAACATTATATCATATTCGGTACAAATAAGACCACGAATTTAGTCTTTGCAAACAATGCTTAGTTAGCAATTTGGCATCAAACGACCACAAACAAAAGAGAACTGATAAATATGTTTCTTAGCAGAATAACATTACGTACTTCACAATTATCAGAGAAGAAGGGAAAAAAAAAAAAAAAAAGAGTAAATACTTCACTCATATGGGATTCTGTCCACACTATCAGTAAAACATGAGTTAAAAACAAAATCTTGTACAATCCTATTTGCGGCTTCATGTATTTGCCTTTTCTGTACAATTAAAACCAGCCCCAAAGATTACACTGAGATCGCATTGACAAAAATGAATTGGCACCATAAGCAACAGGCGTAAGGCGAAACTTGGCAAATGCTTAGAAGGAAACTCGTCGCCTTTTTTCATATATTTACATCAAGACACACACAGAAAGTTGATGTTTAACCTAACTCGAGAATCCTTCAACTGACCTGTTTAGACTCGGAAACAGTTGCAGTACTTTTTCAGCTCGATGCTTCAAGGACTGTGCAAGCTTTTGAGGTGATCAGCAACATTCTTTATGTGGTCAACCACATCATGGGAACTGCTAAGTCGTTGAAAATCAGATCGGTGAAGGACAGTCCCTTTGATTTGCCTCGAATCGGGCTCTAGATCATTTTGTTTCTTTTTCGATGTAAAGCAGTGGCGTACACGAACAAGGTGATTTCTTGACTCAGTTGTGTACCTCCCACGCACCTTGACCACCAAGATAACTTCTTTGTCTCTGGCGTCTTCGCACCAGGAGTTTAGCGGGACACCATCAACAAACTCTTCCAGTGTTTGGAAGTCCTCATGGTGAACCAACACCTCTGCAATATGTTCTGGTCTGATAATTCCAGTAGCTGGAGTAACCTAAATCAAAAGAAAAAACCAATTTTTTTGATAAATTTCAAGATATCAAAACAAAATCAGAAAAACAGAACCGAAGAGAGAACAAAATAGATAAATATAAAGACAACAGAAGAAAATGAAAAGTTTTCAAATGCAATGAAAAACCAAAAATGAGCGAAGCCAATTTCGAACGAAACAAGTTACCTCTAGCCATCGCGGAAAGCCAAAAGAACCTCTAGGAGTAGGATCTGATGAAAGCCCATCATCCTTAACTGTAGACTGTCCTTCACAGACTATTTCATACAATGCATCTTTTTTTCCACATTTATTAGTGATGCGCAAGATGGATGTATCCTGGTTTTGAAGAATTATGTTGTTTGTACTGATGATTGTTTCCGGAATCTTGCACAATTCATCGATCATAAATTTGATCTTCTTATTTGATCGAAGAATCTCTCCGAGCTCCTGTCTCCTAACTGACTCATCAATTCGCGCAATTTCAACAGTAAATATGCAGCGGACGGGCTTATGGTCACTGTCTGTCACATCCATGCAAGCATCGTACCTAGCAAATGGAAGATGCCGTGTTTTTCAAATTTTAAGAAGACCCTTTTACATGCGCAAGCAACACATACACAGAAGATATGCTTGCAGCAGGTGCACTATAAGCATGTTTACTTAGACAGGAGTTGGACCAGGGTCCCCTCATACGCATGTTGCAAATATCAAGTAAGTTGTTTGATGCAAATCAAAAAGCTATAAGATTCCATCCAAAATGAAAATTGATGAGCTTGGATTGCTACGTTTAAGTCATTAAAACATGAGCTTGGTAACATATGCATTCAAATAAGTATGGACTACGCAACCCGGTAAATTAGAAGATATCTATCCAAAAAGTAAATGAATATGGGCAAATATATAGGAATCTAAAGCAGCCTTGTAAAATATGAACCCGAATAACAATAGGGTAATGTGACACCGTCTTGTGTTCTATGTAAATGGAAAGAAATCGTTCGTTCTAAAGGAACTTACTGCAATATTGAGGAAGCTACAGGACACTGCAAACTACATTCTGATACTGGGGATGAACGACTATCACGATATAATATTCTATCACACCAAGCTGGAATGCGCTTCTTTTCACCAGAATCATACCCTGCAAAAGATGAATTACAAAAGGTTAATAATTTTGATCATGCTCAGCAAACAAATCTCAGAAAGGATTGCGAGCCTGTTAATTGTTAAGAGACTATTCTCTCCCGAGAAGATTTTGAAAAATTCCATAAACACAGAATATAGTTACAAAACAACCTCAAACAGTCTAATTAGCATCCGGTTCGAATCTATTCTGATATGTTTTTGAACCTTATGATAATGCCAAATCCCTACATACTAAAAGATACCTGCTAAGCCAACTTGGTGTCTTTCAAACTTGTATGTGGGAGGAAACTTTAGGACAGCTTCCCGCATTCCTTGAAAGACGTTTCCAGCGTCCATTTCTGCTCGAAGCTGATCTCTTTCTCTAAGCCAATCAAAGCATCTTTGTGACACAAAATCCCTAGCTTCGTCATAAGATATACCATCAAGTCGATAATTAAAATCCCCAAGAAATGTCACCATGTCAGCCTCTGATAATTCAGGAATCCCTTCAGCAGAGTAGGTAGTACCAGCCTGTGAAGAAAATAATGCCTTGTCAAAACAAATAGAAGAAGATTGCCTCCATTAAAAATAACTAAGATCAAATGAACCGGCTCTAGTCAATGCATATACGTACATTTGTAATGCGTAGCATCTGAGCAGCAGATGAAGCACCAGCTGCAACAGAAAGGACCAATGGCAATCCAGATCTATAAACAAGCCAAAATAAATACATTGAGAAGGCAAGCGAACAATACAAGAACAGGTACAGCAGTGTACCAGCAGCAGCAGTGAAAAGATTGGTCGGTCGGCTGAAGGTCATCGTTCGATATACGTGATCAAAGTCTGCATTCCGGCGATTGACTGCCTCTAGATGTGCAGCAAAGTGACAGTTAACAAAGCACATTATTCTGTCATACACTCTAATCCTCAAACCAACAGCTCCCTGCAGCAAACATTTAGCCACATCAATTTCCATTTAGAACAAAAAAGGGGCCTCATATGAACATGTATCGACATTGAAGCTGTATCAAACCACCTTCAGGAACTAAGCTGGTATACCTATGCCCCCTACCCCAAAAAAAAAAACTTAAATCTTCTATTCTTCCCGTCCTCTCTTTGGCATTAAGACAGCACTAATCGATTAGGTGGGCAAATAGATTGTGCTTCATACGATAATAGCAAATAATTATAAAGGAGACTCAAAGCAACCCACCAAGTTAAGTTCAGACTTTTAGTTTCATTGAATATAGTTTGACACTTTGATCTCAAAAGGCAAAACGACTAGCAGAAGACAAAGTAATGCTCGTTAAAAAATTCTTATTTTGTGCCATCGTCTTTCTCCTCCCCGGGTACACCTTCACATGAATGAAAGGAACAAAATTATGCTATCACAATCATAAAGAGGGAGCCTCACCTTATTACCAATAGCACGCCCAAAGCCACATGGAACCGCTGCTGCGTCAACATCCCCTACATAAGCTCGAAGATCATTTCTCACCCTAAAAGATGAAATTCAACAATCATTTACCAGAACCTCAAACAAGGATAAAGACCGTAGAGAGCTTCCAAAAAGGTGGTCAAACAAAAATGTAAATGCATGATTATTAATAAAAACAAAAAAATTAAATTAAATAAATATACTTTTCAAGTGCCCTACCCTGATTTCCAAAATATTCTTGTCAAGGGTGAAACAAAATATTACAGCATTTCACACATTATTTCTAATAAATTAAAGTTACAGGGTGCTTAACACAAGCAAATATTCAATTAAAGGCAATGATAAAGGGTTTTGTTTATGTGACGCTGAACAATAGAAAATATCCTATTCCAAGAAAAGTACTGACCATGCAGCAATAAGCAAGCCTGCTAATTGTCTAGAACCAACACGATCAAACGTTGATCCTTCATCCAATGTTTTGCCTATCATCTCCAGCCACCACTGCCCAACAGAACTTCCCTCAAGACCTACCTACAGTTAAAAGAAAACAAGGAAGTTTATAATCAAGAAAAACAGCCGTTCAAGAACTAAGGAGAAAAAATAGAAATAAACAAGCCATGTCTCGTAAGAATGTCATATTTTGATTCCTTCTATTTAAGGAGAGCCATTTCATGTTTATAAGAGACATTCTCCTCTTTTTTTTATTGCCTAATAAAATGCTATCAGGTTCCCAGGCTTCGGTATTCAAATTCTTCACAGTTCTACTAAATGTTAACTTGCATGATTAAGAGAGTTCATGTTGCCATTTGACTAGGAAAAACTGCCTCTTATAAATTCATGAAAGTTCTGGCAGAACATACAGTCTCTCTAGCTGCAGACATAGCGAGAAAACCAGCACCCATTTCAACTTCTTGGAGCCCGACAACAACAATGCTGACATCAGAGGTAACGGAACCTAGCCAGGAAATGAGCGAGTCATGAGACGCTCTTCCTTGTCCAACATTCCATGTACCAGTCAAAATTTTCAAATTCTCTATCCTTGTATACAGAAACTCTTTGCCAGCCAACTCTGAACGCACTATACCATCAAGGGGTCCAGGCGATGTGACATTCCATCCACGTATACCACCATGGTTTGCCAAGGTGAATATATAACCTGCTCCTGCAGTCATTTTTATCACGGGACTGCTGTGAGCTACCCATCCTCCAAGCATATTACCCTCGAGGTCAAGTACCTGGACGGTACCACTTAGATAACCCACCCATATTCGCATACCAAAAGTACAAAGGCATTGAACAGCGGAAGGATGATAATGGAAATCTTGCATACGATTGCCATTCCCGTCCCACTGCACAAGCAAGCCACTTGTACACCCAGTCCAAACCAAACCATCTATAGTCATCACCAGCGCTTCAGTCCTTCGATTATCATCTCCAAAGGCACCCTTTGCTGCAACTCGACGAACAGCATCGGCTGCTCCCATTATAGCATTGCGTGACCGCTGAAAGAATCCAAAGGAATTTTGTGTTTTCTCTTTCTTTGACCCGGAAAGGACTTCCACAGAGATGTCCTGAACAGACGATATGTCCACTCGATTCTCCAGCTGACCATCTGTATTGAAAACTTTCAGTAACTCTCTCGTACGAGAATCCCTGCAACATAACAACTAGTATAATAAATAAAATCTATTGCCTAGGATATGCCTACAATTACAAAAATGCCAAACATATAATTTCATGTGAAGTATTAATGTCCTCTTAAAATACAGGTGAACACATAAGGCACGAAGCATATATTCATCCAAAAATTACAAGGAACTCTTAATTTTCTTTCTTTTTCTTATTTCTTTTGGTTGGTACAAGGAATCACACAAAATATATAGATAGTTAAGAAAGAAACATCAACAGTCCTTGCCTTTGGCTGAGATACAAACTGCATGCTGATGACAAACTGAAGGCAATATGTAAAAGATTGAATTGACAATGACACTAATTATAACACATAAGTTCAAATCAAAAGGACTTCATATTTGAATCCAGGGAAAATCTAATTTTACTCAAAAAAATGCACAAAATAAAACATATTGGAAGTAACAAAAAATAATATTCAGAATGTAGGCATACCAAAAGGCAAACGATAAATAGCCAGCACTCCAAACTTTTGCTCTAGTATTATCTGACAACAGGTATTTGACATCCGAATTAAATGTGTTACTATATCCATTTACGGCAACTTGGCTCCTGGGGTCAATGAATGATCTCTCTATTAACATTGCAGCCATGGGCCTTTCTTCGGCGGTTAAAGAAAGAGATCTTTCAAGAGCTTCCCAAGGCCATATTTTAATCACACCGGCCTCTGAACCGGACCACAGGTCTCCTGAATAAGAAAAGCAAAACAGAAAGCGTCAAGAAACTGTTGACATGCTTCAGAAAATTATTGAACATGCATCTACATGAATAAGAAGGCACCAAGAACAGCATTTTTTCACTTTCCTTTATTTACTTTTCTTGGGTCATACGCTTTTGGCTTCAACTGTGCTAGTCTCTACTAATACATGAAAATTCTAGCTCTTTACATGTAATGTTCATAGTTAAGAAACACCAAGGACCTTTTGTTTTATTTTATTTTATTTTATTTTTTTTTTTTAAAGATCTTCATACATCTATATATAGACGTTGGTTTATCAAGAATACACAAGAAAAGTACTTCAAATTGTTGATTTATCACCAGAGATAGCTTAGAACAAATAATTTATTATCAAATGGATTTGTCCATTCTAATACTCCATCTGAGAGTTATCAGCATTTATCAAAGTTGTCCCTATCTAACAGAATGCTATTGGATCAAATGACAAAGACATTGTTGACAAAAGAAATGGCTTTTCTCGAATGAAATGGTTGTTGCTATCTGCTACAATAGCGAATCATTGGTTTAACTGAATAACTATATAAAATAGATAGACGTTTCTCTTCGTCTCAGGTCGACATATCTTCTTAATTGAAAGATCCCCTACTATGGATAATACATTTTCTGGTTCTAAACGTTTTGTTCTGAAGCAAAGAAATCCACTGGGCGGTTTGGTATGGGTTTAATTGGAGTCCCACTAAGGATTTTGAATCCCTCGCCTTATTCATCCCCTCTTGGAATTGCTCCGACCAAATAACTATAAGTCCAAAAATCCATCCATCTAATATTTCAACATTTCCTCCCAAACAAACAAAGCCTAAAGTAAATTATTTCTATTCAATGTAACTGTTGGAAACTGAATCCCACGAATCTGTGACTTAATAGAATAGGGAAACTGTTAGAGAAATTCCCATTAATTTAGAATCCTAACTTTTAGGGTTAGTTTCCTTTTTTTTGTTAGTTTCTGTTTTTTCTCCTTGTAATTAGCATAATTAGTTGTACAGCTTGTGTATAAAGCCGTGTATAATTCTTCTTGAATGATATAATAGAAAACAGAAAATTTCACATGGTATCAGAGCCATCTTCTCCTCAGTTTTTTCTCAGCCTTCATTGCTGAAACCAGAATCCATTCTCCTTAGTTTCTTCTCAATTTTTCTCAGTTTTTTCTCAGCCTTCATTGCTGAAACCAGAATCCATTCTCCTTAGTTTCTCCTCAGTTTTTTCGGCCTTCATTGCTGGAAACAGAACCCATTCTTAAAAAAAAAAAAAAAAAAAAAAAAAAAAAAACCTTTTTTTTTTCTTCTGGCCTTCATTGCGCGATTATATTCCCTTGAACCCATATTCGTCCCAAATCCAATATGTCCGAGACAACCTCATCCCAAACCCCATCACAGATCACCTCTAAAGCAATCCCGTCTAACCCACCTACGGGTGAACTCCAGTATATTCAGGCCGCCTATTGATTGAATGGAAAAAATTATCTGAAATGGTCCCAATTTGTCCGAGTTTATCAGAGGGGCAAAGGAAAGTTGAGCCACCTTGTAGGAACAGGTCCGAAGGAAGGAGATCCCCGGTTCGATGCGTGGGAAGAAGCCGACTCCATGATCATGTCATGGTTATGGAACTCAATGAATCCCGACATTAGTGACACCTGCATGTTTTTGTCTATGGCTAGGGAGATTTGGGAGGCGATTCGACAAACATACTCAAAGGCACGTGATGTGGCACAAGTGTATGAAATCAAGATCAGGGCGGGAGCGACGAAACAGGGCAGCAAGACAGTCACTGAATATGCGAATCTCTTGCAGAATTTATGGCAGTAACTGGACCATTATCGCTGCATTGAGACTAAATGTGCATCGGATGCAGCAATCTTGAAGGATTTTATTGAAAAGGATCGAGTTTATGATTTTCTTGCAGGACTCAATGTGGAGTTTGACCAAGTGAGGGTTCAGATTCTCGGAAAGGAAGAAGAACCATCACTGAATGAGACTATTTCTCTAATCCGTGCAGAAGAAAGTCGAAGGGGGGTTATGCTTGAACCCCAAACTGTGGAAGGACCTGCCATGGTAACGGCGAAGGATCAGCCCTCATCAACAGTACCGGGAAACGAACGAGTTGAAGGACAAGGACGAGATCATAAGGAGAATCTTTGGTGTACCTACTGCAAAAAATTTAGGCATACTAGAGAAACGTGTTGGAAATTACATGGAAAACCACCAAGCCGTGAATGGGGACACAAAGGTGGACAGCCAAAGCCTCAAGGTCGCGCTCATTTCAGTGGACAACCCACGGAACAGCCAAGTCAAGAACAGGCAGGTAAACCAGATGGAATTTAACAAGGAGGAGATAGAGAAACTAAGGGGACTTCTCGGTTCCCTGGAGAAGACTGGTGGTACTTGCTCTCTTGCATTCTCAGGTAAGTTCTCTACTTCTCAAGGATTACATGTCTCAGATAAAGTTATTCAGGAATTATGGGTAATTGACTCCGAAGCCACAGACCATATGACCCATTCTTCATTACATTTTTGTACCTATTCACCTTGTCCAAGTAATCGGAAAATAACAGTGGCTAATGGTTCTCTCATCACTGTAGCCGGCCTTGGAAACATTCAACTCAGTCCATTCATTACTCTAAAAATGTGCTGCATGTCCCGAAATTGTCAACAAATTTAATATATATACAAAAGCTTACCCATGACATGAATTGCAATGTTTTCTTCTATCCCTCTCACTGTACATTTCAGGACCAGGTTTCGGGGAAGAGGATTGGACTTGCTAAGGAAAGGGACGGCCTCTACTATCTTGAAGAACCAAGAACATCTAGTGTTATCAAGAATAAGTTACCTCTGTCATTTCTCTCATCCTCTAATAAAGACACCATTTGGCTTCATCACTTTAGATTAGGACATCCATCATTTGGAATTTTGAAAACTATGTTTCCTTCATTGTTTAAAGGGCTAAGTGTCGAATTTTTCCATTGTGATGTTTGTGAATTGGCAAAACATAAACGTGTTTCTTTTCCAATTAGTAATGAAAGAAGCTCCATTCCTTTTTATTTGATACATAGTGATATATGGGGGCCTTCCACAATTCCAAATGTGTTTGGCTCACGATGGTTTGTTTCCTTTATAGATGATTGCACTAGAGTCTCTCGGATTTTTCTTCTTAAACAAAAATCGGATGTGAGTAGTGTGTTACCAAATTTCCATAACATGATTCAAAATCAATTTGGGGTTAAGATAAAAAGATTTAGATCGGATAATGCGAGGGATTATTTCAACCAAATTTTATCTCCATACTTTCAAAAGGAGGGGATTATTCATGAGTCCTCTTGTGTTAATACTCCTCAACAAAACGGGGTTGCTGAAAGAAAAAATGGCCATTTATTAGCTACAACCCGAGCTTTTCTTTTTCACCAAAACGTTCCAAAACACTATTGGGGAGAAGCCGTATTCACAGCCACATACATAATCAACCGATTACCTTCTAAAGTGTTGGGATTTATTTCACCAATGGAAAGACTATCCCAGTTTTATCCTGATTTAAAGACCACTAATAATCTGACCCGAAGAATCTTTGGTTGTACTGCATTTGTTCACATTCACAACAATAATCGAGGGAAGCTAGATCCAAGAGCTGTCAAGTGCATTTTCATAGGATATTCGTCCACCCAGAAAGGATACAAGTGTTATCACCCTCCTACAAAAAAAGTCTTTGTCTCTATTGATGTCACATTTGAAGAACAAAAACCATATTTCACCTCACCTTATCTTCAGGGGGAGTCTTTAGTAGAAGACAAGGATTCTTTCTTACTTGACTTACCAAATTTACCCACTTCAGTCTCTTATCCAAGCCAACCTTCTCTGCCTGAACCTTCTCCGCCTGAACCGTCTCAACCTGAGTCATCACCCGAGTCTCCAACCCAACCAATGGCAGAGGATAATGAATCTCTTGATCCTATGATGTTTTCGCAGGTATATTCAAGAAGAGGAATCCTAATTCTGTGCAAGTTCAAGACTCAACTTCTAATCCTGAGAATGAGGTAAATACAGTTTCAAACCCTCTTCCTCAGTTGCCTTGTGATCATGATGTTCCTATTGCCATTAGAAAAGGTACAAGAGAATGCACTAAACATCCACTATACCCTTTAGCCAAATTTGTGTCATTCAAAAGATTCTCACCATCACACAAAAGTTTCCTTGTCAACCTAAATAACATTCATATTCCTAATACCTTATTTGAGGCATTATCTGATGAGAATTGGAGAAATGCTATGAGAATGGAAATGCAGGCACTAGAGAAGAATCAAACGTGGGAACTTGTTCATCTGCCATCCGAGAAGAAAGCAGTGGGGTGCAAGTGGGTGTTTACGGTGAAGTATAAGTCAGATGGATCCCTAGAAAGGTACAAAGCCAGGCTCGTAGCAAAGGGATACACCCAAACCTATGGTGTTGATTATGAGGAGACATTTGCCCCAATTGCCAAGATGAATACTGTAAGAATCTTGCTTTCACTTGCTGCCAACTTTAATTGGTATTTGGAGCAATTTGATGTAAAGAATGCATTCCTTCACGGTGATCTAGAAGAGGAGATATACATGGATGTTCCTCCAGGATTTAATGGGGAATTGAAAGGTAATAAAGTGTGCAGATTAAAAAAGGCTCTTTATGGGCTTAAGCAATCACCAAGAGCCTGGTTTAGAAGATTCTCCAAGGTGATGCTTGCTGCGGGATACAAACAAAGTCAAGGTGATTACACGCTTTTCATAAACCATTCAGATTCAGGGGGAGTCACAGCTCTTCTTGTATATGTGGATGATATAATAATGACAGGAAATGATGAGGCGGAGAAAGACGTTTTGAGAAGACGCTTAGTCAAAGAATTCGAGATAAAGGAGCTTGGGAGATTGAAGTATTTTTTGGGAATTGAAGTAGCTCATTCCAAAGAAGGGATATTCATTTCACAACAAAAGTACGTGGTTGACCTCTTAAAAGAGACAGGAAAATCAGCATGCAAACCAGCTCCTACTCCAATCGACTCGAATCACAGACTCGGGGAGGCAAGTGAAGATCCAGCAGTAGACAGAGAAATGTATCAACGACTAGTAGGAAAGCTCATATACCTTGCTCACACGCGACCAGATATTGCATATGCTGTGAGTTTAGTCAGCCAATTTATGCACAGCCCGAGAAAAGTTCACCTACAAGCAGTCTATAGGATACTACACTATCTAAAGGCTAATCCTGGCAAGGGGATCTTATACAGAAGAAATACAGGAGTGGTTCTTGAGGCATATACTGATTCAGACTATGGAGGTTCACTTACTGATAGACGGTCCACTACAGGTTATTGCACTTTTCTTGGAGGCAATCTTATTACTTGGAGAAGTAAAAAGCAGAATGTGGTAGCCAAATCAAGTGCAGAAGCAGAGTTCAGGGCAATGGCTCAAGGAGTGTGTGAGCTGCTATGGATCAAGATAATTCTAGAAGACCTTCGGATCAGCTGGGAAGGACCAATGAGATTGTATTGTGACAACAAGTCTGCTATTAGCATTGCTCATAATCCTGTTCAACATGACAGAACTAAGCATATTGAAATAGACAGACATTTTATAAAGGAGAAATTGGACAGCGGATTGATTTGCACACCATATGTCTCAACCAATGATCAACTTGCTGATGTACTCACAAAGGGGCGCAGTAGTACAGAATTTCACGAACTTATTTCCAAGCTGGGAATGCGAGATGCATATTCACCAGCTTGAGGGGGAGTGTTGGAAACTGAATCCCACGAATCTGTGACTTAATAGAATAGGGAAACTGTTAGAGAAATTCCCATTAATTTAGAATCCTATCTTTTAGGGTTAGTTTCCTTTTTTTGTTAGTTTCTGTTTTTTCTCCTTGTAATTAGCATAATTAGTTGTACAGCTTGTGTATAAAGCCGTGTATAATTCTTCTTGAATGATATAATAGAAAACAGAAAATTTCACAGTAACTGCTCCAAATTCCAATTCCATTTAAAATTCTTAGCAACAAAAGCAACATATCTAAAAACATAATGATAATCAGAGCAATCAAGTGACAGAAAATTTCATAAAACTCTTTCTTCTATTTCTCAGGTATTGCAAGATTTAATTCATTCGATTCTCATAGCAAAATGTAAATAAGCAACCAAACAAATAAACTGACCATAAGCTGTGATAACGAGGGAAAGTACGGGGGCTTTTTGAGCCAGCCACGACAAGGCTTCCTTGAAAGCATCGCCATTTTCATCCATTCTCCAACACCTGATTCTCCCATCCCTATGCCCACTCCACACCACCCTCGCCCCCTCATCCGCCGCCAGACACAGAGCCGGCGACGTCCCTACCGACTCCTTGAACGGCACCGCGTCCTCGTGGTCGTCGCCTTCCCCGGCAGCGGCGTAGAGATCGGTCAGCTCCCACCGGCGGAGACCACACTCGGTGGCGGCCCAGAGATGCGAGCTCGTGGCCGCGATCGAGCGGAGGAAGCGGCCGATCTGAGCCTCCCGGAGCGGGTGAGGCCTCACCTCCAGGCTGAACGGCCGGTGAGGGTGCACGGCGGCGCGAACAGGCAGGCGGAAGATGCCGGAGCCGCCGCCTCGGGCGATCAACTCCGGGAGAGGATTCGGAAGAGGAACGGCGTCGGTAGGGAAGGAATTGGAAGGTGGAGAATGGTGAGGGGTGAGGGAGAGCTTGCGGTCGAGGAATTGGAGCATGTAGTCGAGGCGCTTGGAGGCGGACTCCATGGAAGAAGAGTCGCCGTTCTTGAGGAGGTCTTGCTCGTCTTCTTCGTCATCGGAGGAGTCGACGAAGCGGCGGTCGGAACTGGAATGGAGATTGGTGGTGGTAGCGGAGCCGGTGCCGGTGGCGGAGGTGAAGAGGCCGAAAACATCATCGTTTGGGTCAGGTGGATCCATGAGAGAGATAAGAATAAGAGGATGATGGGGCGAGAAAATCTAGGCAAAAAGGAAATTACTACAGTGTCTGTCTCTGTGTGTTAATGACTCATAGGCGTGAATTTTTCATTGAAAAATAAATAAAGAAAGAAAAATCCTTTTAATAGGTATTACCTGTAGTAATTCATCAAATGGATAATAGTTAATAATCAGGTTTGAAATGGACGGTTAGAAAATCTTGTCAAGTAATATCATTTTTGTTAAATGGCTTTAACATGATCCCAATAAAAAAAGTGGCTGCCATAGGGCTTAGAGAGAAGAAGGCATGACTTTCAAAAATAGAAGAAACCCTATTCTTTAAAAAATAAAAAAAGGAATAAATATCCCCAAAAAAAAAAAAAGAAAAAAAAAAGAGAAACATTTGTAAATGGACAAATAAGAAGATCAAATGGAGCAGTCAAAGCAAACTATGAATTTTTATAATATAGACGAAGTGGTGGAAGTGTGGTTTTGAATGAAAGTATTTCGTCGAATTATAAACGAACTGGGAATTAATAATTTTTTTACGGACCCAAGCCAAATAGAGGGATATATATCCTTCATAAGTATTGTCACTGAGGAAGAGGTGAGGGCTTGGGTCCCCTGCCCTTGGTCGTGATCCATGCAGAGGACGGAAACCATCGGTGACGAAGGTTGCGGAGTCGCGATTGTGATACGGAAGCCATGGTCACAACACCGTCGGCAGCAAAGGTTGTGAGGTCAAACGAGAATGGATTGCAATCTGTGGGTCGCGACAATGCAGCCTCCATGGCATTGCTCCCAAGGCAGTAAGAACCCCCTCCCACAGTGGTTACTGGCTTTTCTTTTTTTTTTTTTTTTTTAATGAAAAATTTGTTTGTTTGGGTTAGGGAAGAAAAATGGTGCGGTTGTATGTAGCAATGTGCACTTAAGATTTTGCGCAACTCAAGTGTTCCTATATGTGTGATTTGATCTTTATGGCATACATTTTAGTAAATACAGATAGTGTCTCTTAAATTGTCTGTACCACAGATTTTCCTTAAAGAAAGTAATACAATTACTTTAAGGGAATCTGTGGGTAAAGCCCCTTGTATATATCTTACCAATAGAGCTTCATCTAAGACCATTGAAATTTAATACAATGGATAAAACTTAAAAGGGTGTATAAAAACAAAAATAAACACTGATTTATAGAATTGTCGCTAAAAAATAAAAAATTAAATTCCTCATTTTAATTAATTTTTTTAATTAAAAATAAAATTTAAAAATTTAAAAATAATAAAAATTGATATATAAATTACAGGTAGGAGGGCCACCAACAGAAGGTCGACGGGGGGAGGGGGGAGCACCACGTTTGATGGCGGGTCGAGGGGAGGGGCGACCGCCGATGGAGGCTCAGGGGAGGGAGGGTGGGGGATTTCACTGTTTGGCAATTTCACGGGTGGGAAGGGGGCGACAGCCGATTGGGAACTCGGGGCAAGGGTTGGGGGTGACAGCTCATGGCAGCTCGGGGGGTGGGGTGCTGGCCAATGGGGGCTCGAGTGAAAGGGGGTGAGGGTTTACCGTGAGTCTAGCGATTTAGTAGGTGAGGGGGTCACGGGTCTGGATCGCCGCCTGTGGAGGGGGCGATTTCCCTGTCACCAGAAGTGGAAGTCACCGCCACAAGAGTCACCTGTGGAAAGGTTGGGGTTTTTTTATTTTTGCTTTGTTTTTTATTTTTCAATTTCTCAGCTATGATACTATAAGCTAAGGTGCGTAATAGTTATGCACACAAGTAAAAGCTCAACCATTAGAATACATCGAATGGTCTTTAAAATGATTTTTATCGACATGATATATAAAAAAGATTGTACCACAACTTTTCACAATAATTTAATAGGAAATAGGCTGTTGTAAATATTATTTTAAAATAATTACTGGTAGGTCTTGTTTTTAGACCATTTATCTTGGATCTATTGAGTGAAATATTGAATGTGTCTGGTAATCATGGTATGCACTAGCTCATAATATAATAGACTAAAAAATTTAACAAAATTGAAAAATACCCAGTATCCCATTATTCACCACATGTACTGCCCTTTAATAACCACAAACAGGGCTTTATGGACAACCCCACCATCGTCGTTGGCCCATTGGCCTTGTTGTTCAGTTACAGCACAATCATTGAGCATAGAAATCTCCCGATGAAATGGCCACGAGGAAATGACGGAGGGAATCCCGATGCCTACGTTGTGGTCTCCACGAATCCCAAGCCCGTGGAGTAAGGAGTCTCTCCACCCTTTGCGGCACCCATCTCACCAAGAACAGAGAGAAGAAGAGGCAGTGGCGGTGGGTCTTCCCATGGAAGCGGAGAGGTCTCAGTCCGGCCTTTTTGGGCAAACCCAGTTGCCGGTAGTGGGTTTTCCCTTCGAACAGGAGCTTCATGAACAACCCCACCAATGTCGTCGACCCACCGCCCTTGCCATTCAGGTACAGTACAGATCGTCGAGCACAAAGTACGACCAAGAAATATCCTAATGAAACAACGTCGAGGCTACAATGGAGGGAATCCCGATGCCTACCAACGCCGTCTCCATCGATCCCAAGCCCACTGGGCAAGGAGTCGTTCTGACTCCTCCAAACCCTCTACGCGAGGCCCACCCTGATGCGGCGGCGACCTAGTTACCGGTGGTGGATCTCCCATTCGTTTTCTCAGAATTTTTTTAATCAGATCATATTAAATTTTTTGTTGGAAAAAAAAATGTAAATCTCAAATAAAATGAAAGATTACGTGTATATGAGTCTCTCTTAACATTTGGTGCATTTTATATCATAATCATTTTATTCCTCACAATATCATTTTTTATTGTTAGATGGATTATAACGAGTAGTTACTTTGAGATTCTACCAGAGTCTTTTTCAATTTAACAATCACAAATGAATAATTCAGTTTTTTTTTGTTTTTCATTATTAACTGTGTGTTTGATGTATTATTTATTTATTTATTTTTTTTTTTTTTGTTTTGTTAAGAATTAAATAAGAGAGAAACAGTTGAAAAAGTTTTAAAATTTAAGGAAATTGATGTTACAAATTAAAAATACATATTGTGATAAGGTTTGAAATTAAAAGGGGCGATGAGATTTATTTATTAACAAAAGATAGGATTTAGATTTATATATATATATATATATTTATGTTTATGTCTAAATAGAATCGTGTATAAAATGAGGATCTTTCAACCAACCTCCACGACACATTTGAAACTATTACACTTTGGGAACGCGGAGTGGTGAAGCTCATGATGTTTGTTCGGGGGTTTTTTTTTTTTTAACTTATTATTTATTTATTTATTTATTTTAAGAAGAAGAAGAAGAAGAACACCTTTGACCTTTAATTTACTAAAATTTGATTAAAGAAAATTCTAAAATAAAAGGAGTTAGAGACTCAAATTATGCAAATTGTGTTTTGTCTTGATATGAATGACCGAATTCTACTATTAGTTTTTTGTTTTTGTTTTTGTTTTTTTGAAAAGAAGTAGTAAACAGCATTTTGTATAAATTGTTGAAGAAATAGCATATTTAAAAAAATATTTTGAATAATTGATATCAGATAACAAATTTATCAAATAAACGATTATTGTTTATATAATAAAATTTCTATTTACTTAATAAATTTATTATTTATTTTAAATATTTTAGCATCTTATTATTTACTTAATCGTTTTCGTAAAAATTTGTTCGTTATAATTTTTCTACTTTTTTTTTCAGAGCAAATATCATTAGAAGAATTTTGATGTGTTTTTTTTTCCTTTTTTTTTTTTTTTTTCTATAGTAAGTGAACATTTAAAAATTTTCAATAGTAGAATATATATCAAAGAAAAGTTTCATTATATTATTTTTTTGCAATGTAAATATAATATTTTTTTTAACGATCTAAAATGTGCTAGTACTGCATGCGAGAAGGAGAATGGGGCCAAAATGAGATTAGCAAAGGGGAAAAAATAGGGGAGTAAAGAACGAGGAAATCAAGTAAGGTAGATGGGGGAGCATGATGGACGGAAGAAAGGACTAGGGATCGTAAATTGTTAGGGAGGCAATAGAGGTAAGAGTATGATTATGTGTGCAAGTAAGTTGAAAAAAAACGTAGTTAATATGTCTCGGTTAAATAAGGGTAACATTTGTTACTACTTGTCTTGTTTTAAATTCTCTTCATTTCTTTTTCCCCTCTTTCGGAGCAACAACTCACTTTTTCTATTTTCACTCCTAAAATCTCGTGACATTCGTTTTTTTTTTTTTTTTTTCACTTTTCGTCCCTACCAAACCTAGTTTTAATGAGAATGAGAGATGCTTACTAATCTGGAGGTTGATATATCAATAACTTTTTCAACCGAATAGGCATGTACATACGATCACAAATTATCTTACAAATCAAACAAACAAACATATTTATTTTATTTATTTATTTATTTATTCTGATTTTTGTTGAAGGATTATTAGAATAATCTTGGAGTCCTAATTACTAAAAAAGGGTGTGAAATATATTAAGAACAATAATAACAATAACAATATTTACGAAAAGTCGTTGATACATAGGCTTCATCAATTGTAAGAGTCTTCTAATGGGAATAACGAGTTCAATACTGTAGGTCTACCACTTCAGTGTGTGTGTGTGTGTGTGTGTATATATATATATAAATCTTCCTCGTTCTTGAATATTTTGGTCAAACCAGCAATCTCATTGGTCAGTAAAAGTTAGTTGCATTTATTTTAATTTCATAAAAAAATAAAAAAATAAAAGGATTCTCTCTTTGTTAGGGAGATTTGTAAGGGAACCCAACTCTATTCGTGTTAGTCAACAAGCAATTATATATAAAATCATTCCCATTTTATTTTATTTTATTTTTTACTGAAATAACATTTTCTTTTATTGGAAATTAATTTTATTTATTGAAGAGTAATTGACCTAAATAATCCTTGAACTCTTTGAAAAATGACGGTTTGATCCTTTTTTTTTTTGTCGAGATAACCATAAATTCCTTTTTTTTTTTTTTTTTTTGGCAATTTCCGTCTAGTTCCGTTAAAAAACTCACAGAATGATCACGTGAAAATCACGTTTTGTGCTTTTTGAAGGAAAATACCCTCATTCATATAATAACATTAAAAAAAAAAAAAAAAAAGAGGAGAGACCTCTCTCTCTCCCCTCTCCTACCTTACCTCCCTAACGATCTGACACCGACACTAGAGCCGAAGCCCGTCTCCCTCCTTCCTTCCCCCCTCCCCCGCCGGCGCTGCGATCTGGGTTCACTCTCCCCCCCTCTGCAAGATCTACCCCCCCTCCGAGTTTGCCAATCTAGGTCCTCCTACCCCCGTGGTGTCGTCGATCTTGAAGAGAGAGAGATAAGGGAATTTTGTTTTTTGTTTTATTATTTTTTTAATATTTATTAAATAAATTATTATTAAATTACTAAAATACCCTTACTAATTAGATCACATGTATTGCACATGACATATTCTGTTAGAAATTTAACGGATTTGGACAGAAAGGACTATAATGATGAACATATTAAAGTTTAGGCTCTTCTTGCACAAAATAATAATAATAATAATAAAACAGAAACTAAACCATCAACTTTTAAAAAGTTTATGGACTATTTGAGCCAATTACTCTTTATTGAATAGAAAACACAATGGACTGCGACCATTTGATCTAGAGGCATTGAGTTTGGAACGTTGATAGGGCTTTTGAGAGAGGTTATGAATTCGATCTCGAATATATATCAAGTAATTATGGAATGAAATGGTATATATATGTTAAGAAAAAGTTAAGGTTAATACTTGTTAGTCTTATTGAGCTTAAGATTAATGTTTTAAGCAAAAAAAACTCAAAGATCCTAAATTTAACGTCAAACATTTTCATTTTCGAGTGATAATACAATCAAAATTTGTTAGGTCCCCGTTTAGAGGAATGATTTACCTCGATTTGACCTATCCATGCGAATGGATCGTTTAAAAACACATTTGGAATCAAAAATTTTGGATAGACCATCTAAATGCTATGCTAAAAAAAGTTGTTTAGGTAAACTAAAGAAAAGTGCCCCTTCTAAATTGGGGTTATTTCTTGCTTCAAATATGATTGGGATAATTCTTTTTTACTTTTCTGTTTAGAGGGAAAGGGAAAAGAAAAACAAAATGAGCCCATGAAAATACGCCATCAAAAACTTCTAGGACATAAGATTCGTGAGATAATAACACCTAATAGCAAAGAGCTACTCAAATGAATAGCTGGTAGCAACCCCACAGGGAAAAGCCTAGACCTTCACCTCAAGAATACCATCGGTTTAAAACATCTTTAGATTAAACCCAAAGGAAAAAAACTCTGGAACGGAAAAAGAGTACATAAAACCTTGGCACTACTTGTAAAATCCCTTAGTTGGACAATTTGCTAGTTGTATCATTGCAAATAATCTCAGAACAGATTGTCAAGAAAAGATTAATTCATTTAACGAACCAAACATCCTTGTACTTGTATTGGTTGACAGAACATGAGAACATAGAGCATCATTGAATCCATCTCTTTCAGCAACCAGTTTCCAAATAAATCAATCTCCTTCAATTGTTCAAAATCTGAAACCAAACATATCAAATAAAGACCAAATATTAAAAACAATTGTTGAAGTAAAGTAGAAAGGATAAGAAAGAGAAATTAATAAATAAAAACTTTAGCACTCTGTCTTCTCATAAAATTCAATGCCGGGTTACAACATTACATATTAAATTTCACAAATATTAAACGAATTTGTTCTCATAATTTATAAGAAAAACAATACCTTTATAAACAGAATCAAATTTGGTAATATGACTTCCAATTCCACAAAGAATATTTAGATAATATTAATTAAGAATATTGGTAAGGGATATTCTTACCATGATGTATATATTTTGGAAAAGGACAAGTACACGTGTGAAATGATGGCTATGTTCTATCTTATTTCGAAGAAGAAGAGGCTGCATTTTCTTTGTTATGCTGAATCTTCTGATCATGACCAGCCGTATCTTCTTTAGAATTATGGTCATCCTGAAATTATAAATAAGAGACATATATACAAGTAGCTTGAATTTCTTTGTTTGCTTTTTATAAGTTTTTCAATATTTATTATTTTCTTGGTAAGCTATATAAATTAATGTTGCATAAATTTACACTAAATAAATAAATTTCTGAAGGGATTTGAGCAAACTGAGTGGTATTGGCATCCCATTATAATTCTGATTTACCAAAGTCTCACTAAACAATTGTCACAAATATTCTTATATCAGACTTCAAATATATAAATATATATATAATATCAAAGTTTTATGAAGGTGGGATAATGCATACCACAATTTCTGAGAATATCCATTGTAATGCTATATATGAGTCGTCCCAAAGCTTTCTTATGCTCCTATTGAGATCACCCTCCCATAGCTCTTCGATTGGTTTGGCTTCTTCCTGATTAATAAAAAACCAATCCAAAACATAGAATTCAAGCCGGCGGTCTAGTTCTGCAATTATTAATCTGTCCAAGTTCGGGGTGTTTATAGTTCCATGAGAGAAGCTCCTCATCTCAGGGCATGCCCCCAAATTTATTTTCTCCAAATTTGGAAATTGTAACTTATTATTTCCACTATGAAAGCATTTGAGATTGGGCAAATGGTGAAGAGCTAAGATTTCAGTAGGCTGAAAACAATCTCACTTTCTGCAGCTGATTCATCCTCCATCTGATCATTGACATGAATTACTTGTGTCATCTGATTGCATTTACCAATGAAAACTCTTGTGAGTTGGGCCAGACTTGTAGCTGTTGAGGAATTAAATAAACTTATCAACCCATGACATTTCCACACTCCAAGATTTGTTAATTTTGTAGCCACAACCTGTGAAAAGATTATCAAATTTATTAGTATAAAGAAAAAACATTGTAAAGAGGATTTGTAAACTTGTATTCCCAAAGTATTTTAGTCATCACGGTGTCAATATAAATGTAGCATTTTATATTTATAGATTTGTACCTTTTCTACAATACATTCCAAATACAAATCCCAGCAACAAAACTTTCATGAAACTCTTATGGCAAATAGTATTTACACTCTAGTGTTTTCTCTCTATACTATGCTGACTTTGGACCAAATCCTAATGAACGGCATACCACAAGAAGCAAAATAAAATTGAATTCAAATTTCAATGAATGTAAAATAGTAAAGAAAGGATACCTTTTCATTGAATAGAGTTTGTTGGGCCTCCAACTCTCTTTCTTCAATTGCTCGCAGCAATGTTACTGTTGATTCATGAGAACTAGGAATAAATGTTCTCAATTTGTAACAAGCCCATATTATGAGCTTTGATAAGGACGGGAATTCAATGCAATCTCCTTCACAAAACCTTTTGAGTTTTGGAAGATGTTGAAGCTCAAGAGATTCAAGTTTAGGGAATGAGATGATGTTCTTCAACCTCCCATCTTCTCCTACTGCTTTTGTGACTATCTGTTCCATGGCCTTACATTTTAATACACTCAGCTTCTTAAGCTGAATAAGGCTTTCAACCATTGCAAAAGAGAACATATACTGTACGTTGTTGCATTTAGAGATTATTAGTTCTCGTAAATTTCTGAAACTCATTCCTGCAACTACCTGTAAAAATGAAATAGAGGCAAATTGTTGCATCAAGTTAGAGAATTTTTGTTACATTTGACTGCTACTTTTGTTAATTTTAATTATCATCACGTATATAAAAATAATAGTAAATAAAAGAACTGGGTATGATAAAAGAACTGGGTATGATACTGCTTCATAATTACAAATACTTCAAATTCTGAACAAAAAGGCATAAATATAAATTATGTGCCAATGTTTTTTTATTATTGTTTTATTTAAATTCATTGTTATAATGTGCGTGCTGCATATATTATTCGGTATGTAGGCTTTTCTTGGACTTTCTTTTGCTACATACGATGAATTCCATATCATTATTTGCTTCTATGTTTTATGTTTTATTTCTTGTATGTTACTGCTTTTTCTTTACCAAAGTATATTTCTAATTATACAAAATTAATGCTTTAAATTTTGAACTTACCGATATCTTTTATAACATAACAAGAGAGAAATTTTTACTAACCATCTCTTGTGAATATTTGGAGGAAAGTCAAATTTCATGAAAAGATGACCAGTTGAAGGCTTTCAAACGTAACTAAACAAGCTGTTAAGATTCACTTAGCAAAAATAAAAATAAAAAATGTAAAGATGATCTCAATTTTACGAATGACTTGATTGATACACAACACTATAATTTGTTCTGTAACAAATCATTTATTCGTACCAATTCAAAGACAAACAAAACAATAGAAAGATTGTCCAAACTTTCGTGAATGAATATTTTTATCTTTATCTTTATTTTTATTTTTATTTTCTAAAAATACATTCTCTGAGAAACCTCTAATTAAGTAGCAAAAACCAATTAATTTGTATTTCTAGAAAGATTAAATGCAGATTCAAGTTTGAATTATGAGTTTTCATTTATATATGTTGATAACAGTTAGGTTAATATGATATAGTTTTTTAAGGAAAATAAATGATTTTGTTTAAATAATTGAAATATTTATTGAAAAAAATCAGCTTTAGAAGATTTTATATTGCATACATAATAATAATAATAATAATAATAATAATTATTATTATTATTATTATTATTATTTTCTGAAAGAAATTGGGTTATAAAGGTACAAGTTGGAATACCTAGATAATTCCGGGGAGCTATAGATATCCTAGCATGATATATGGATCTCTCATGAAGTAGATTGTCCATATTTCCCGACCAATGTGATAGTGATGGCTTGAGTCCAAGCATTCAGCGAGGAGAACGAGCACCCTACCAACCCACTTAAGGGATATTAATGAATACATAATTAATTTGAACACGGAACGATGATGATATTCAATAAAATATAGATACCAAGTAATATTAACAATTTGGCCATGTGTTTGCTTTCAGGTTTGGGTTCTTATTCTGAGATAAAAATGATATAGACTTTTGTTGGACTTTCTTTTGCTACATGCGATTAACTCCACATCAATACTTGCTTCTCTGTTATATTTCTTCGTTTAAAAACTTCCATTATTGTATGCTACTGCTTTTTCTTAATCGGGATGTATTTGTATTTATAGAAAATTAATGCTTTAAATTTTGAACTTACCGATATCTTTTATATAACTTAACAAGAGAGAAATTATTACCAATTTCTCTTGTGAAGGTTTGGAGGAAAGTCAAATTTCATGAAAAGATGACATGTTGAAGGCTTTTAAACGTAACTACACAAGTTAAAAAGTCACTGAGTAAAATAATAATAATAATAATAATAATGTAAAGATGACCTCAATTTTATAAAAGACTTGATTGAAACACAACACTATAGTTGGTTCTCTAAACAGATCTTTAATATAAATTCGTACAAATTCAAAGAGAAACAAAACAATAGAAAAATTGTCCAAACTATTATAAACAAATATTTTTATCTGTCTTTATTTTTATTTTTTAAAAATACATTTTTAGAGAAACCTTTAGGTAGTAAAAGCCAATTAATTTGTATTTGTCCAAAGATTAAATGCAGATTAAAGTTTAATTTACGAATTTTCATTTATTTATGTGGGTTAATATGATAGTTCTAAGCTCTAAGTTTTTCAAGGAAAAAAAATTATTTCTTTTAAATAATTGTATTATTTTATATAAAAAAAAATAAAACTATAAAAAAAAGCTTCAGAAGTTTATATATTAGAATAATTAATGTGAATAAAGAACAATAATTATATTCAATAACAATTTGGGCATGTGTTTGCTTACAAGTCTGGGGAATGGAATCTTTGGATTTTGTCTCTTCTTTTGTGACTAAAATTAGGGCAGTGCATGAAAACCGTCGATCCGCCCAAACCGATCGCCCCGGCCCCACCCTAGTCATTACATGCCCTTTCTTGGGTGGGTTTTCAACCCACTCACCTTCTTTGTGGGTGAGGATGATTTAGGATTTTGATTAGCGGGCTAAACCCATCTGCCCGTCAATTGTCCTTAGTATAAATTATATTATATAATATTTATATTTAACATTTTGACTTATGAGCCCTATTATTTACTATTACTACTAATTTTTTATTTTTGCTGAGATTAAAATGTTAATGACTGTCATACTAATAATACTATAATAGTAATAGTAAACTATTCAAAAATATTCAATGTTTATTCACTATCTCTCTTGTTTCTCCTCGTCTCTTTATCCCTCAATCTCAAACTCTTAAGCATCAAGCTTCTGTACATGCAGATGGGTTTATATACATACATAGGATTACAAAATCTCCATGCCTTATTGTGTTATCTTTTATCTTTGCATCTTTTCAAGCTATCACCTACGGACGGTAATCAATTTTTAGTCTCAAGTTTATTATATATTTTTCATTTTTTCATTTTTTCATGTTTTAATTCAATTCCTTTCTCTCTATTAAAAAAATTCTCTCAACATTCTCTATCCACCCGCCAAACCATCCATCCCTGTCTATCCTCATCCACCTCCAACTCGCCCAAACCATCTTTTAGTTGGGCTGGTATGAGTTGAGATTTTGACAATTTTATTGTCTTTTAACCGGCCAAGCACCCACCCGTCACCAGCCGAACCCGCCCATGCACACCCCTCTTCTATAGGATCACAGTTTTCTATGCTTAGCTATAGACAGTAAACCATTGCACCTTTCAATTCTCAACTCTTGAAGATTCTCAAACATAACCTCCAAAGATGACTTCATCAATTTTGTGAATGACTTAGTTGAAACACGGTATTGTCATTGGCTCTCTAGACAAACTATTTCATGAATATAAAATTCTCACAAATTAAAAAAAAAAAAAAAAAAAAGATCAAAAATTTTTCAACATTTAAAAGTGAAATATTTTATTCTTATATTTATTTTAGGGAAAAAACAAAGTTCAGAGAAATCTTTTGGTTGTAAATTAAAATCAAGTTTATTTGTATTTTTCAAAGGACTAAACACAGATTTAAGTTTAATTATGATTTTCCATATGTATATGTTGTTAGTGCTGCGTGAACATGATAGTGGCATGTATAGTGCTAACTCCACGTTTAAAAAAAAAAATAGATTTCTTTTGTTGATTTATACTTTTCTATTTTTTATTTTTTCAAAACAAAACAAAACAAAACAGCTTAAGAAGTTTATATATGGGATACGTAATTAATTTCAATAAAGAAAAATAATGATATTGAATATAATATGCATAGATATGTTAGTATAGTAAGTAATGCTAGTAATTTAGGCATGTGTTTAGGTTCATTATGGAAGCTTAATAAGTTTTTATTATGATTTTTTTTTTCATTTCAATACGTAGATATGCTGGGTCGACATGGTAGTCCTTAATTTCAAAGTTTTCCAAGGAGATAATAAATTATTTTTTTAATTGATAGTCTTATCTATAAAAAAAAAAAAATTAATAAAAAAATCAGTAATATTTGAAGGTTATAAATTGGATACACAATTAATTTCTATAAAGAATCAATAATGATATTCAATAAAATATGCATACATAAGTAGTAACTAGTGTTAGTAATTTTGGGCAGGCCAGTGTTTGGGTTCTTCTTCGGAAATAGAGAAATAATGACAAAAATATAAAGAAGAAATCAGAATAGGAATAAATTAATGAAATTTAATAATGAAATAAAGATGTTAAAAGATCAACAGGGGCTACCTTGTCGTTGAAGAGAGTCGGTCGTTCAATTGATCTTGTCGGTGGTGACGTGGGCATAAAGCTTTCCAAGTTTTCCAGGTTAATAAGCTCCAGACACTCCAAGTCCTGAAAACTGCTTGCATCTAATTCATTAACAATATGGCTAACACCTGGGATAGACTCCAATCTCAACTCATCAGACTTTTTCATCAACCTTTGAAAGCCATCCTCATATAATAGACTTCCATCCTTGGGATTGTTGACCCGCAACACTCTTGTTGATTCTTTGTAGGAAAATCCATTATACGGTCCAATTTGAATGAGGTAACTTTCCAAATTCGGATGATTAAACATGTCTTCTGGCACAAAACTACCACCTGGTATACATATATGCAAAACTCTAAGCTTTGGCAGATCTTTTATTTCACTCACAAGACTGGCATTAATTTCACCGACATCCTCCATATACAACTCTTCTAGCTGAACCAATCTTGAGATGACATTTGGTTCAATGAGATCACAGTGTATTATGCATAGCTTCTTAAGCTGTTGAAGTCTTTCAACGGTAGCTAAAGTCCATACAGACTGCAAACTTTTGCACTCGTAAATAATCAACTCTTGTAGATTGTCAAACTCAACCTGCAAAGATGACTTTAATTTTATGAATGACTTGATTGAAACACAATACTATCAATGATTCTCTAAACAAATCATTTCAATATAAAATTCTAATAAATTAAAAAAAAAAAAAAAAAACTACAAAAATTGTTCAAACTTTTGTGAATGAAATATTTTATTCTTATTTTTATTTAGAAAAAAGAATTTAGAGAAACCTTTTGGCGGTAAAAACCAGATTTATTTGTATTTTTCTAAATATTAAACGCAGATTCAAGTTTTTATTATGATTTTTCGTATTTAATGTTGTTAGTGCTGAATCAACTTGATAGTAGCATAAATAGTGCTAATCTCCGCGTTTAAAAAAAAAATTCTTCAATTGATAAATAGTTTTCTACTTTTTTTTTTCAAAAAAAAAAAAAATCAGCATCAGAAGTTTATATATGGGATACGTAATTAATTTCAATACAGAACATTAATGATATTCAATATAATATGCATACGTATAAAAGTATAGTAGTAATGCTAATACGTAAAGTACTTGATTACGTTTTTTTTTTTTTTTAATGTTTTTATCTATGTGTAACCTTATAAGTGATTTATCACATTCAATTGAACCTATCATTAATAGATTGTTAACAACAATTAGAGAATGAAAACCAAATGAAAATTAATCAGTAAGGGAAAACGAAAGTAAGAAAAATAAGATATTACCTTTTGGCTGAACATAATTTCTTCAGCCATTCTTCTCTCTTCTACTTCTTCCACAGTAGTACTTGTTGAAGGTATGGACTTGGCGATGAATGTACTCAATTCAGGACAATTAGTAATGTGTATTCTTAATAGGGATGGAAATTCAACAGTATAATGATCATCTGCTTGACACAATCCAAACCTTTTGAGTTTTGGAAGATATCTAAGTTCAAGGGATTCAAGTTTGGGGAATGTGATCTTCTTCGACTCTGTCTCCTCATGATCCCCTGCTTCTTTTGTGATTACTAATACCTCTTCTATGAGATCACAGTATCCTATGCTTAGGTTCTTAAGCTGCTGAAGTCTTTCAACTGTAGCTAAAGCCCATACAGACAGCAAACTTTTACACCCTTGAATAGTCAACTCTTGTAGCTTGCTAAAGACAACCTGCAAAAATGACTTTGATTTTGTAAACGACTTGATTGAAACACAATGCTGTCAATGGTTCTCTAAACCAATCATTTCAATATAAAATTCTTGTAAAGTAAAAACAAAATGTACAAAAATTGTTCAAAATTTTGTGAATGAAATATTTTATTCTTTTTTTTTTTCAAGGAAAGAAAATTTAGAGAAACCTTTTGGTGGTAAAAACTAGAACCATGCTTAGCTTCTTAAGTTGTTGAAGGCTTTCAAAAGGAGCTAAAGCCCACATAGACTGCAAGCTTTTGCACTCACTAATGATCAACTTTGGTAAATTGTTAAACACAGCTTGTAAAGATGACTTTAAATTTGTGAATGACTTAATTAAAACACAATCCTATCATTGGTTCTCTAAATAAATCATTTCAATATACATTCTTGCAAATTAAGTCAAAGAGAAAACAAATTAAACAAAATAAAAATTATTCAGAATTTCGTAAATGATATATTTTATTCTTATTTTTTTAATATACATTTTTAGAGAAACCTTTACCTAGTAAAAACCAATTTAATATGTATTTCTCGTAAGATTAAATGCATATTATTAAAGTTTTTATTATGATTTTTTTTTTCATTTCAGTATGTTGATATGCTGGGTCAACATGGTAGTACTTAATCTCAAAGTTTTCCAAGGAGATAATAAATTATTTCTTTTAATTGATAGTCTTATCTATAAAAAAAAAAAAAAATTAATAAAAAAATCATTAATATTTGAAGGTTATAAATTGGATACACAATTAATTTCTATAAAGAATCATTAATGATATTCAATAAAATATGCATGCATAAGTAGTAACTAGTGTTAGTAATTTTAGGCAGGCATGTGTTTGGGTTCTTCTTCGGAAATAGAGAAATAATGACAATAATATAAAGAAGAAATCAGAATAGGAATAAATTAATGAAATTTAATAATGAAATAAAGATGTTAAAAGTGAGCAACAGGGGCTACCTTGTCGCTGAAGAGAGTCGGTCGTTCAATTGATCTTGTCGGTGGTGACGTCGGCATAAAGCTTTCCAGGTTTTCCAGTCGAATAAGCTCCAGACACTCCAAGTCCTGAAAACTGCTTGCATCTAATTCATTAACAATATGGCTAACACCTGGGATAGACTCCAATCTCAACTCATCAGACTTTTTCATCAACCTTTGAAAGCCCTCCTCATATAATAGACTTCTATCCTTGGGATTGTTGACCCGCAACACTCATGTTGATCTTGATTTGAAGGAAAAACCAAAATACGATCCAATTTGAATGTGGTACCTTTCCAAATTCAGATGACTAAACATGTCTTCTGGCACAAAACTACCATCTCGTATATGTATGCAAAACTCTAAGCTTTGGCAGATCTTTTATTTCACTCACAAGACTGGCACTAATTTCACCTTCAGTTTCCCACTTTAAGTTCGAGACAAAGTCCATATACAACTCTTCTAGCTGTATCAATCTTGAGATGACATTTGGTTCAATCTCACCTCAAGCTCTTCACAACCATTCAGATTTAGCAATTGTAGACGGCTCAAGTTTCCTATTTCTTTCGGCAACGCCACCAGATCCTTGGAAGCTGAAAGATCAAGAATCAACAAATTCGTCAGCTCTCCAATTATAGCTATGTCGACATCTCCTCCTTCCCAAATTCTCAAATGTAGTGCTTTGAGATTTTGAAGTGAACGAAATGATGAAGCTAGCTTTTTTCCACCTTTAACATCCAAACGCAATGCTTTCAGCTCTTTGGTTTCTTCAAAGAATCTATCGGTAATTTCTAGGCCACCGATGGTCCTCAACATTAGGAACTTGAGCCTTGGACATTCCAGCCTTTCAGGAAGCTGATCATCATTAAAACCACCACCTCCAGGCACTGAAATTGCATACAACTCTTCGAAATTCTCCCTGTTCAAGCAATCTTCAAAACGTTCATTCTCTCTGAGGCAGTACATGGGATTCTTCTCTAATTCGGAGGCAATTGATATGGCAACATCACGTATAACATCATGCACTTTTACTGTTCCAGGATAATAGCCATCCGACAGCAAACAATAAGCTTTGAGGTTATAAACCAATGATTCCACCCTGTCACTTGCCTGTTTCAATGTACGAACATTTCTAAACAAGTCCAAAACCATAACATAACCCATCAGTTCCTGAAGAGACACATTTTCGTCATCTTTATATACACTACAAATTAACAATAATGACTTTGCCTCATTTCCTAACTCATTGTAAACAGCCTTGAAACAGTTGTACATCTTCCCATAGATTATACTTTCTGGGGACCATTGCTTCAGTTGTAGCAAGGCATCTCCCCAAAATGACAAGCTCTTATTAATCTTTAATGCACTTGCAATTGTCACAATGGCAAGAGGTAAGCCTCCACATTCTCCAATCACTTCAGTTGCTATGGATCTGAACTCAGATTTTTCACCATCAACTACATCACCCACAATTCTGTTAAACAAATCCATTGCTTCTCCATTGTCTAAACCCTTGATCTCTAAAGTAGTCTTATCATCAGCACCCATGGCCCTGCATACTTCTTGGAATCTAGATGTCAGTATTATCTTCGATTCCTTGCTATCATCCTTAAAACGGATTCCAACTTTAGACAGGTCATCAAGCTGATCCTTCCAAACATCATCTAGAATTATAAGAATCTTCTGCTCCTTTTCTAAACTGTCTTCTAGTAGCTTTGCTCTGGAGGTTTTGTGTTCCTTCTCGAACTTTAGACCTAACTGATCCGCGATCTGTTGTTGAATCCGCTCAATGTCAAGATTTTGTGATACGACAACCATTATTTGCCTGCTAAATTGATTCCCTTCCTTAGCTAGACGTGCAACTTCTTTGACGAGCATGGTTTTACCCATGCCACCAAAGCCACACAACCCAATCATTCTAACCTCAGGATTCCGCAAGGCCTCCATCATTTCCCTCAGAGTTCGTCTCTCGTCTCAAACTTCTCAAAGTCTTCTTGCTCGAAAGAATGTTGTACAGCAGGACGGAAGGAAATATCTTTGCCAAAATCGTTCGCCTTTCCGATCACATGTTCAATTTCCTCAGCCATCTCCTTTGCTTCCTTGCTTAACCGCCGCCGCAATGCCAAGTTTGGGAGGGGCCGACGACATGAACACCTCGCTCTCGTGTGGTCCGGATCAGGTTCTAGGAAATCCTTTGCCTCCTTGAATTTAGATGTCGCATCCTTTTGCCAATCTTGAACATACTCCTTAATGGCATTTCCCTCGTTTTTGGCTAGTTCAGTGTCACTCTGAATCATGTTTATCTTATCATCTAGCTTTCGAACTTGGTTTTCGAGATTTTTTATTTTGTCCTTGTAGGAAAATATATATTCTAGTTGATGGCGCACTGGAGCAAACACACAGTCACAAACAGGCCTCAGAATTGCACCACCGATAGTAACAAGACATCCCACCACTGACATTATTATTTCGATTTTGCTCGTTGGTGGATCTCTGAGAATGGAAAGAAATAGAAAACTATTAAAATGATGGACATCCCTCAACTTTTCTATAGTAAAAATTTTGCAATAAGAAAAGTCAAGAGTTCTGGGTAATAAATAATAACCACATTTAAATATAAAAGGAAAAAAAAAAGACTAGAATCAGAATAATAACCACAAGAAGGGAATAACACCGACATCGATACCTGAATTAAGGGGACGGGGTCAAAACTCCTAAGGCCCATATTATTTAATTAAGCTATAAAATTTTAGTTTAGTAAAAAGATTTGAGGTAGTGAACATTTAGAAGGGCAAAAAAAATTTTATTTTTTATTTTTATTGGGACAAGTTAGACAGTAAATTATTTAGGGATATATATATAAAAGCAAATAGCGTTAAGATAGTTGTTGGAAAAAATTGTTTAAATAGGGACAATTTGAGAAACATAATTTTAACCCTTGGGAAAAATATTTATAAGGACTAAACTTAAAGAATTATATTAATTTAGAGTATTATCCCAAAAAAATATTTAAGTAGTTGCACATTTGAGAGGAGCTGACAAATTAGATAGAAAATTAGTTTTTAGATACTATGAGAAAAAGTAGTTGAGAAAAAATATTTCAATATAGGGGCTAGAAAATAAAGAAAAAAAGGGGTGAAACAAAACAAAAAGAAAAAAGGACCGAAACATGGACAAAAAATGAAAGTTAAAGATAATATTATTTTAGATGAATACAAGAAAAATATTTAAGTAACCGCAAATTAGAGATAAGTTAGGCAAATTATATGGAAAACTAATTAGAAATTAGTAATGAAATAGTAGTAGTTGAGAAAAACTTTTCAATACAGAAAAATAAATAAAAAGGTGGAAGAACACACAAAAAAAGACCGATATATGAAAATTAAGGGAGATGAAAAACAATTTTAATTGAGAAGATTACAAGAAAAATATTTAAGTAGTCACTAATTAAAGAAAAGTTGACACGTTATATTCAAAATTAATTAGGAGGAAATATGAGAAAATAGTTATTCAGGGAACTGTATCAAAAAATGTCTAAGTAGGAAACATTTAAGAAAATTTATTTTAATTGGGAAATAAAAGTTCAAAGAAAATGGAATAAAGAATACAGAGTAAAAAAAACTTTGGAAGAAATAAAAACAGAAAATAACTTTCATTTACAAGGGGTTTCCCTTTTTCTCTCTCGCTCTATTTTTTATTTCTCATACATTAGGGTTTTCCTTTGATTGGGACTTCCGCCGCCGCTGCCGCCACCGTCACCACCATGACTAACGAGAGTGATCGGCGGTTCAATTGTATCGACGGGGATGGAGTCGGATGATCCTAGTTGGGAGTTTCTTGACCAAGCCTAACCCAATGAGTTTCCGACAATTTGAAATCCAGCAATGCCTTGGAGATCCAATAGTTGGTGCCCAATCTCTTATCTCTAATTGAGCTAATTGATTTGTCTTGAGTTGTGATATGCGGAGGAGTGGCTGTTCCACGTGGGGCAAGAATTTAGTAGTCAATGTTATTTTATATTCACGCTTTGTTTTTAAGTTTTATTTTTAACTTTATAATTAAGAATGTAGTTTCCCCACCTCCGATTTGTTTTTATGTGTGTGTTTCGCTAGAGTTGTTTTCTAGCAGTATATGTCTGATAGTTCCATTTGTACCATGGTTAGGCGGAGTTTGTTACAGTCTCTACACTGTGAGTGATTGCCTCTCGATCGATCAGAGTATTCTATCGATTGTAGATGTTTTTTCAAAAAGAGCTTTGTACATTCTTGATTATAGAATTACCGAGGAATTTAAGGAATTTTCCCGTTATTGGGTTTCGGCTTATCTCCTTCTCACTGAGTTTTATCAGATTTTACTGATGAAATTGGTTTTACTCGAAGGTTGTGTCTCTTGTACCATTGAATTGTTTTATCTTTGATATTGGTGTTTGTATCCAGTTTTAATTTGAATAATAATTTTCCTTAAAAAAAAAGAAAACAGAAAAATAAATTAAAAAGGAACAAAAGGAACAACAAGTGGCCAAAAATGGAGGGGAATGAAGTGTGTCTTTGCCTCTTTAACATTTGTAATTGTAGGGGAAAAAATATTTAAGTAGTGATACATTTGGGAACTACTCCACAATAGATAAAAAGGGTGGAAGAACTCTAAATAAACTAAAAAAATTTAAGTAGAGAAAAACATTTCCAATATAGAAAAAGAAACAAAAAAATAAAGAAAATGATGGAAGCTAAATTTAGCAGGACTATTAAGGGGGGAAAAAAATTATATGGGCGATATTTCAAAAAATAATATTATAGAGGAATAAAAGAAAAAAAAATTAAGTAGCACACATTTGAGTTTAGTTGATAAATTAGATAGAATATTTATTATTAAGTATTATGACAAAGTAATAATTGAGGAGCACGCATGAAAAAACATGAAACCACATTGAAAAACAATGTTATTTTAGACGACAGCAAGGAAAATATCTAAGTAGTCACACATTTGAGAGGAGTTGGACTTCTTTACGTTTCCACACTCACCAACTTTTTTTTTTTTTTTTTTTTTTGTCTCTAATGGTTTCATGCATTTAGTTTATACGAGTTTAATACCCGTGTGTTACACGGGGAAGGAAGAAAAAACAAAAATAAAAAAAATTGAGTATTTTATAATAAAAACAGTTAATTAAGATATAGATTATACAGGGAAGGAAGAAAAAACAAAAATGAAAAAATTATGTATTATATAATAAAAATAGTTAATTAAGATATAGATTATAATTACAGTAAGTATATATTTTTTTAGTATTTACTATTATATATTAAAGTACATATATTTATATTTATATGCTTAATTTTTTTAAAATAAAAAGTTTAAATAATAATAAAATTTTAAAAATCAAAGAGATAACAAAGTTGTAGGTAAATTTAATAAAATAAAAATCAATTAAATTAACAAATAAACGTAAACATGAATAGAAATTTTAAAAAATTTATTTCTAAATATTATAGATATAAATATAAAGAAACTTATTGAACATTTTGTTTAAAAAAGAAGAAAGAAGAAGAAAAAATAACAGAAGTCAAAGAATAAAAAATAATAATATCAAATATTAAAAATAAAGTATTAAGTATAAGATTTGTTGTTAATAGAATAAAATATAATAATATATTGTTATTAAAAAATCAGAAAGAATAAATAAAATTAAAAACTTTTAAATTTAAATAGTCAAAAAAATTTAATAACCTAAGCAAATTTATTAAATTTAAACAAAATTAATTAAATCAATAAATAAATCTAGAAATAGAATAAATATTTTTTATAATTTAATTTTAAATAATAATATTAATATATTATATAAATAAAAATTTAGTTATAATAATTATAAATATATATTTGATAATTACGTTTAATTACAATAAAAAATTATTTATTGATTTTTAATTTTATTATAATTTTATAGACCTTTTTAATTTTGGAATTTCTGTAAATTATTATTTAATTTTATATTTTTTAGTTTGTTTGTTTATTTTGAATATTATAATTGAATTGTATTAATTTATTCTTTAACTGTATTATTCTATTTTTTTCGTTAAATTTTTATTAATTCAATAATTTAAAATTTTCAAATGTTATTTAACATATATAATTTTATTTTTTATAATTGAAAATAATTTAATAAAATATAATTTACTTTCTCTCTCTCTAATGGCCGGATAATGCCAAAAGGGCAAAACCGGTAAGCCACTGTGCAGCCGGGAAAATGCAGGAGAATTGCAGGGTAAAAACGTTATTTTACTGTAACGTTACTGTAGAATATTGTAGCAGAATCAGAAAAAATGAAAAAAAAAAAACCCCCAAAATTCACTATTTATTACTGTACGGTAAATAGTTTCTCAGTCTATCATTTTAGTATATGTATAATGTTGTACATAAAACGGCATGTCATTTACAATGGATCGCTTGGTAGAAAGAAAGATATGTCATTTATGTTGAGAAACAAATGTCTTTTGTGTTTTAAAGTTTGATGAGGTTTACCATTTCAAAAAATAAAAAGACTATTTTGCCCTTTTTCAAAGAGTTTAGAATTTTTAAATCACAAAAAAAAAAAAATCCAAATCATAATTTTATAAAAAAAAATAAGGATCAAACGATAAATTTACTCTAAAGTTAGGCATAAAATAAATTTTACTATTTTAAAAGGAAATGTCATTTTGTATAACTAAATATCATTTATGTTTTATGTCATTTTTTAAAAGGACAGACGTTTCTATTAGAGTTTAATGTCGTTTCGTTTCTTCTTTTTCATTCTTTTTTTTTTTTTTTTTTTTTTGAGGATGATTCTTTTAGATTTTAGATATATTTATATTGGGTTTATGTTTTAATACTTTGCCACATAGCAAATAATGAACAATACTTCATGTCCTCTTTTAAAGTCTTTTATTTCGTTTATCTGCGAGAAAGAGGAGAGAAAAGCAAAAAAAAAAAAAAGAGCATTTGATGTAAGGGAAAAGAAAGCAAACGGCAGCAGAGAGAGAAAAAGGAAGGTGAAAAGAAGAAGAGAGAGAAAGGCAGCAAGAGAGAGAGAGAGAAAAGCAAAAAAAAAATTGAGAGTTCCAAAAAAAACAGAGAAAGGCGGAAAGAGAAAGCAAACGGCAGCAGAGAGAGAAAAAGGAAGGTGAAAAGAATAGGAGAGAGAAAGGCAGCGAGAGAGAGAGAGAGAAAAGAAAAAAAAATTGAGAGTTCCAAAAAAACATAGAAAGGCGAAGCGGCAGCAGAGAAAGAAGAGGGAACTGAAAAGTTAAAATTTGAGGGGCAAAAAAGGCAACACACTGTACACAAAGAAGCTGCAAATAAATTTTGAGGGGCAAAACCGTCCAACGCACAGAAGCCTTCAGTCAACGCCCGTCAACCCAATCGCTTTAGTTATATATATAATGAGTAGTTTTATACCCGTGCATTCGACGGGAAGAAAGAAAAAAAAAAAGAAAATTTTGACTATTATATAATAAAGTAGTTAATTAAAATATAGAATATAATAATAATAAGTATATTTTTTTTAGTATTTACTATTATAGAATTAAAGTACATATATTCATATTTATAAGAATAATTTTTTGAAATAAAAAAGTACAAATAATAAATAAAATTAAAAAGTTTGAAAAATCAAAGGGATAACAAAGTTGTAAGATAAATTTAATAAAATAAAAACCAATAAAATTAACAAATAAACATAAAAATGAATAGAAATTTTAAAAAAATTATTTCTAAAGATTATAGATATAAATATAAAAGAAACTTATTTAAAAAAGTAAGAAAAAAATAAAAGAAGTCAAAGAATAAAAATATAATAATATCAAATATTAAAAATAAAATATTAAGTGTAAGAATTTTTTTAATAGAATAAAATATAATAGTATATTGTTATTAAAAATCAGGAATAATAAATAAAATTAAAAACATTTAAATAAAATTAATTAAATCCATAAATAAACCTAGAAATAGATTAAATATTTAAAAATTTTAATTTTAAATAATAATATTAATATATGACATAAATAATAATTTAGCTATAATAATTATAAATATATATTTTTGATAATTACGTTTCATTACAGTAGAAAAATTATTTATTAATTTTTAATTATATTGTAATTTTATAAACCTTTTTATATTTTGGAATTTCTGTAAATTATTATTTAATTTCAAATTTTTAGTTTGTTTGTTTATTTTGAATATTATAATTAATTGTATTACTTTATTCTTTCAATGTATTATTTTGTTTTATTTTTCATTAACTTTTTATTAATTCAATAATTTAAAATTTTTAAATATTATTTAATGTATATTTACTAGAACGTACTGTAGTGTTATTGTAGAACACTGTAGCATAAACAAAAAAAATGAAAAAAAAAAACCCAAAACTCACTGTTTATTACTGTACAATAAATAACAACTCAGTCCATCTTTTTAGTATATGTATAATGTATAGGTTTGGTTTATGTTATTAGTTAATTACTATTTGAATTCCCTAATTTTCTTTTTTTAAGTTTTTTTTATTTTATTTTCTTATTTTTTTTATCTTAAGATAATATTATTCGTAAACCACATTTTACTTTGATAAAATTGTGCCAATAACATTTTAATGCACATGTTTTGAATTTTTGTCCCACTTAATTATTGGGCCGGCTTTTTTTACCAATAATTGACTACTTTTAACTCCTCTCTCTCTCTCTCCCTCTCCTCTCTCTACCTCGTGCTCTCTCTTTTTCTCTCTCTACCGAGCTCTCTCTCTCCTCTCTCTCTCTCTCCTCAGGTAGGCAGCGATACCGATGAGGGCATCATGCTTTCTCTAACCCACACACTCTCTACACTCCTCTGTGATCTCTACCATCTTTGTCACACGCATCTCTACCTCGCAAACTCCGCCGCCGCATGCCATGATCGCTACGACATCCACCGCCGAATCTTCTTTCTCCGGCTGGCTTGAGGTGGTGTGGGAAGGAGATAAAAATTAGGGTTTGCTCAAAATGGGGATTTTTCATACTTGGGGGTAAACGATTTTTTTAAAAAAATAATCAAATTTTGTTTTATTTGTTTTAGTTATTTCAATTTATTTTTCTATTTAATAAAACTTTATTTATGATTTTAGTTATGAAATAAATTTATTGAAGGAAGTGATATTGTTATGCTAATTATTTTTATCTTTGTATGTTTTTTTTTGTTAATAAATTTTAGAAAATATATATTAAATAATGAAGAAGAATGCCAACAAGTATTCTACTAAAATGCAGAGAGTATTATATAAGTATAATAAACGTATTCTACTAAAATACTTTACGATGAGAGGAGACTGACACAGGCTATAGATGATCATGTAAAATATAAAAAGTATTCTAGTAGAATATCAAAAAGAATTATGATAGAATACCAATAGACTATGATAATCTAATGTAAAAAATTGATAGATTAAAAAAAACCAAAAGAAAACCAAAATATAATGTGATAATTTGATTAGACTACGAAAAGTATTTAAGTAGACTACCAAAAAGTATTATACAGGTGGAGCAGGAGGCAAAATTCTTGAAACCTACCGGCCATCTATTTTGTTTCTTTTTTCTTTGACTTCCTTCCTGTAACGAGGGTCTCTCTCCAGTCATGGAGATTTGAGTGTACGAAAATAAAAAGGAGTTGGTCCCTTTTGGCTGGTCATTTTAAACTTTCGTTGTGCTATTGTGTGTGTTTGTTAGTTGTTTTGAGTAGGTCCCTATCAAATATTGATCCTAAATAACTAGACTTTGTAAATTTAATGAAAATACGTAACATTTTATTTAAAACAGTGATAAGTCAGTCTGATAATCGAACCAAAAAAGAGTTTAATTGAACACATCATTAATTGACATATATTTATATATATATATATATATATAATATGCGCTTAGGCTATAGTCCTTGAGGATTTGTGTGTGTGTGTTTGTGAGTTGTTTTAAGCAGGGTCCCTATCAAATATTTTCTTCCTTCTTCCTTGACAAACACAGAGTTGTGACTTGTGCATAGTTGCTTTATGTTTCTTCAGTGGGGGCCCCACTGGAGACGTACCATGAACACATCGTTAATTTACATATATAAATATATATATTTAAAATATGCGCTTAGGCTAAAGTCCTTCAGGAGAATCAAAACGCCAGCAACGTGGCGGATGGAGGACAACTCATGGCTGTCAATGGGCTGGTGGGTAGCTGGAAAAGGCAGCGAAATAAGAATTTTGGAGGAGAAAAAATGTAGGGAAAAAAAAAAAAAGAAGGAGAAAACCGGGTATAATAGGTGGAGAGGAATTTGACCGGTGGCATTTAGTAAATAGGTATATTTTGTAAGGACAAAAACATAGC
This sequence comes from Ficus carica, assembly GCA_009761775.1. Lineage (NCBI taxonomy): Eukaryota > Viridiplantae > Streptophyta > Magnoliopsida > Rosales > Moraceae > Ficus > Ficus carica. The sequence continues at coordinate 8,587,260 of CM019741.1, read as the reverse complement.
CCCGTGGGCTTGTTAAAAGATAAAAAAACAAAAGGCAGAAAAGTGAGCAAAAATAAGTTGGTAGTAACACACAGTTGGTTGGAGGGTAAAGTGTGCATATTTAGCAATGGATGAAGTTAAATTGCGTGTATTGGGGTAAGCAGATAAGATGGTAGAAAGAATCAAAATTGTAACAATCTGGAACTCTTCCCCCAATTGTAATATTGTCAACATAATTGCTTATAATAATGAAAATGAGATGATTTTAGAAAATAATTTGGGATGTTTTTGTATCTTACCAGGAATTTTTACTAACACGTCCAAACATCATCATAATATAGAAATGAAATGAATTTCTCATTCAAAACATGAAAAATTTCTAAATTGGATATAATGCTCAAATTAAAAAATGAGAGAATTTATTGAATGAAATGAGAAAGTCATTTTATATTGAAAATGAGATGGTTATTGATTAATGTATAAAAAAATATCATATGGAAAATGATTCTAAAATGATATTTGATTGTGTAGTCTTGAATTTAAAAAATGAAAGATCTTTATGTTTAAGTTGAGAGAAGAGTAACATAATAGATATTTGGCAAAATTAGCTTATTCGGGAAGTGAGTATCCCAAAATGGCTAATTTTTGTGTGTGTAAAATTAAAGAATAATTCCAAATTGAGAATGAGATAGTGTTTGAAAGTGTAAATAAAAATAAAAAATATAAAAATTTTGAAAATAAAAATAATATAAAATGATGTATAATTGCATTTGACAAATGAACGGGTTTCATTTTTGAAATGAGGGAAGAATAGCGAACACTTGTGAGAAAATTTTCACTCGTATGTGAAATAAGTATTCCAAACAAACAGTATCATATTTCTCCATATTGAAAAAAAAAATATGCGATCAAAGCAGGCATTTAATTTTCAGTTAAATAATCATAAGTAAGCATATTTAAACATTAGTATATCGTACTATTCAATAAAAATTAAATTGTTGTATTATTTTAATGGCTATTTGAATTCGGAACTTGAAAATGAAAATAAACTGTATCACAACCATAGTTCATGGCTGGGGAGAATGACACCAACGATACAGATAGAGAAAAAACGAGAAAAGATTTTAGCTTTTTAATTTATCTTAAATGATGATGTATAATTCACAGCCTCCATAAAAAATTTTATCAGCCTCTGCCAATAGGTGTTAGAATTTACATTCAAAGTAGTATAATTGATTGTTGCTAAGGCAGCACAAAATGTTAGATATTCAAGAATTTGTGTAATCAAATCTCATAAAAATTGCTTGTTTTTATCTTTTTACTTTGCTAACAGTAATTAAATTAATTTGGAAAATCAACTAAACTTGGTAAAAGATAAAAATAGATCTTACACCACCATACTATAAATCCAAATCCCCAACCTCTGTTCACCTCTGTCCAGCATCTTACTCGACCAAAAACCCTAATTCGTAACCCACTCCAACCAAAAATCAGCCATGAACCCTGTTATTCCACCTCAAACCCAGGTGTTGCCTGTTGTCTGAGGGGTTGTTTTCCTCTCTTTCTTTGTTAGTTCTCTTTTTCGTTGTGGTTGAATGATATCCATCTTTTAGCAGGAAAAAAAACAAAACAAAACAAAACCAAAAAAAAAAAAAAAAAAGTGGACAACACTCCCCAATAAGACATTCTTCTTTTCAACACCTTTAGCTTTTTTTTTTTGTTAATTTTGTTCTCTCGATTTTTACCGGGTTTCCCTCTGACACCGGTTTCTTTTTTCCTCTGTCCTCTATTCCTTCTCAAGCGTTGGAATTTCATACGTAAGGCCAAAATTGGAGTGGAGTTTTTGTTCTTCATATTGGGTGTGGAGGACCTAAGTAATGCCCATAGATTAATGCTATAATTATATGAAATCTTAATAATGTTTTAATTTACCGATCAATCTCAAAATCTTAAGCCGTTAGGAAGAGGTATGTCAATAATAGTTTTATATTCTAACAAATGTTGACATCTACGTGTTGAACTTTATCTTTACATTATTGTCGTAGTAAAATAGATACTCCAGTTGATGGCCCATTGGCTACAACTGTGTAGTTTAAAATGGTTCTGAAAATTACACAATCAATGGTAACAAGGCACTCTATCACCGTATTGTTATTATAATTTTTCAAACAGACGGTAACAATTGTTCTTTTGATTTTACGGTTTTTAGGTGTTCATGGTTGTGAGATCAGAAAAGTGATAGTAAGATCAAAAGATGATGCAAAAGGAAATTCAACAACGTTCGAAAACTGAATAAGAAATAATCAATAGAGAAGAACAAGTAGAGTGCGATACTTACAAACAGAGGAATTGAAAAGCAACTTGATGAAGAGCGGAGAGTTTTCCTAAAAAGAAAAAAGAAAAAAATTGTTTACTGTGGCTATATGGAGATGTATTATACTATCAAGTAACTAGAAAACAAAGACTAAGGGTTTGTTTGGTGTATGAGTTTGAGTTGAAATTGATAAGTTTAAATAGTGATTGATGTGTACTTTTTCAGAAAAGACAAAAAACTTTTAGGGAAAAGATAAAAATTGAGTTAAAATTCATGAGTTTAGACCTGTGGTCCAAACGAAGCCTAAAGCTTACGTATATGATCAGGAGTCAAACATTTCTTTTTAATTATAATGTCAATAATTGTCTTCTATTAATAACGTATACAGTCATGTTGGTCTTCAAACTCTTTTTCTTAATTGATCAATCCTAATTAACTTAATAAAAAATACAAATTGTTCATTTTTATTAATTTTTTAACGTAATAAGTAGGATATACTATTTTTGAACAAAATTATTACAATAACCCTAAAAAAAAAATTAAAACTTCTTCAGTGAAAAGGGAAAAAAAAAATCATTTTTAGACAATCTAAAAGAACAATATTAAACAAATATCTGACATCTCATGGTCGGTACTTTGGACCAACAAAAGACCTAGACACGTATACGACTAGCAGCTCATGAAAGCCGCCAAAAATATATTCATTTCTTTGAACCCTCACCGTCGCGACATCTCCCATGCGAGATCCGGACCATGAACCCCAACGAACCCAATCAAGAAAAAAAAAAAAGTTGGAGGATCAAACGACAATATCATAATGTATTCGAGGACGAACAATATATTTATCTTTACCTATCAATAACTAATTGACTCAATTATTATTACTTTAATAACTAGCAGTCATTTAAAAATAAAAAATAAACATGAAATGCGAGGTAAACCAAAAAACAACAAGTCAAAGATTTCAAATTTTGTTTAAAGACTTGTAAAATATAGAACAAAGCTGTACAAATCAAAAATAGAGAGAAGAAAAAGAGCTGATAAAAAATGCTTGGGCGTAGAGCAATTATTTAAATTTACCGAAAACCCAATTCAGAAAACAAAAGAAGTAGGAAAATATATGAATTTCTAAAAGGAACAGATGATCCACCAAATAAAAAAAATTAAAAAGAACAAAAAGAAACTAAAGAAATAAAGCATGTTCGTTAACGTACTATTGGAATTTTCCTTTTTGTCAGAGGTAATTTATATGCTTTAATTTAGGACACCGAGGTAATTTTATATGATTTAATTTAGGACACCAAATGTTACAAACTAAATAAGCTGATAAGTTAAAATTTGTAGTTGAAATATGTAGATGAAAATAAAAATTAAAAAATTAAAAAAAATTGAAAGAAAAAAAGAGAAGATCACCTTGATGAAGAGCAGTTGTTCTCTTATGAAGCTCTAGATGCTGATGAAAGCACAAGTATCTCACACTTCTTTTGGAAAAAAATAAATAAATAAATAGTTAGATGTAAGTTTGGTGAATTTGTAAATAATAATTGCCAAGTAAGAAAAAAGGATTTTCACTTTTTTTGTAGAGGAAGTAAACAAATAAAGAAAGAAGAAGAAGAAGAAAAAGGGGGATTGAACCTTGAGGTTTGTGGAATCGCAGGAGTGTGCTTTTTTCTTGATCTTGTACAATATTTCTGTTTTGTTTTTCTTCTTCTTCTCTTTTTTGTTTCTTACAGATACAAACTGGTGATTTTGGGAATCAGGCAAACAGGCAAAAAAAAAAAAAAAAAAAGTAAAAGTAAAAAAATAGTACAAATCAAAAATAGAAAAAACACACCGAACTTCTCAAGCAAGTATTCACAAATTCTTCACAAACGAAGGCAAAAGATAAATATATATATATATATATATATATATATATTAACTGACTCTGATCATGCTACCATTAAGATGAGAGGTTACAAAACAAAACAAATTTTTTTCTGGTTTGTTATCTCAAACATTACTTATGGTTCGTTTGGTTCATGAGTTTGAATTAAAATTTTTAAGTTTCAATAGTAAATTTTTTTGAATTTTCAGAAAATACAAAAACTTTTTGAGAAAAAGACAAAAACTTTTTGGGAAAAAGACGAAAAAAATTTTGAAAATGAAGACAAAAACTTTTTGGAAAAAAGACAAAAAAAAAAAAGTTTGAAAATGTTGGTTTAAGCTTGTGAACAAAACAAGCTATTAATATTCTAAAGGAATGTAACATTTTACTGTTCACAAAACAGTGTACTACAGTACTTTTGGGGTTTTTTTTCATTTTTTCGGTTTTGCTACAGTTCCGTACATTAATCTACAGTGAAATGTACAGTTAAATGACGCTTTTGCCCTTCAAATTTGACTGCTTTTTTACCTGATGAACAGTGACTTACCGGTTTGCCCTTTTAGCATTATACGGTCATTAGAGAGAGAGAGAGAGGAGAGAAATCCGGTCATTAGAGAGAGAAAGAGAAATAGAGATAGAGAAAGAGAAAATAAAAGATATCTATATCTAACATTAAATAAATTATAAAAAAAATCATAATATAAAAAATTATATTTTATTAAATTATTTTCAATTAAAAAAATAAAAATTATATACGTTAAATAATTTTGAAAAATTTAAATTATTAAATTAATAAAAATTTAACCAATAAAAAAACAGAATAATACATTTTAAAGAATAAATTAATACAATTAATTATAATATTCAAATAAACAAACAAATTAAAAAATTTGAAATTAAATAACGATTTACAGATATTTCAAAATATAAAAGGTCTATAAAATTATCATAAAATTAAAAATCAATATATAATTTTTCTATAATTATCAAAATATATATTTATAATTATTATAGCTAAATTGTTATTTATGTCATCTACTAATATTATTATTGAAAATTAAATTTTTTTAAAAATATTTCATCCATTTCTAGATTTATTTATTCATTTAATTAATTTTATTTAAATTTAATAAATTACTTAGGTTATTAAATTTTTTTTGACTATTAAGTTTAAAAGTTTCTAATTTTATTTATTCTTTCTGATTTTTTAATAACAATATATTATTATATTTTATTCTATTAACAACAATTCTTACACTTAATATTTTATTTTAATATCTGATATTATTTTTTTCTTTGACTTCTTTTATTTTTTTCTTCTTTTTTTTTTAAACAAAATGTTCAATAAGTTTCTTTTATATTTATATCTATAATCTTTAGAAATAAATTTTTTAAAATTTATATTCATTTTTACGTTTATTTGTTAATTAATTGGTTTTTTTTATTAAATTTACCTCACAATTTTGTTATTCCTTTGATATTTCAAATTTTTTTAATTTTATTTATTATTTGAACTTTTTTATTTCGAGAAAATTATGCTTATAAATATGAATATATGTATTTTAATATTATAATAGTAAATACTAAAAAAATATATACTTACTGTAATTATAATCTATATCTTAATTAACTGTTTTATTATATAATACTTTAATTTTTTCATTTTTTTTTTTCTTCCTTCCCCGTATAATCTATATCTTAATTAACTGCTTTTATTATATAATACTCAATTTTTTTTTTTCTTCCTTCCCCGTGCAATGCACGGGTATTAAACTCGTGTAAAACTAAAGCAATGTAAAACAAAATTATTACAAGAAGCTAAAAATAAAAAGGACAATTACACATTTTCTCTCCGAACTTTAGGCCTTGTCATAAAATATCTCGAACTTTAATTTGTAACATTCTTTTCCTTTAAGTTTGAAAAAATTTACGAATTTTCCCTTTCAATTAAATTTTTGACAAAAAAAATACATCTAACACTCGTTGGAAGCATCAATTTAGGGTAATAAGAATAGAATCATGAAATGACAACACTTAATAACACTCCTAATATCCGTTACCTTTATTAAATGTGAAATAACGAAGTTACCTATAAAAGATAAATATGAGAAAAAATGATAATCAACCCTAATCAACCGTAAATGTTTACTTTTTAAACTTGATTATAAGTATTGCACATTTATTTGGTTCAAACGAGTGTTATGTGTATTTTTTTTATCAAAAAATTAATTGAGGGGGAAAATTCGTAAATTTTTCAAAATTCAGAGGGGAAAAATGTTAAAATTAAAGTTTGAGAGATATTTGGTGACAATACCTAAAATTCGAAGGGAAAAAATGTAATTTGTCCAAATAAAAATGAGAAAGAAGAAGAAAGCTGGGGATGGAGAAACTTTCAAAGTGTTTTTGATCTTTTGAAAAATAAACACAAAAGATTTTAATTGAAGCTTCAGCTTGTAGGGTATAAAATCGTGATAAAGCACTCCATTATTTTAATTGTTATTTTATTTTTTAAACAGATCAGCCACAATTATCTGTTCAAATTTATGTTTTATCGGTGTGCATGGCTGTGAGTAGTAGAACCCAAAAAAAGAAAAAAAAAAACCCATCAAAAGCTATTGCAAAATGAGATTCAACAACATTCAGAAACTGAACAAAAAAATTCAATAGAGAAGAACAAGTAGAGCTTGATACTTACAAACAAAGCAACTTGACGAAACTTGACGAAGATCAGAGAATTCTCCTTAAAAAAAAAAAAGTCGTTTTACTAAAATGCCCACAATTATTTTCATGTGATGTAAGACTGTGATAAATTAAACATCAGTTAATAAGAATTATCATTTCACACCTTTTTAACACATTTGGCTATCGATCATTCAAGAAAAAAAAATTTAGAGAACCAAATGGAACCTCATAAAGAATTTTTATTGATCGATCAATAAAGCATGTATGAACTAAAAGGATTTTTTTTTTCTCTTTTTTTCTGACTTTATTTATTTATTTACTTTAATAAATAACACCAACCAAAAGGTACAAACTTAACATGCGGATAAGTTAGAATAAATAAATACTTCTAAAAAAAAGTTATAAATATATAAATATAGTCAGATCAAACATAAAATGAACGTAAATGAAAAAAGAAAAGAAAAGAAAGAGAAGATTACATTGATGAAGAGCACTTCTCCTCGTTTCGTAATGGGGCAAGATGAGCTTGTATAGCAGATGGTTTTGGTTTGGTTTTTTGTTTTTTGGTTTTTTTGTTTTTGTTTATATATATATATTTTTTTAAACACCAGGTGCCGAGAAAAAGCGAAAGATTTCACAAATTCCTAAGAAAAACATGTAAAAATAAAACAAAGTAGTGCAAATCAAAAATGGAGAAAGAAGAGAGGGAACTTCACCAAACAAGCATATTTTATAAATTCTTCACAAATCAGCCATTATTTTTTTTGTTTTTTTGTTTTTTTTTTTTTATTTTTTTATTTTTTAAAGATGGATCATTCTACCAAAAAGATGAGAGGTTACAAAACAAAACAACAACAAGAAGAAAAAGAAAAAAAAAAAGTTTTTTTTTTTTTTTTTCAAACTCGTGAAATAAAACAAAGTAAAACAAAATTAATACAAGAGATGGACTCGAAATTCAAAACAAAAGAAAGAAGAACAAAGCTGGGGATCGAAAAACTTTTCAAGAGTGTTTATGATCTTTTTGGAAAAATTAAACACAGAAGGATTGAATTGAATCGCAGGCAGGCAAAGTGATGTAAATCGGATTACTGGAAGAGCAAAAAGAAGAAGGGTGGAGTATTGTTTAGATGAGACTTGAGATCAGGAGGAATTATTGAGAGGAGGAGTGAGCAATTAATTATTGACGTTTACCAAGACCCAATTGCGAAAAAAGCTGAAAACGTACGCAAGTGAAGACCCTTTCACAATGAAGGAGATGGATGACAGCTATGCAATAAGACAAGGTATGGGGTCCACTTCCACATATTGACATATAACGTGGTTAAAAACACTGTAGTATGATGTGCCACCACGTGAGTACTTGATAAATATTCAGCAGTTTGAGAAAATATTTGAATTTACAGATATAATTTCAAGTGTACATATTTAAGAAAAATGTGATTTTCATAATGGCAAAATGCAAAAAATAATTGGGGATGACATCTTTTTTTAATCTCTTTTTTCGTTCACTCGAATCTCATAAAATTCTCATATTAGGATAGTTTTCCGGTGGAAATGTGAATGATGCAGAAGATTGATGCTCTCTATTTTATAACTAGTTGAAAATATGTGCTTTGCATGAGTAGATGCTTTATTATAGCATTTTAGTATTTTTAAGTTTATAACAGTTATTTTGAACTAATTGAGATATAAGATTTGAAATTTAAAAAAAAAAAAAAAAAGGGCTTGGCTGCCTTTTTTTTTTTTTTTGATATCATGGGTGCATTAAATTTTAAAAACATTGGGGTATATTTTATCTTAAAATAAATAATGACTCTTAAAAAAAATCACTAGAACATAAAATAACTTAACTTAAAATTTAAATAATAATTGTGATAGAGTAAATGATAAACAAACTCTTGTAGTTATTATTATTTTATGTAGTACAATATATTTTATCTTTATTATATTATACTATATACTATATATATACTTCTATATTAACAAAGTAAAAATATTCTTTTTTACAATACCTTCTTCATTTAACAACATGTGACATTTTTTTGTCTTTTTCTTTTTCAAAAATGCTTTATAGTCGGAACGGGTAAATTTTACGACCCACGTGATCTGGTGGGTCCCACATAATTTATTTATTAATTTGAGAAAACAAAGGCGTCTTCTACCTTAGAGACTTTAAACCCAGCAGATAGAGAGAGAAACCAGCCATGGTCAAACCCTCGCACCACAGTCCACAAAGAGAGAAAACAAATCTATAGAATTGAGAGTTGAAGAAGGAGAGAGAGACAAGAACCCATAATCAAGTTCAATCTTTTTTTTTTTTTTTTTTTTTAAATGTAGAAAACGGGGCTCCTTTATCTTCTTGCCGTCGTCGTGAAGCTCTCGTCCTCCATAAAGCGGAGAAGGCATGGCATGTTAAAAATGGGGATGATTGTGGTAGAGGTTTCTTGAGAGGCACTATCGATAGAGTCCAATTTTTTTAGCATTAGAACTAAATCAAATGGTGAAACATCATGGAAATTCAAACTTTGTTCTCTCTCTCTCTCTTTTTAATGATTGATAAAAATTCAATCTGTAAAACTCACATTCATTTTGTGTACTCAAACATTTTTGTTTTTACAGATTCAAAATTTGGTTACAGGTATACAAAATTCTAAGCCTCTCTTTCTCAAATAAAACTTTTATATGAAGATGTTCGACTGCAAATTTAAATTAAAGAATCTCAATCATTAACTAAAAAGAAAATAAATTTCCCAAACAAAAAAAAAAAACTTTTAACAGAAGATTTTCTCTCTCTCTCTCTCTCTTAAAAAGAAAATAAATTTCCCAAAAAAAAAAAAACTTTTGCCAAAAGATTTCATCTCTCTCTCTCTAAGGCAGATCGACGGTTTCGTGGGCGAGGTCGGCAGTTCAGTGGGTGAGATCACAGTTCGATATATTCGATGATTTCTTTTCCCGAATTCCATCATTTCTCGTCCCAAATTCCATTCTCGTCTGGCGACCTTCAAACGCCTCCCCTGCTGGAAAAAATGGCAAACGATGGGGACCTTCAAATGGCGAGATCTGGTGGTAGCGGTGGTAAAGCTCGTCGCAAACCTATTTGCTGTGCAGTCGTGATTCGAAGATTGAGGTGGCTGGTGATGGTGCCTGTTGAACGATGACTGGCGGGAGAAGGTTTTCTGGGCCGGTAGAAGTGGTGATGAGAGTATTAGAGAGTAAAGACGTAGAGAAAATAAAAAGAAAAAAGATTTTGTAACAATCCTTCATAAAACTCAACAAATCTTCAAAATTTTGCATATGTTTTTTATTTTTTTTTTTTGGGTTGAAAAATGATTTGCAGAGTTGTAACGATGGTTTTGGTTTTTAAAGAACATTTGCAGAAAATAAAAAAGAACAAAATTTGTGTGCACGAGAACACGAAGAGAAAAAAGTTTGACTAGCCTGCGGTTGTCTGCACGTGAACTTCTATGTAACTCCTTGATATTTTACTTTGATTTAGTTTTACTAGCTCCAAAATTGAGCTCTATAGTAGTACCTCTCAATAAGGCTCTACGAGGCAATACTGCAGTCTCCCACGTTAAAAATGAAGTAAAATGAAGATAACTTTAAGGATTTGCCGAGTAAAAAGAAGAAAGAAGGTTGTTTGGTTTTGATATAAAAAAAAAAAAAAAACGAAAGAAAGAAAGGTCACTGGATAAAGAAGAGACATCAATCATCAAATAACATATATGTGGGGTCGTAAAAAATTCTAGTCGTGCTAAATAGCAACCCTCTTTCTTTTTTCATTCTTTCATCTTTTTTTTTTATTTTTTTAGGCTCAATTGAAACTCCCCCCCTCCCACCCCCCCAAAATGTATCCTTATCTAAATTTTTTTTTCTCCATATAACTCATTCAACTACTATCTTCTTATAGTATATCACAAATAACTTTTTATTTGATTTTTTTTTTTAATTGTGCATGATACGTGTGGAGCACATGCTCACCACGAGTATAGATAGATAGATTAATTCTGACAAACATCTTGATCATTGTGAGCACAAGAGCAAAAGAGAATATATGTTTACATATTAAATGTTTTGTCTTTCTCTGAGTAGATTTAAATGTCTTCTTTCCCACTTACATTATTGTGATCTCACTCAACAATTATAAAGCCATATAGAACTCATGATCAAAAGGTATCTTTCGAAAGGATCTCAAACAAACAATGGGAATTTGAGGAAAATCTTTCTGCATTTGAAAATTAACTCAGTAATGCATTGTATAATCTATAGGCAGAGAGTCATAAAGAATCTAGAGAAAAGACAGATGTCCCAAAATTATCGATAATCACATGATTAACAAATAATACTAGCTATAATAAAGTAATGATAACAATTTAAATAAAAATTAATGATTACAAAAGTACAAAATCATTCTCACAGAAAATATTCCTCTAAACACGTTTACTTTACATAAAAGGAAAAAAGAAAATATGAACAATCATTTCCATTCCTACTTAATCATATGTTTATTAATAAAATTGATAATGAAAGTTTAGTAATGGACAATATAAGGAATGTGGAAAGGGAATGTCTTCGCAATCTCTCTCGATATTGATTCATTGTCAAAGAAATGAATGAATGTCAAATCACTATGAGTATTATATATTAATGACATCTTAATCACTAGGAGTGATGAAGAGATAATACAAAATTAGAACATTTGCAAACACTATAATATATAAAGTTTGTTAGAATTTCCTTTACTTGGGGAGAATTTGGAGCATACACTCAAATTAAAGTCGTGGAAATACTTTTATGAAATTGTGCGTATAATTGAAAATAAGTGAATGTTTAATGTTTGCATCATCTTACTCTCCTTAAAATAGAAATAAAGCAAAGTTTCTTCACCTTAAATTGCAATTTAGATGGCAATTGAAGTTAAATCAAACTAAAAGAGTGGCCTCAAAAAACCAATTAAAAAGATGGACCTACACAATACGAATTTGTTTTTCTTTTTTTTTTCTTCCCTCGAGAAAAATTAACTACACAACTATGAAGTAATATTTAATAAATTTGGTACGAGTCTCTCTCTTTTTATGTATATATAAATAGAGAGAAGAGATGAGTGTTTTTCTCTCTGTTTTTTTTCCCCCTTGGTCTAAGGATGTGTTTTTTCCTTAATGTTTTAATTTCAATACATTATGGATAATTTACTAAGTTCATTTAAGGTTTTTAAACTTACTGCTATTTTTTGTGAAAAGTTTAAAAGCCCTTTTGGAAAGAGACCAAAGTACACCCTTTTTAGGAGTTGAAGAGCTTTAATTAAAAAAAAAAAAAATTGGAGACAAAAAACAACTTGGTATAAAGTTCAAAATCAGTAGAGCAATTTATCATTTTACTAATCATTATTTTAGTTTATCCACACAATGTTTAAGTTATAGTGGAAACATGCTGATGGTAATTTGCTGAGTGATTCTGTATCCACATAATTTGTTTTATTTGTTCATGAGCGGGTCTTACAAAAAGAAATACAGAGACAGTCAAAAGTCGGGCTAAATTTACATACAAATGACAGCGATAATCTAACATGAGCCATAAATTATGAAAACAAAAACAACCACTGAAATGAAATCTAGAAACAACTATTCTAAATTAAGCTCTAAAGGATCTAATCATCTTGTTAAAAAATAAAGAGAAAGCCATGCTCAAAAACCTTGTCAAAAAAAAAAAAAAAAAAAAAAAAACCCAGTGGGAAAGGAATCTAAACAAGGAGAAAATAGTGCATGATCTTGAAGAGAATACGATGTCTGACGTACTTCCGAACGACCCTCCGCATTCTTTGAAAGCCAAGATGAAAACAAAGCCTGGCATGGAGGACCACCAAGTAGTTCATGTTGTCAAGTTACTATCCTTATTATAAGCAGATACAAATTGCAGTAGATCATCAATATCCTGATTTGAGTTAAAAAAAAAAAAAAAACAATTATGGGATATTATTAGAATCAAGAATATAATAAACAAGTCTCCAAATATATATTAAGCAAAAAACAAAAACAAAAAAGTTCTCCAATTCATCCTTTAATATGTCAGACACCAAATGCAAGAATTGACTGAGATTGTAGGATGAAGCAGTAAAGTAAGTAAAAATGAAAGAATCTTCACCGAAAAGCTAACATTTTGGCCGAGAATAACACATATAAAGTCCTCAATTTGGAGAGAAGGCCCGAGGGAGCAACATATGTCGAAGCATCTTCAGACATGCTTGGATTTTGACGTTCTTCTGTAGTCTTTTGTAATGGCTTCCACGCACTACTAGTTCTTCTAGGCATGAGAACAGAGGCATGGAAGTCAGATTGGGGTGATCCTCGTTCGTTTTATCTCCTGAATTTTCAAAACAGTTCAAACCGCTACCCCTCCCTCATGTATAGAAAACCGTTCAAAATGCCCCTTTCATCTAGTTTCGTTATATGCTTAACGGATTTGCTGACATGTAATAGATTTAATAACATTTAAATAATTTTGATTTCTAAAATGCCCTCTGAACTATTATTCTGATGTCAACTTGCCCCCCAATTTTTTTTTTAAAGTGGTTAAATATTGCGCCCGCTCAATTAAATAAAAGTGTTCAAAACACTCATTTCATATAAATCTACCTATAAATTAAAGAAATAACTGACATAGCTGAAAGAAAAATAAAATGGCTGACATAACATATTCAAAATGGGTGAATAAAAGATGATTTGGTAAAATTGATATGAGTAGGTTTAAAATTTATCTTATAAATCCTAATTAAAACTATGAAAAAGAAAAAAAAAATCAAAATAAGGAAATAAGTTCTTTTTAGCAAAATATAATAAATTAAAAAATCAAGGTTTTAAAATATGTTTTTTTAATTAATTTTCTTGAATAGGTTAAGAAAATGTCCTATATGTTTTAAGATTAAATCTCATGTATTATTTTTTGCTGACAAAAAAAAAAAAAAAACACTTATAAACATATATATATATATATATATATATTAAAAAAAATGGTCAACTTCTTCTGATTGGTTTTATAAATCTATATAGATACAACTTTATATTTATTATATAATTTGTAAAAATTATATTTAACAGAAAATTTCAAATTAAATATTACTTAAAAACTTGAAAAATATTAGCAATAGTTAATATGGTCGTTTATACATATAGATTTATAGCTTTAGTTAGGATTTATAAGATAAATTTTGAATTTACTTGAAACTATTTGACTAAATCATCCTTTATTAATCTATTTTAAACATATCATGTAGTCACTCTGTTAGTTTATTGGTAAATTTAAATGAAATGACTGTTTTGAACACTTTTATTTAGTTGAGGGGTACAATAATCACTTTTAAAAAATCACTACCAAATTACTTCTATCAATTAACGCACAGTTTTAATCCAGTGTCATTTTAAGTTAAGCAACAATAGTTATTTAATTAATGAATTTAATTAATTAATAGCTGGTTGTTGGAGTTTCGACTACATAGGTTTACTTGGTCCCCATATTATCTTTACGTATTTCTGGTTAGAACATAAAATATTCACAACTTATTAATTTAGTCATAACGTTTTGAAGAAATACTACTGGAAAATTGATCATCGACAATATAATTTTTATTGTTGAAAATCACCTGTAGATGTCTAAGACATTAGAATGACAGTTTCTATATAACACTAATATTTATGTGTTGTACATATTTTATGTGTCGGAATAAATATTAATTGTGCGGTAATTATTTGTTTTACTTGATAAAATAAATACTGCCCAGTAATTTAATTTTTTTTTTATTGATTGATGAAAATTTATTATGTGAATTATATAAAATTGTTTATGTATGGAATAAATAAATAACAGTTTTAATAAATAACACTATACATAAAATGGAAATAAATTGAAAAAAAAAAATTAGACTGAATAGTGAAGTACTCATAAGGGATACGTGACATCCTCCATGTACTATGTGAGACCTCCTGAAGAAGAAAAGAAAAACAGAAAGCGTCAAGAATTAACTGTTGACATGCTTCAATGGAATTTTTTGCAGATACATTGTATCATAAAATTATTGAACATGCATCTTTACATGAATAAGCTCGCACCAAGAACAGCATTTTTTTTTTCACTTTCCTTTTATTTAATTTATTGGGTCAAAAGCATTCGGCTATTCAAATGTGCTAGTCCACTAATACAGGAAAATTCTAGCTCTTTACATGTAATATTCATAGTTGAGAAACACGAAGGGCATTTTTCTAAATTTTAAATTTTGTTAAGTGTTTCACACGAATTTTCTCCTCTAGTACAGCATTGGTACTGTTGATCAAGAACTAGGAATAAATGTCTTGAATTCGGAACAACTCTTACTTCGAGTTACAATAAGGAAGGGACATTTAATGCAATCTCCTTCACAAAAACTTTAGAGTTTTGGAAGATGTTCAAGCTGAAGAGATTCAAGTTTAGGGAAGGAGATGATGTTCTTCAACCTCCCATGATCTTCTCCAACTGCTTTTGTGACAATCTATTCCATGATCTTCTCCCATGATCTGCTTTGGTATACCTAGCACTACTCTGTTAAATGTGACCTTCTGATATGCATGTTATGGTAAGATTAAGAATAAAATCTATTGTTGGACATTTAATGTCACATAGAATAAAGTTGTTATATTTTATGAAATATATAATAAAGTAACTTTATAATATAAGATATAGCACACTACTACAAAAGTTGGATTACACGACGGAGATTACATGACGGTTTCACAAAACCGTCGTGTAAACGGAGGATTACACAACGATTGAACCAAAACCGTCGTGTAATCTACGGATTACACAACGGTTCTTTTAACCGTCGTGTAATCCAGAGGTTTACACGACGGTTTTGGATCAACCGTCGAGTAATCCTCCGGATTACACAACGTTTAATTAAAACCGTCCATCAACCATGATAAACGTGTTGAAGATGGCATGCTTAGACATTCAGCCGATGCACCACAATGAAAGACCTTTGATGCCTATCATCCTGAATTTAGTGTGGAACCACGTAATCTACGTCTTGGTTTGTCAGCAAACGGAATGAATCCACATGGTAATATGAGTAGTAGGCATAGTACTTGGCCCGTCATACTTGTCAACTACAATCTCCCTCCAAAGTTGAGCATGAAGCGGAAGTTCTTGATGTTGACTTTATTGATCTTTGGTCCTCAACAACCAGGGAATGACATTGATGGGTACTTGACACCACTAATCGATGATCTAAAGAGCTTATGGGAAAAGGGGATCGAAGTTAGAGATGCTTACCGTCAAGAGACATTCACACTCCGTGCAATGTTGATGTGGACAATTAATGAATTTCCCGCTTATGGAAACCTATCTGGTTATTCAGTCAAGAGTTATATTGGTTGTCCAATTTGTATGAAAGAAACATCTTCCATCCGGTTGAAAAATGGTAAGAAAACCGTTTACCTTGGTCATAGGAGATTCTTACCCAAAAATCATCGATACCGCAAACAAAAAAAAGACTTTCGATGGTAATACTGAAGAAAGAATCCCTCCCTGGGTTTTGACGGGCGAAGACGCTTTCGAGATGGTTAAGGATTTGAAAGTAGTTCTCAGGAAAAGAAAACGGAGTAACAAGGATCCGATGGTTGATGGACCTTGGAAAAATAGGTCAATCTTCTATGAACTTCCATATTGGAGGACACTTTTCGTTCGTCATTGCTTGGATGTGATGCATATTGAGAAAAACGTTTGTGAATCAATAGTGGGCACGTTGCTTGACATTCCTAATAAGAGCAAAGATGGTGAAAAGACACGGTTGGATCTTAAGGATTTGAAGATTAGACTTAACTTGCTCCCAACGAAAAAAGGGAATGCTACTTACTTACCTCCGGCAAAGTACACATTATCAAGACAAGAAAAAATAAAGCTTTGTGAGTGGCTCACTTCTGTAAAAGTGCCCAACGGGTATTCTTCCAACTTCAAAAGGTTGGTGTCTACGAAGGATCTGAGACTGATTGGAATGAAAACACATAATTGTCATATCTTGATGCAACAGTTATTACCTACTTGCCTTGCGAGGAGTTTTAACGAAGGATATGAGATTCAGCAATTATCAAGTTATGCTCATTTTTCAATTCGATATGCTCCAAGGTAATTAATCCATTTATAATAGATTCGCTACAATCAGAGTTGATTAAGACATTGTGCTTGCTTGAGAAGTACTTTCCACCCTCCTTTTTTGACATAATGATTCATCTAACGGTGAACTTAGTACGGGAAGTTAAGCTATGTGGACCGGTGTACTTGAGATGGATGTATCCTTTTGAAAGGTACATGAAGGTTTTAAAGGGTTATGTCAAGAACGAAATAGGCCGGAAGGATGTATAGTTGAAAGCTACATAGCAGAGGAATCGGTCGAATTTTGCTCCGAGTATGTGTCCAACGCGGAAGCGATTGGGTTGCCAAAGACTACAAACATTGACTCGAAAGGACTATCCATCGGCATTTCATCGCCGGTAAATCGAGGTGAATGGGTGCAAGCTTGTCTCTATACTTTACATAGTAGGGTTGAAATGGAGCCTTTTATTGAGGTTCACCTACAGGAATTAAGAGATGGAAATCTAAGAAGAGGAAGAAATGAAAAGTTGTTACAAAATGAACACAATCGGACGTTTCGTCTGTGGATACGAAGACATGTCTTTCAGAATGACGGCTTTTCACAAGACTTAATGAACCTCACTAGAGGACCGTCGATGATTGTTACACGGTATACATCGTACTTCGTTAATGGTTATATATTCTACACTTGCGAAAGAGATGAGAAGCATCCTGTTCAAGATAGTGGTGTTAGTATCCGTGTTAAGGCCATGCATATTTCATCTGCAAAGGACAAGAATCCAGTCTATGGAACCATAATCAGATAGAGGTCCCAATACCATACATGATCATGGTTTTTGACATGCCTGTCTTTCTGGGCTTTGATGACATTTATGAGTTCATTAATTTACAAGAAATCAGTGCGAATTGTATATTAGTATACATCAGGTACGTCATTCTATCTCTAAACTTTTTTTATCTGGAAATTCTTCTATATGTCAAGCATAATAACAATTTTGATACGCTTATGCAGATATTTGGAGGAACCATGTAGGATTAACGGGCAAGCTAAGAAGTTTGTGTTTGTGTCTCCAACCTTGATCTCACCTGTTAGAATAGATATTGAAGATGCTGGCATGAGAGAGCGAGCCGATATTCTTGTCGGCTTTTTGTGTGACGCATGCACCAAAAGGACGACTTTATCTTGTGCCACATAACAAAGGGAGACATTGGGTTTTGGGAGTCATTGACCCATGGGAGGACCTCGTCATATATTTTGATCCTCTTCAATAGAAGAAACGGGACGATTTTACAAATCTAATGAACATGTAAGTCAATTTTACTATGTTAATTTTTGATTTAATCTTAATTATATGCATCTTAATTAGTTTGAATTTTACCAACTTGCTAGGGCCCTAACGGATTGGAAGATTATGACCGGAGAAAGGATTAGAAGGAGACGAGATTGTAAAACAAAAATCTCGGACCGTCCTTGTCCTCTCCAAGAGGGAAGTGTTGAATGTGGTTATTTTGTTTTAGGTTTTATGAGGGACATAGTGTTGAATGGAATTGACGCACTTGAAAGTAAAGAATTTTTTACTTCTCATGATTTGGATTTGATTAGGGGAGAATGGGCTAGCCATGTAATGCAATTCATTAATTATGATATGTAAACTTGTAATGTAATATATGGTACGTATTTTTACTTTGATACAATGTAGCTAATATCTTGGATCGTATATTGGATAACACACAGATTAGGTCACTCGTGGGAAATTACCAAAAAATCCAAAAAAAAAAAAAATTTCAAAGCAAAATTACACGACGGTTTTGGATGAAAACCATCGTGTAATATCTACATTACACGACGGTTTTCATCCAAAATCATTGTGTAATTTTGCTTTAATTTTTTTTTCTGGTTTTTTGGTTCATTGTACACATTACATGACGGTTTGGAGTCGAAACCATCGTGTAATGTCTATATTACACGACGGTTTGAGCCAAAACCGTCGTGTAATGTTAAATATTACACGACGATTTTGAGCCAAAATCGTCGTGTAAAGTTCACAATTTTGCAACATTTTGATACTGTATTTCTTGATTCAACGACAGTGTTAACCGTCGTGTAATATTGAGATACCACGAGGGTTATATAACCGTTATGGTATCTTCCACGACGCTAGATTACACGACGGTTGTCTAACCATCGTGTAAACTTTATACGACGGTTAATAACCGTCATGTAATCCGTAATTTTTACTAGTGGCATAAAGTTTAATGACGTGACAAGTACTAGTTTTTGTCACTAGTAGTTAGCATGAGGTCGCAAATTATGATTCACAAAGTTTGAATAGTAAAAAGTGACAAATTGATACATGTGTAGAAGAGTTGTCAAATAACCAAATATAGTGTTTCAATAAGTATTAATAGTATAGGAATTAGCATATTTAAAGTTTTACTAGACATGATTTTTTGCATAGAGAAATGTAGCATTAAGGATTTGACATTAACTTTTTGGTCAAATGAAAATTATACTATCTAACTTTGACAGATAAAATTTGGAAAGATTACCTTTTTCACTATAGGAACTTAGTGCATAAGTCTTGATGTCAGATAAGATTTTTACTGAATTATTTTTTCAGTAAGAGAACTTAATGGATAAGTCTTGATGTTAAATAAGATTTTTATTGAATTACTTTTTTATAGGAAGCCTATTCGGATAAGTTATCTATGCAGTAAAAAATAGTATTGATTAACTTTTTGACAGTATAGGACTTTCAGAATTGTGTTAGTCGGAGATTAAGGAAAAATATTGTTGTGCTAAGTTAACAGTCTAAAGAATTATCTGTTGAAGATAATATCAAAGAATTATCTTCAATTATCTTAAATTAGGAAAATATGAAATTTTAGATCCAATGGTTAGGGATTAATTAGTACATTGACCAATGGATTGGATTTAACCAAATCTTTTCATCTTATCTCTTCTTCGACACACCTAAAAAGCCTATAATGTAATTAAAAACCCTAGGCTTTGGAGGTGATGTAAATCTTAATTAATCAAGTTTAAGCTTGCTTAATTACACTAAGCATCATTAAGCTTTGCCTATAAATAAACATCACCCTCACTCATTTTTTCCTCACACCTCAAAAATTCACTCTCTCTCTAGTCTCTCTAGAAACTCCCTATAGAAGTTCTCTTTAGAGAATTTTCTCTAGCCTTCAAAAATTTTCCTTCCATTTTCCCACCTCTTAAACACCTTCTTAGTTGAAGAAATCCTCCAAGCCCCTTCAAGAAGTTTCTCAAAGAAGTTCTAGCTCCGTTCTCCGGTAGTAACTCCAATCGTCGAGGTAGTTTTCCTACTGAAACTCTAGTCATTATTCTTTTAGTTCACAATTTTTATAGGTTAATATTTATGTGAAATACTATCAAAATTAGAACTGGTGGTTTGACAATATAGTGTTTTTGATTATTCATATGAATATGTTCATGTTTATGTCATGGGTAGTGCGAAAATTTTAGAAATCGAACTTAAATTGGATATTTTGAACTTTGATCTGTTCGTTGAGAATTTTAGGAATTTAAATGATTTTCTATAGTTGGAAGATATTAAGAAAATTAGAAGGGAAAAAAAAACTATGTAACATGAGCTATGGTGTATATGTGTAACACTCCTTTGTCGGGATGCCACAATTACCATCTTTAACATCACATATAAATTAGTATTTGCAGAAAAGGGGAATTTTTTTTTAAACGTTTAAAACATTGAATACCAAAATGTAAAAAACTTGTCTCATGCTCAAAACAATTTGGAGAAAACTAAACTTTATGATATTAAAAGGAAATCTGAACTTTATAAAGATCATGATGGTGGAAATATCGTCTCAGAAAAAAGATAAATGTAAGTTTTTTTAAAACAAAAAAGTTCCGATAACCCACTCCGCCACTAGGCACACTTCCACGCCAAGCCTCCTCCAATCTTATGCCTTAGCTTTAGCTTTATCTGCAACATGCGAAGAGGAAATATGTTAACATAACATGTAATCATAAAATATGCTTCGCATGGTTTGGCACATTTGATAAACATTCTAATTATAAATTGTAGTAAGGATTTCATGACATTAATGATTGCTTAGAATTTAAACTAATAAGATGAAAGTGTATGTTTAAATTCCTATAAGTTTAATAAATTTTTTGAAAGAATTATATTCTAAAATTAAGAATTTAGACAAAATATAACCATAAATTTTAAGTCAGAGGAAGTAAATGGAAAACCCTAAACATGATCGATGTTAAATCCTATGGGTGCAGGCATAAAGATTTAAAGGTGAAATATGTTGAATCAAGTCCATCAAATGAAATGTCCACTTCAAAATTATTACCGTTGTATATGCAGACGACTAAACTAAGTTAATAAAATGAAAACGAAGGTCGAACTGATGTTCATAAGTTCCACACGTACAATAAGGAGATTTAAGGTGACAAATGATTAAGATTCAATCTATACAGTGGTCAAAGAAATTATAAGGATATTCTTAAATTTTAATTTTGAATTAAACCATAGTGTGAACATCATGTTCAGTGAAAGATTCGATTTTAATTGGCTCCAAGAGAGTGAATTTAGCCGGTATAGATTAAATTAAGATTTGATTAAAGTTTAAATGTCGATGTTATAGTTTAGAAATAAGTTATTTAGATTAAAAATGAAATCTCAATTGGAAAAAAAAAAAAAAAAAAGATCCAGTTCCCCATATGGCATATGGCCTCATTAAAAATGTTGTAGTATAGATGATGTGCCCCGACTAGAATTGGTACACTTATTGGAAGGACAATGACATGTACATATATACTTACCAATATATATATATATATATTTGTGAGTACTCGATTTTCTCTCAGAGTAAAATTTAGCAGAAGAAAATTAGAATTTATAATTATTTCAATAGTACAAAGTTAGGAATGTGATTTTAATAGTGGCGAAATGCAAAAGCAAGAAAAAGTAATTTAAACACAAAAAAAAAAAAAAAAAAAAAAAAAAAACCGAAAGCAACAAAATTTGAAAATGTAAAAAAAGAAAATGAAAAACCAGAAGCCGACAAAAGTTTTGAATAGTGCAGAAGATTGAGACTTTTTTTTTTTTTTATAACCAGTTGAAAATACGTGCTTGCATGTGTAGAGGCTTTATTATAACTTTTTTAGTATTTTGGTTTATAATAATTATTTAGATACGTGATGTACATATTTTTGAGCTAAACAACATATTGGATTTGCAATTGAAAAAAAAAAAAAAAAAAGAGTGCTTGGTTGAAACTTTTTTAATGTTATGAGTGTAAATTTAAAAAATATTAGGGGAACATTTCCTTATCTTAAAAGAAATATTGACTTTAAAAAAAATTATTACAACATAAAATAACTAAACTAAAAGTTTGAATAAAAAAATTGTGAGTTTATTATGATATTATATTAGTATGATAGAAAGATAGATAAATAGGTAAATAGATTAATTTTGACAAACATCTTGACCATCATGAACATCAAAGCAAAAGATAGTAATATAAATAGGTCTACTCTCATGTCCGGCATCTTATTTTTGCGAGACATGAACTGTATTTGCACCGATTAGTCTCTTAGGTTGTCATCTTTCTATCTCTCTATCTCTCTCTCACACAGCCTCATGCCGGACAAGAGAGTATTCATATATATATATATATATATATGTTTACATGTTAAATATTTCGTCTTTCTCAGAATATCGGTTTGTATGTCTTCTTCTCTATTTACATCACTGTCATCTCACTCAATAGTTATACTGCATATAGAACTCATGATCAAAACATATATTTTCTAAAGGATCTCAAACAAACAATGTGAATTTAGGAAAAATCTTTCTGCATTTGAATGAATGAATGCCAAATCACTGGGAGTGATGAATAGGTAATACAAAGTTTAATCACTCAGCTGAATTTGCTCTCAAAGACCTTTGTGAAGAACAAGACCAGAAGCTCACGGCTTATAGAAGTGATCAACTACAACAAGTTGCTCAATTGCACAAGATTGTAGTGGGTATTAAAAAAAAAGAAAATATTACTTAAATAACCATATTTTTTTATTTATTGACCAATATAACATAAGTTATAGTTATTTTTAGTTTAACTTTGTATCATACAAGTTTGGTGTTAATTTTTTATGTCATATTAGTGTAGTGGCTTCTAAATTTGTATCATTAAGGTATTTTCCCTTTATAAAGTTAAATTGGACTTATGCGTTAAGAAGGATTGGGCATTTGGGCCTTCTTTAGGGTTACTTTTGGCTTGTTTGGCGTCAAGGTTCAACTTAATCCTAAGCCAAAAAATTTAAATCATTTATGTCTTTTTTGAAAAGTCAACCCCAGTTTTACTATTAACAGTTTTTATAAATCAAACTTCAAAATTCCATAACTTTGTATATACAAGTCAAAATTGAATTTTTTTTTCAAACTGCATAGAATTTTGAGATGAATGAAACAAGCTCCATAATAATATTTTTTTTCCAAACACATTTTAAGTTTTTTACTTTTTAGCTCTAACAATTCAAACACCTCACTAAACACGCATTCAATTCACTTCAATTCCAACACAAAAAACTCAATCCCAACCCATGCAGCAAATGCATGCTTCATCTCCTTTACCTCTGGGAAGTTGCACTAGTAAAAATTGTGGATTACACGACGGTTTTTTACCGTCGTGTAAAGTTTACACGACGGTTACCCAACCGTCGTGTAATCCAGTGTCGTGGAAAATAACACGACGGTTATTGAACTGTCGTGGTATCTCAATGTTACACGACGGTTAAAAACCGTCGTCGAAACAAGGTACACCGTAGTATATACAAGTAATATAGAGACATTACACGACGGTACTTGGCCGAACCGTCGTGTAATGCGGACATTACACGACGGTTCTTGGCCGAACCGTCGTGTAATGCGGACATTACACGACGGGTCTTGGCCAAACCGTCGTGTAATGTCCACATTACACGACGGTACTTGACCGAACCGTCGTGTAATGCGGACATTACACGACGGTTCTTGGCCGAACCGTCGTGTAATGCGGACATTACACGACGGTACTTGGCCGAACCGTCGTGTAATGTCTCTTTTATTAAAAAAAAAAAATTTATGATTTTTTGGTGATTTCTCACGGCTGGCCTAACCTGTATGTTATCCAATACACGATCCAAGATGGTAACTTCAATGATCAAAGTAAAATTACATACCAATTTTTACATTACAAGTTCACATATCATAATTAATGAATTGCATTACATGGCTAGCTCATTCTCCCCTAATCAAATTCAAATCCTCAGAAGTAAAAAATTCTTTACTTTCAAGTACATCAATTCCATTCAACACTATGTCCCTCATAAAACCTAAAATAAAATAACCACATTCAACACTTCCCTCTTGGAGAGGACAATGACGGTTCGAGATTTTTGTTTTACAGTCTCGTCTCCTTCTTCTAATCCCTTCTCCGGTCATAATCTTCCAATCCGTTAGGGCCCTAGCAAATTGATAAAGTTCAAACTAATTAAGATGTATATAATTAAGATTAAATAAAAAAAAAACTCATTCAGGCATTTCATCGAGTATAATGTGGGCGCAAAAAATTTTTGTTGAAAAATGTGTGTAAAGTGCCAAAACCAATCACAAACCATTCATCTACAAAGAGCAACATTAAAAACAAAAACATTCATGTTCAAAAATGGATATTTAATGGAAAACAACAATACAAGAGAGCAAATGTGTTTTAGTTTATATACGAAGTCACCTTGCTTTTCTTTTAAAAAGAATATGCACGGCCACACGAAGAGGGAGGCAACTTCGGCAACGGCGGCTTGACCGGATTCTAAAAGAGTGGTGGCAACGGGTTGGTGAAGGATGTGGGTACTTGAGAAATTTAGAGAGTGTGAAGAGAGAACTTAAGAAATTCGTGCGGAGATGAAGAGAAACGAGGAGGAAATTGTATTTAAGTTATAGGTTTTGGCGCGCGAATTTCAAAAAATTAAATTTGAAAATTTTCAAAATTTTTAGAAGATTACACGACGGTCTATTTAGAACCGTCGTGTAATACCGGGGATTACACGACGGTCCCCCGGGACCGTCGTGTAATGTCCCCCCCCCCCCCCCCCCCGAGGGTGGGATTACACGACGGTCCCCCCCGGGACCGTCGTGTAATGTCCCCCCGAGGGAGGGATTACACGACGGTCCCCCGGGACCGTCGTGTAATGTCCCCCCCCCCCCCGAGGGTGGGATTACACGACGGTCCCCCCCGGGACCGTCGTGTAATGTCCCCCCGAGGGAGGGATTACACGACGGTCCCCCGGGACCGTCGTGTAATCCTCCTTCGAGGGGCGGATTACACGACGGTCCCCCGGGACCGTCGTGTAATGTCCCCCCGAGGGAGGGATTACACGACGGACCGTCGTGTAATCCTCCTTCGAGGGGCGGATTACACGACGGTCCCCCGGGACCGTCGTGTAATGTCCCCCCGAGGGAGGGATTACACGACGGTCCTCCGGGACCGTCGTGTAATCCTCCTTCGAGGGGCGGATTACACGACGGTCCTCCGGAACCGTCGTGTAAAGTGCGCCTTTACACGACGGTTCCTTGGGACCGTCGTGTAAAATCCACTTTACACGACGGTTGGAACCGTCGTGTAATCTCCGTCGTGTAATCTATCTTTTGTAGTAGTGTTGGAACATTTGCAAACTCTATAGTCTATAAGTGTTAGAATTAGTTAGAGGGAATTTGGAGATTACACTCCAATTGAAGTATTTGAAATGTTTTGATTGGAAATGAGTGAATGTTTAATGTTGTACGTTTAAATAAAAAATAAACTGTGATAATTAAATAGTTTATAAACTTAAAATATGTTTAAGTTTTTATGCATTTTGTTTGGTTTTTCTCATCTTTCTATGTAATTAAAAAAAATTATCTAGTTTCGGCTTGAAATAAAAAAAAAAAATTATGAACATTTAAAGTTTGAGATTTTAAAAGAGATTTAGTATGGGAGTTTGACTGGGTCACTCCAACCAAACAATTTCAATTGTATTTCGTTTTTTTCTTCAAAAGTAAACTCAGTTTCACTATCCATATTTCTAACTTTAATTTTAAAAGGGAGTGCTTGGTGTTTGGATTGAGTTTGAAATGAAATAAAATTTTTAAATTGAAATTTGTTGAATTTTCAAAAACTAATTATAGTTTTTGATGACTTTTTCATACAAAGATAAAAAATAAGCCGTAAAGTATAGTTTAGTTCAAAATGAAATGTAATACTAAACGTAGGCTTAAATTTTAAAAAATTTATAACTTTTTTATTTTTAGTCGAGATAAGATGATTTTTTTTTAAATTGCATAAAATTCTGAGAGAAATGAAATAAGATCCATATTGTTATTTTTTTCCAAACACATTTCAAGTTTTTACACTTTTTAACTTAAAATAGTTAATTTTCAACCAAATACACAACTCTAGAAGTTAACTTAACTCCAATCAAAATAATTTTAATCATACAACTCAAGCAGACTAACTGAACGGTCTTTTAGAGATATAAATAGTAAAATTGATTTACTTTTGGAGAAAAAAACATCGAGAACTTTAACTTAAGTGATCACTCTAAATCGCTTTCTAAGTTTATGAATTGATTTTCACATATATATTTATGCAGTTTATTTAAAATTTTTAATTGCAGGAAGAAAAAAACAAAACTTAATTGGGCACAAGATTTTAAAGAGATTTCCTAATCCCATCACCAAAGACTACATAATATATAAAATTAATTGGCCATGAGGGTTTGACTATGAGATGTCCATCATCATGAAAAAGATTGTTCCCGTCTCTCCATTTTCGGGATAAATGTGATCTCAAATCAACTCTTTTTTTTTATTTTCATCATTATCTTACTTGGATATCTCTCTCTTTTCCATATAGCCAACCTTACTTTCACCTTCTTTCTAGTTTCCATGGGAAAACATAATACTCCAATTAGTTTAAAATTTATAAGGCCCCATTTAGAACAACGTTTCTTTTACAACTTAATTTTAAAACTCTTAAATCTATATTATATTTTTTTTTTCTCTTTTTTCTTTTTAAAAAACTAAAATCTTAAAAGTCTAAAACTTTCTTTTTTTCAAATCAAAATATGAAAAAATATATATATAAATATACTTTCAACTTAAAATCATAAAAAACTAAACAAAATTTATATTGTATATTTTTTTCATAACATATTTTAATTTTTTATACTATTTCCTGCTATCAATTCTAACCCATGAAGCAAACGCTTCATCTCCTTTACATCTGGGAAGTTGGAACATTTGCAAACTCTATTGTCTGAAAGTTTGTTAGAATTACTTGGGGGCAATTTGGCGCATACACTCCAATTGAAGTAATGGAAATATTTTGATTGAAAATGAGTGGATATTTAAAATTGTGCGTTTGGTTGAAAATAAACTATAATAATTAAATAGTTGAAAAACTTAAAGTGTGTTTAAAAAAAATATTATGCATTTTGTTTGGTTTTTCTCAATTTTCTATGTAATTTTTTAGAATTTTTTTTTCTTTTTAATTTCAACTTAAAATAAAAATAGTTATGAATTTTTAAAATTTAAAATTTTAATAAAAATTTAGTGTGAGAGTTTGATTGATTCGTTCCAACCAAACAATTTCAATTGTATTTCGTCTTTTTCTTCAATTAAATGGCCATGAGGGTTTGACTATGAGATGTCCATCATCATTCAGCAACAAGATTGTTCCCATCTCTTCATTTTCGGGATAAATGTAATCTCAAATCAACTCTTTCTTTATTTTCATTATTATCTGACTCGTATATCTCTCTCTTTTCTATATAGCCAACCTTACCTTTCACCTTCTTTCTAGTTTCCATGGGAAAACATAGTACTCCAATTAGTTTACAATTCAAGGCCCTATTTAGAACAACATTTCTAGAAGTAATTTAGGACTTAACTTAAAAACTCTTAAATCTATGTTATATTCTTTCTCTTTTCTGTTTTCAAAAAATTAAAATTTTAGAAATTAACAACTTTCTTTTTTTCAAGTCAAAATATAAAAAAAATATAGACATATTTATATTTTTAATTTTAAATCATGAAAAACTAAACTATATTGTATATTTTTTTCATTACATATTTTAATCTTTTACACTCTTTCATGGTATTACAGTTGATTTGCAATAAAACGAGAACCATGGATAGTGCAGCAGGTCCCAAGAGATTTTCCCAATAAAAAAAGAAGTCAAACTTACAATTATGAGATAGAGAGCACCATTTGTAGCGAACTTGATGGAGGTCCCACCAAAAAAAAAAAAAAAAAAAAACCAATAAAAAAAGGGGGAATAAGTTTTCAGAGCCAACGCGTCAATCAAAAAAAAAATAATAATAATAATAAACGAATACGACAAACTTCTAACACATGCACCTGTTCTGTTCATCATCGCCTCACAAGATCAAAACAACTACCAACAATTTTTACATTTTGCCAAACAATAAATGACTCTTATTACGTTATATTCTGGTTTTTTTTATTACAATATATATTTCGCTGAGAATGGAAGTCTTTTCTTATATAAATAAATAATAATTATTACAATAATTTTGGTATAATTCGATGGAGGTGATGATTTTTAAGTTGATATCATCTCTTCACCTATTTAAATGAATGAAAATGGTAGAATTTGTTTGCATACTTTAGAATCAGCTTCCTTCAACCACTAGTTTGTAACGTACGTAATTATCGTAGTAAATTAGTCCAAATACGTTACACACAAAAAAAAAAGAAGGAAAATTAATAGTATGATACCAATTAATTACCAAACCAAGAACTAATTGATTAGATTAGCAACTAAACAACAACATTGCAGTAGTAGTAGTTGAAAGAAAAGTTGTCTGGATCTTTACAACCTTATTAAACACAACACATGAAATGATAAGCTACGCTGTCCGATTTGTAATTGTCGTCTCTCTCTCTCTCTCTAAACGAGAGTATAGAAATAAAATCACTAGTAAAAAGCCATTCTGCGGTATCTACTCTCTCTCTCTCTCTCTCTCTCTCCCTTCTTTCAACCTTTTTCTCTCTCAGTCACAAGCACAAACTCCAAAAAGAGAAGAAAATAATATTTATATATAAATATATATAAAAGTATTCCAAAAAGACAATTTAATCAATCCAAATATCCAGCTACCTGCCCCCACAACTCCTTCACAGATTACTTTCACTCTCCCATTCCAATACTTTCTTCCTTCTTTCTCTCTCTGATCTTGGCTGCATCATCTTCATCTTCATCTTCGTGTGTGTGTGTGTGTGTATATATATATATATATATTCATATACATATACATTTATAAGCAACATTTCTTGTTTCTATAAATTGTGTTTTAATTTTGTTTATTGGAATGGCAAAGAAAATCCCAAATATTAGACTGGTATTGTTATGGTATGTAGTTGTAGTAGTGGTTCAAGTGGTGAATGTTGTTAAAGGCTCAGCAGGAAATAATGAGCTGCAGATTCAAATATGGCCTCTTCCTAAAGATGTCAGCCATGGTAGTAGTAGTAATGTTGTTCTGAGCATACCCAAGGATTTCCATGTCTCCACCAAACACGACGACGTTTCCGGCATTCTCCGCGACGCCTTCTCCAGACTCCTCTCCCTCATTCAACTCGATCATGCCGTTTATCCTCCTACCCACTTCCTTAACTCTTCTTCCTCCCTTCTTCTGGGATTAAACGTTGTCGTTTCTTCCATTGATCAAGAGGTACTACCTACCCACATTTTCCTCTTTACTTTTTTTTTGCCTCCACTGCTTGTACTTTTTCTTATTTTTCTTTTCAATTAATTTTTCTTCTTTTTTATTTTTTATTTTTTAAATAACAAACTAACATTTTGTCCTTAATTAAATGGTAAAGAGGTTATTGTTGATGTTGTTGCAGTTAAGATATGGAGTAGATGAGTGGTACAAGCTGTCAATTCCTTCACCTGCTCACTTGGGGAATCCTGTCTATGCATCTCTTGAGGTTTTTTTTTTTTTTTTTTTCTTAGCTAGCTTCGTTTGTTCCACCAACTGTTATCTTCCTTTCTACTTATATATAATTTCATGCATTAATATTGCATTTTAGTCAATGTCAGAGTCTACATTTATGAACTACTTTTATCTATTATTTATTTTCTCTTTGACTTGATTGTACTTTGGTCTGATTCTTGTCCTTAATTATAAAGCTTCTTCTTTCTGCCTTTTTCATTTTTCATTTGTTAATTTTTGTAAATTTGGAATATGGACATTCACACATAATACCTTACAATGTTAATAACGGCAAATACAACAATATTTACTAGTACTGTAGAAGTAAAGTACAGTTTCTACCGTAAGTTTTGCCTAATTTTGTTCTTTCTACTTTTAATTTGATGCAATGCTCTGTAATCAACCAAAATGCATAAGCTGAACTACCTTCTCTGCCTTCAATTCTCACCTACTCAACAGTTGAACAATAATGTTAACCTACTTGAAATGAAAAATGCAGGCAAAGACGGTTTACGGAGCGTTACATGGATTGCAGGTAAATTTTTCTTCTTCTGTGTTTGTTTAACATTCAGGGGAAAGACTATTTGTGATTAATTATTTACAATTTGGGCACAAAAATATTGCAGACATTCAGCCAGTTGTGCCGATTTAACGTTAAGACAAAGACACTTGAAGTTCATATGGTACCATGGACCATTATTGATGAACCCAGATTCTCTTATAGAGGCCTTTTGATAGGTGAGAGTGATTCCTTTCATGTAATTTCTTTCCATACATTTATGTCTCAACTGTTTCTCCATGCTTTTAATTTTCTTTTATGACTTGATGTGCATATTCAACCAATATTTTCATCAAAAGGGAAGGGGTATGTTTCAACATTTAAAGAAAAAAAAAAAAAAAAGGGAGATATACGTCGGATATGCTTCGTTCATTTCTTTGTTCAACCCCCTTCTCTGTTTCTTATGGGGAATTTAATGTATGTTGATTGAAATACAATGTTTCAATAACCTGTCCACCCGTCCCGACGATAGCTCTTTCCACCATTTCCTCATACCAAATGAGGCCTAAAGTGCAACTTGTTGTCATCCTATGTATCCACAGACTTGAAATGCTTATGGCATAGAATGTTGCATAACCAAAGTTGGATGCTTCATAAACAAAGTTTTCCAATGAATTCATGATGTAATCTTGCAAATCAATTGATTATGTGCAGATACATCTCGACATTATTTGCCGCTGCCGGTGATAAAGGAAGTTATCGATTCCATGTCCTACGCAAAGCTGGTACACTTTTAAGCTCTATGGACTTTTGGACTCTTTTTAAAAACCTTGTGAAACTGAAGTGAAGCTTTAGTTAACATATTGATCCGCAATCCCCAATCCTTTCTTTACCTCAAATAAACAGAATGTGTTGCACTGGCATATCGTGGATTCACAGTCTTTTCCATTGGAGATACCTTCATATCCGAAACTCTGGAATGGTGCTTATTCTGAATCAGAAAGATATACCAAAGAAGATGCCAAAGAAATTGTGAGGCAAGTGATTTCTGTCTACTTTCTATTTTGTATATATGTATAAATTTGTTCGTGTGTATGTATGTTACCATTCTTATTTAGTTCTAATATTTTGTTTAGATATTTGCAGCTATGCTGAAAGACGAGGGATTAACGTATTGGCTGAAATCGATGTCCCAGGACATGCTCGTTCATGGTATTTTTCAACTTAAATATACCTACTTATGTTTCTGTTGCATCAAAGAAAAGCGCCAGAAACAACTAAAATAACCACTTTCTGCAAAATGTAAATGACATTTTATTAACAGAGAGAACTAAATTGTCCTTGAAAAGAAGACACAAACTCAAATTCATAAGCTTGCATAAGTTACCCTTTGCATCAAGTTGTTTAAATTAGCCAATGGTCTTAATGTTAGGGGGATTGGTTACCCTTCGCTGTGGCCTTCAAAGACGTGCCAAGAACCACTTGATGTTAGCAATGAATTTACCTTCAAAGTAATCAGTGGAATTCTTTCAGGTAAAATCTCGTCTCTTCTCATTTTTTCACAGACATCAAACTCTTGAATGTCAAATCAATTAGATGTATCTCTGTCTATTATTCTTGTTTTTCTTCTTATTTTAATTTTCTTGTGTTTCAGACTTTAGGAAGATCTTTAAATTTAAGTTCGTTCACTTGGGAGGCGACGAAGTTAATACAAGTAAGTGCATGAACTTCGCTCCCCGCCTTATATTACTATCTTGACCGGTATCAGATATCTTGAAAGAACTATTGTCAAGATGTTAAATAATGTTGTTAGCATATGAGTTGACTAAATGTAAAACTTTTTTATCCAATTTGTATTCTCAAAACAATGTCAACCTTTTACAATTGTCTCCGACTTTTCAGGTTGCTGGACGACCACTCCTCGCATAAATAAATGGTAAAATCAATCTAAAGTTTCATTTTCTTCAGCATCACAGCAGCTTCCAAACAAATTTTAGCCAGCTGGCCTGGTAAAGGCAGTTGAAGTGGTCATACTTAGTTTCTGTAAACAGTTTCTTCATCCATTTTTTTCCCTTTCGCATTATCCAGTGAAGTTTGTACTCTAATTCTCACAGCCTTTTATAATTCAAGTTTTAAGGAAGACAAATTAACCGAAACTTCATTGCTTATCGCCTATCATGTTGTGCAGGCTAAGAGAGCATGGTTTGAATGGATCCGAAGCGTACGAATACTTTGTCTTGAGAGCGCAAAATATAGCTCTGTCTTATGGATATGAAATTGTTAACTGGTATGAAACTAACGTGCAATGTTTTTCAGTTAAAAAAAAAAAAAAGAAAGAGAGAAAAAAGAGAGAGACATTAGTTTTACATCTTATGTACTCCTATAAAATATTTTACAGGGAAGAGACGTTCAATAACTTTGGCAATAGATTGAGCCGCAAGACCGTGGTGCACAACTGGTACATTAATTAAACTCTCTAAAATCCAGAAATATTGTCATGAATTTATGTGAACTTGATACTTTAATGGCAGGCTTGGGGGCGGTGTCGCTAAGAAAGCAGTGGCAGCCGGGTTGAGGTGCATAGTGAGTAACCAGGACAAGTGGTATTTGGACCATTTAGATGCTGAATGGCAAGGTTTCTATTCAAATGAACCACTTGCAAACATCACAAATCCAAACCAACAAAAACTAGTTATTGGCGGTGAGGTTTGCATGTGGGGTGAACATATCGATGCTTCCGATATTCAACAAACCATATGGCCCCGTGCTGCAGCTGCTGCAGGTACTTGCATTGTTGCATTTCTTGTGTTTTTCCAGGAAACTTATGCTAACAAAACATAGATTTTTCTTACGTTTTGTTTTTCAATATTGTTTTGAAGAGCGGCTATGGACACCTTATGATAAGCTGGCCAAAGATCCGAAGGAGGTCACAGGAAGGCTAGCGCATTTCAGGTGTTTGTTGAATCAAAGAGGAATTGCCGCTGCTCCGGTAGCCGGACCAGGAAGAGTTGCTCCTCTGGACCCTGGCTCTTGCTATTCGCAATAGTAAGCTACAAAATTACCTAAATTTTTAGACTCTGAGTATGGCTATATATATATGTGTGTATATATATATATATACACATATTAATAACCTGCTCATTCATGTATTACGTACAAAATCAACTATAATAATTTGGATTGGTTCTAAGTGATAATGGAATAAACTACTACATTATTGTGGTGTCCTTACTAATTTTTAGAAGGCAGGACTAACAGAAGATTTCAAACTTCGTAAATTCAAGAAATGTAAGGACTCTTCCCATAAAGCATTAAAGCCATTGTTCTTATACATGTTCATTATTTATTTCTCAAGAGCCAAACAGAAGGTAGGAAAAAGACAGGAGTACGACGGCACAAAAAGTTGAGCCAAAACATATTATTAACTGGTGTGTAACTGGTAAGTTTAATAAAATATTTATATAAGGACCAGTTTGGTGCACCATATGTATTTTATTATAATTATACAATATATTATCTGGTTTTGCACTGTATTAGAAATTCTTAAAAAATTGAAAAGCACCCAATATATTCTTAAATAGTACAAGTATTGTCACGACCCGCCTTACGTAGGCCGCTACCGTACTTATCTTACATAAAAACTGACACTTACTTGACTAGCGGAAAAATACGGCATATATTTTTTTTTTCTTTTTGTTGCAATTATAAAGGTAACTCGACCATATAATTTCTTATAACCATATATAAACATATTTGTTTGAGTATTTAAGTATTAAACTTAATTTAGAATACAACTAATTAAACTTAGTAATAAGGAAATATATTTGACACAAAACGCGTAGCGGTCTCCATCCCATAGTTTCACAGTTAGTCCTGCCATGCCCCACCATCTTGTATCAAGTATTGCTCATAGGGAGCTTACCTACAGCATAAACGTAAGTTGTGAGCTTTCGCTCAGCAAGTACAACTATTAACCCGCAAAAACAATTTAACTTAATCAATGCATGAATCAATTATGCTTTCTTATTCTTTCTTAACTTAACATACTATGGGCCCTTAACTTAAGTGTACGTACCGTGGCGCGCTGCCATGGAATGGTTGGGGCGGCCAGCCCTGTCCAACTCAAACCATGAACCAATCCTGACCTAGTGCAGGTCGATATGACACTGATTTAAAACTACTTAATATCTTACTTAAAAACATTTTCTTACTTGAACTTAGTCTTACTCTTATCATGTACATTATTATTAGTGAACATGCTTCATGATGTCACAATAATAAAACATAATCATATGCATCACATACATAAGTGCATGAATTTAAAAACATGCAATCAATAAAAATAATTAGCCTATGCTGTAGGCGGAGTTGTACTTACAGATTATACTAGCGCTAGGGTTTGTTGCTCCAATGAATTGCAACAACAGGTTACTTGCCTGTTTCCAAAAAGGACGTAAGAATCATTCTATCTTACCATAGTTTTATTATATTAAATGTTGGTATCCTAACCAACATTCAACATTTACCCTAGTTATATGTCCCCTACTAGCATGGTATCCTATTAAGTTACTAGATGTAACCTTAGGGCACCTATCCTAAAAAAAACAATCAATCCGTATTATATTTGATTACTTAAAATAAATCTTGGTTAGTTATAATATCCTTTTAGGTTACTGTTAGTCACCCTGGGTATAAGCCCAAACATAATTTGGTTACTATCCTATTGGGTTACCAAAACCCATTAGTAGTATCCAATTTGGTTATCCTAAATAACCTTGGTTTCAAAACCTAGCATATAAAATTAGTAACCTATTTGGTTACTATAAGTATACTTTCAATATACTTAGTTTAATAATAATTTTTAGTAATATAACTGATTACTATATGTCTTACCATAGTTAACCAATTTTTTTAACTTACTTAACATACTTTAAAACATTTTTAAACTATTTTTATAAAACCGAAACTGATTATTTTGTAAAGATAGTAAAACTGTAACGTTTTGAAAATCGTTCATAGAAAACAGTTCAAAAATTTCAGTTAGCAGTGCATGTACAAGAATTTGTTGCTCATGCACCGTTTTGAAAATCCTGTCCAGGATTGCCTATTTCCTGCTCAGTTTGGAGATTCAGTTTTATTTTAAAATCTACTTTGAATTTGAAAAGGTTTTCTTCATGAAAGTTGTAGATCTCCTAAAGTCCTGCAACTTTCAGTTTTTTGCACAAAACCTAATTTTTCCCTTAACCTGTTCATTTTCCTCATTGAAAAATCCTGGCCGTGCATAGGGTCTGGGACTGGCCAGGCTCGGGTTTTTACGAAAATGGAAGCCTTTGGAGCTATTTTTTCAAATTCTGTCCGCGTTACCCACTAGGATTTTTAATTTTCTACAACTTTGTAGTTTTAACTTTTTCCAAAATCTGCCTCTAAGGGCTTCAAAATTTCGTTTTAAAATTATTACCCAGTTTGGTCCGAAAATTGGCAGTTTGTTTCTTAATCGTTTGATACGCGAAATAACGCACACCCTACCTCAAACGGTCGCAACCGTGAGCTTACATCATACATGCAGCGTTTTACGCAAAATTTCCATTAACATACACTTGTTCAACCATTTTACCAAATAGTTCAATTTTTTTACCAATTTATGGTTTTAAGTTGATTTTTCTCATTCTAATTCAACATACAACCAAATTAATCATAACATAAGCATATCATAATCTTTCCTAGACATGTGGGGACATATAATCAGCAACTACTAAACATACACATACAAGCACATAATTTAAAGCATAGCTTCAAAATATAAGCCAAAACCTAGATTTAGCATACCAAAACTTAGATCTAGCTCACCCTAAGCCAAATCAAGCACATACTAATTTAAACTAAGCCATTGAATGAAAAATAATTGAGCTTAAGCTCATACATACCCAGCTGAAAAATACATCTAAATCATTGAACAAAAACTCAAATTAAAAGCTAAGGGTTTGAATAGATTTACCTTAAACTTGGAAGTGGATTCAAGCTTGGTTTTCAATTTTTTTCTCCTTGATTTTCACTCAAAAAAATTTGACCACTCCACTTTTTTTCTCACTCTTGATGGTCGGTTTTTCTTGGAAGAGAAGAGAGCAAGAAGATGAACTAAGGAGTGATGTGTCCTAATGACTCAAAACCAAAATTTACCATACAATAAAAGGCCAAAATTTAATTTTTATTTCCTAGAATTATCCTTATTGGTTAAGAAGCATTTAAGACCTCAAGTAGCAAACATATGTGCCCCCCCTAGAGCCAAGAGGTGGCCGGCCACATAGAAAGGCTTGTTGGCCAAATTAGATCCAAGTTAACAATGCTAATACTTTCTAAAATTTTCAAAAAATTCATTTAATTCCAATTTAATCATTACAAGGTTAGATGTCCCTTAACAAGGTTTCATTTGGTTTTCCTCCCCTAATGCAGTCCATAATCATACTAATAAGGATTTTACATATACTGTTTTCACTAATAGCAGTACTGTTTTACTGGACTGCAGTCCAGAATTTATCTACACTAAACCGAACTGCGTAAAAATTTCTCTTAGAACTAAAAACTACTTGGTTCTTATTACTCTAAATATTGTACTTGATTTTTCTACAATAATCCCATACCTAATTTGGCTTCGCTATCCGTAATAATAATTTTTCACAGTATAATTTTATACTGTTTTAAAAACTGCAATATTGACTCAAACGTATCTTAGATTATTCTGATCAAACTTTGACCAGAATAAAATCGTACATAAATCATAATTTTGATAAATCAGATCAAGCATTTCATATTAACATACATAATACAAACTTTTGATTCCTAAAAAAAAAGAAATCATAAATTTGTAAAAAGGTTGGTTATTACAAGTATTACCTCTTGAATTTTGCCCAAAATCATTTTTGAATCGCCCAAAATATTATAGACTTCTAAATTCTTGATATTTCACATATTACTACCCAATTACCAATTCAAGTATACTTAAATATCTTTTATGTAATTTGCATAGTGCACGTAATTTTTCCTCTAAACATAAATTTAACTAACATATCCCTCAAAAAAATTAATTAACATAAAGCATACGTTTGGATCCATCATTGCACATATATAATATATATCAACATGATCGAGCAGTAATTTTACTATTATTGTGTGTGTGTATATATATGCTGTAATTCATCCTAAAAAAACACAACAAAACCAAAAAGAGAGAAAGAAAGCAAAGCTTTAGGCGATCAAACTTTCGGTTGAATCCATTTTTTTTTCTTTTCTTTTTTTTTTCTTTTTGATTTCCGGAATTTCTTAAGGAGTTGCTCATTGTATTGTCCGTTGGAATAATTTAGGTAGGTGGCTTGCTTTTTCCTAACCAAAAAATAAAAAAAATAAAAAAAAAATCCCTAACACTTGACAAGAGCTGCACAATAGTCTACCACCAACCAAACTTATGGAACCATGAGGTTTTTCTGTTGCCTGTCTCTTGAAAAGTTTCAATGGTTTCTCCATCATCCCTAATTAGGAGTTTTATATATAGATCTTATGAAAAACTGTTGTTTGTGTCATGTGATTTTTTTATTTTTTTTTTGGTAATTAAGAGATGGGACGAGATTTATGAATATAAGAAATGATTAGGGGATGAAAAATATAAGAATCTAATGTTGAGTTGTATATACACGAGTAGAGGCCATTGATCACTTGGCAATAGCTTGTGGGTCACTTACTTTAAAATTAAAAAAACAAAAAATCATGTCATGGTTGATTCTATACCATTCTATACCAGACATTAATTTCTCAATTCAAAATACAAAAAATACATATGTTTTTATTATATTTGAAAAAGTTAACAGGTCGCTTAATTTGCTATATATAGTAAGTTATATAAAATGGCACATTATCAAATGTTAGTCAAGGAATGCACTTGTTTTAATGATTCAATTTGTAATCATTCAGGTTACAAAAAAAAAAAAAAAAGTAGTCATTGAAAATTCTTCCACATATATACTCATGTCTTAACATATATTGAATTACTCTCTTTCTTTTCTTTTTTTGACGAGAAATCTTTCCCTCCTTTTTTTTCATATTGGAGACAAAATGCTAAAGATCATGTCATGGTCGTTGACGGTGGAATACCCACGTTCCTTTTTTTTTTTTTTTTTTTAATTTGTTTATTTTAAAGTATTTGTCGTCCTTTGTAAGAGAGAAAGTGCTAGCTATACATAAAATCAATTTAAAACTAATAACTATTAAGTGACAGATAATTTTATAAATATTTAATTATATGTAAGGTAAAATGTTTTATTTAGGCTCAACTTACAAGTTCTCACATTTGAAGGAACAAATAATTCAGTGGCTGTAGCTTGTTATATATAGACGTGAGCTTAAAAATAAAAATAAAAATAAAAATAAAAAAGAAGAAGAAGAAGAAGAAGAAGAAAGTCACAGTGAGGTACAAATTGCGCGAGTATAAAAGGCTTTAGAAACGGTACAGAGAGGAAATATTTGATTTCAAAGTAGTTGATTATGGCTTCCATGGTGGTGGTGGTGATGGGCTCGGTGGACTAAGTGGTGGAATTGCTGAGAACATGGTGTTCTTGTCTATGCCACTACCACCATTTTCTGTGAGAGACACGAGTGCAGCAACCAGCCCCGCGTTGCCCGCCATTGTCGGCTCGTTGATATAGTGGCTGCGTTTGTCGTTGAACCGATCTACCTGGTCCGGGCCACCAACCATAGCGCCTGTGATGTTGTGAGGATTAGGGTTACGTGTGTCACGCCACACATAGCCGCCGGTGCACGAGTAGTACTTGTTGTCGCTGGGTATCGACGCGCCACGGTGATAGACATGCCTTGGAAAGTTCTTGCCATAGCCCACTACATAGCTCATTTTCATGGGGTTATTGCCTAGGATGTAGTCCACCTGTCATTTCCAATAATTAAGCACAAATCAACAATTGAGAACATTTTCATATTGTTGTTTAATTAGTGAATTCACTTCGCTAATTGGTTAATTTTTTCTTAGATTAGAGCATGTAGAGCAAAGAAGAGAGGGAACCTGAGAGGTGGCAAAGTTGCGCAGATCAAGTAGTGAAAAATAATTGGGGCCGCAGTAGAAACCGGGAACACCGATGACGTCCATGTAATCGGCGTAGAGAGATGCTAAGAAAGCGGCAGTAGCTGCGTATTGAAGAGGTTGTGGCCCTCCTTGATTGAGCATGATCAATCCACCTCGAGTAAAATTGAAGACATTGAAGCGTTTGAAATATTTACACATTCTAAGGCCCGTGGTATTATGGTACATCTGCAACATGTCCTCATATGGGTACCCTGGACTCAAGAACATCCTAAACCTGATCAAGGAGGGGGAAAAATAAAATTTAGTATCTATGGAAATATCGGTACTTTAAATTTAAGGATGTTGTGTACATCTCCTTGATTTAACCTGGTTAACAAGAGCATGGCGGCGGGTCACTTGTTGTCCCAACTCGGCACGCTCAAGTTTGGGATATTGGAAAAGGCTTTTGAGTTTCTAGCAAAGCCGGCAGTGGTTGCAAGAGAAATGTAGGTAGCATTTCCAGTGGCATAGTAAAGCCAAGTAGCACCCCAAATGTACTCGTCATAGTAGCCAGTGGAATTGTAATAGGGTGAAATGTAAAGGTTGTCATGACTATAGGATCGCCGCTTGGATCCGTCTCTAGCGAAGGCATACACGGTTTCTGCACCTCTAACGAGTTTCCGAGAATAGGCATTGTCGTCTTGGAAAACTATGGAGGCTGCAGCAAAGGCGGCTGCCATTTCCCCTGCCAAGTCAGGCCCTTCATAGCAAATTTGGGTTGGTCGCGGGTAGTCCATGTTTTCGGGTTTTTGCCAGCAGTTTTCGTCATTTGGAGTTGTGGAGCCATTTTGTCCTCCACCAACCTGGAAGGAAAACAAAATATATATATATATATTAGACATTTAAGGAAGCTGTTTAACTTGACTAGATTTTTAACTATATATACAGTACTTATATGTGTGTGTGTGTGTATATATATACCTGACAATAAATTTTATCAATTTTGGAAGCAGAGGTTGAAGGTGAGGAGCAAGTAATCGGAGCCGCATCTGATGAGTTCTCTGGCGTGGTTATATTCTCCGATACTCCGAAACTTTTGACCATATTCGATGACACTCCAGCTCAACATGGTGATTGAATAAGCCATCGGAAAATGGAATTTGGTATTGTCTCCTGCATCATAATACCCTCCCACCATCCCTGCTGATCCGTTGAGTTGATCTGTGATATCTTTTCCGTCATTTAGACCGGAGTTCCCTCTCCATGGAATCCCATTACTCTTTGGAAGTCTCCCAGCTGCATTAAATTAGCAACTATCATTAATTTTTTGATTAATCGATCCAGATTATTATAATCATCAATAAATACGTCACGCGTGTACATTCTAGTCTTATCAAGAAATACATATTATAATCTAACATGTATGACAATCGGATGCAGAACTCTACGACTAATATTGTGCGTGCGACTCACTTTTTATTTCAGTGTGATATTGTTCAATACTATTAGTATCCTTAGCATTGCGCTTATAGATTGATTGATTTAACAATAGTTATCTTCTAGGTTATAGGTAGCCAAATAGAGGAAATATGAAATGTTATCAGCTAGACAGTCACAAACTAAGAACAAATGCATGTAGACAGGTGATATTTGGTTTATGCTATAGGTATATATATAGCTATATATATGTGTAGAAGTTTCTAAAATAAACTATATTATATTTGAGATAGACTTGTTCAAGCTTCAACACCAGAAAAGATAGAAAATCAGTCCAAATTATGAAGGCGTGTTTAACGTTGACACCGATATATACATATATATGTATATAGTATTTCATTATATTTCGATAGCTTCAGTATTTTAAAAATGAAACAAAGAGCATGATAATACTATAACTATATATTATATTTATATGGCATGCAAGTTCTAGAGACCTGGTAAAAGGTGCTTTTTAGATTACTTGCAAGTGTAGTATTACTGTTAAATAGTCGCGTACATGCTATTGATTTAATATATATATATATATATATAGAGAGAGAGAGAGAGAGAGAGGAGAGAGAGAGAGAGAGAAGGACCAAAACTAAACATTAACTTGAAAATAACTAATTATTATTCAGTTTTTGGGACCCACCCCACACCACACGGTGTTGAAAAACTAAGCCAATATAATAGATATGATTATACTACATATAATTATAACTTTGTTTTACAACTGCATCCCAACTATACACTGTGTAAGATTCAATTAGTCATGAGCTGGTCTGCATTTATTATATTTGTATAAAAATCATTTTCAGTATTTGGACCTACGAAATCGGCATGTTATATTGTGAAATGAGTGATAGGAACAAACAAATATTTGCTAGCTAGTCTTGCCTTGGGAAAAATATTCGGGACGTCACCAATGCAT
The DNA here is from genome assembly GCA_009761775.1 of Ficus carica. Lineage (NCBI taxonomy): Eukaryota > Viridiplantae > Streptophyta > Magnoliopsida > Rosales > Moraceae > Ficus > Ficus carica. The sequence continues at coordinate 8,545,283 of CM019741.1, read as the reverse complement.
AATACCAAAATTAACTTTGTGTGACTCATTTTTTTTTTTTAATGTGTTATTATTAAACATCATTAATACCCTAAGCATTGCTCTTATGGTCGTGCCTTGTAACAGATAGATTAAACTAATCATAATTATCTTCTAGAATCTAGCTAGCCAAATAGAGGAAATATGTTCTCAGCTAGACAGTCACAAACTAAGAACAAGTGCGTGTGGACAGGTGATATTTGGTTTACGCTGTATACGTATACATACAGAGAGAGAGAGAGAGAGTTTCTGCAATAAATAATATTTGAGAGAGGCTTATTATAGCTTCAACCAGAAAAGATAGAAAAGTAGTACGCCAGAACTTGTATACGCTGACAGCAATAATATGTGTGTATATATATGTATAATTAATTATAATTCACCAAAACTTGGTTAAGTAAATATCTCTAAATCCCAATAGGTGCAAACATTCGCTTCAATATATGAAAATGAAACAACAAAGAGAGCATGATAGAAATATGATAATATATATTTTATTATATTTGATACGGCATGCGATTAGTTCAAGAGAAAAGGTGCCTTTTTAGACTTGCAAGTGTCAGTATTTTACTATTAAAAATTTCGCCCGCGTGTTATTGGTTTTATACAGAGGACCAAAACTCAAACATTAATTAGCCAATTAGTCATTATTCCAAAAATTTGACTAATTGATTACTATTCAATTTTTGCGACCCACCCCACAGCACACGGGTGTGAAAAACTAAGTCAACTAGCCAATTTACATTTACTTACACTTAAATATAATTTTAACTTAATTAGTCATGAGCTGGTCTCTATATTTGTATAAAAATTAATTACTTCAGCATTTGAAATCAGTGATATATATAGGAACGAACAAATATAATTATTGACTTCTTTCAAAAATATATATATAATTGTTGACTCGACAAATAACTAGAACAAACCAACCAATAAGTAATAATGATCGATCATTATCGGTGACATTTGAACATTAATTTTATCATGAAAAAAAGAAAAGAGATGATCCTTCAACATATATATTTATATAAGATTAGTGATTGACCACATAATAGTCAATACCATAACCTAAATTACTAAATTTCATAGTCAATCACTGATTGATCAAATATGAAAAATAACAAATGGTCATTTTCCTATATAAAAAAAATTAGAGCATTTATTAGATTAGGTGATTAAAAAATGCCACCTAATTTTATTTTCCCTTTTTCAAATACGAAAGTGCTAAAAAAAACTGTACATAGTGGCGTACATAAATTTGCTAGTATTTTGTAAATTCAAGGACTAAATCAATAGGAAAAAAAATTTGAGAATGAAAAATGCCAAACCACAAGAATTCAGGGACACAAATGGTAAAAATCCAAAAGGAAAACAAAAGTTCTAGAAGAAAAGAATCCTCTATTGGTCAATTAATAAGTACGTAATTTAAAATAAAATAAAATAAAAGGAAACATGTAAAGATATAATGGAGGAGAGAGAAAAAGAGAAGTAAAACCCTAGTAATAAAAAAAAGAAACTTACATTTTTGAGCATTGAAGAAGAGGAGGGCCTCGTGGAGAGCCAAAGAGTAAGAGTCAGGAGGAATAGAGCGGGGTTTGGCTTTTGGAAGCGTGTTGACGATGATGATTGGAAGAGCTATGACGCAGAAAGCCAAGAGAATCCCAAAAACGCTCCACTTTACGGCTTTGTCGCTGCACACAATGCACCCAAAGTCCACATACTTGCTCTTCTTCCTCTTGTTGTTGTAATTTGGCTCCAACAGCCAGCTCTTTTGTGTCTCCGTCAGCTGCTCATATGCTGCTGCTGCTGTTCGTGATACACCGCCGACATGTCCCACTCGCTGTCGCGGCTTGTTCTTCTATCGACCACGTCTATTTCCTCTCCTCCTAACTTGAACGATCCCGATCCCCACCGATTCCCTGGATGCATGATTATTTATTTATATAACTGTATTTCTAATACTTATTTAGATAGATATATGATTGTTTTGCTCTTAATTCTTACTTAATCAAAAATAAGAGCTAGGGACAACTTTTAGCGTATGGCGGGCCATAATATAATCTGACAAACTAATTATTTTTCTCTCTTTCTCAAGAGAATATATTGTGAATTTATATATATATATATATATATATAAAAGGAGGGGAAGAAGAAGATCAGAGGAAGAACAGCCGGCCGTTTAATTTTCCACTTTGTGTGCTTTGTTTCCTTAAATTCATATATTGTGCGATATTTATAGGACTTGCTCGTATACCAATGTGATATAGGTAAGGTATAATTGGGTAGTATTTTAATTAAGAAATTCAAAAGACAACCAAAGGAGACATAATGAATTAAAATAGAAACGAGTTTAGTTTTGACTTGATTTTCCTTTTTCTTTTTCTTTTTATTAAATCTAAATGAGCTATAAACTTATAGAATTTGTATACATATGAGGAAAGTTCTATGTACCACCTTCCTACGAATTATTTTAAGAAGAAAAAAATTAAACTAATCCATGATTAATGTTCTCTGATCTGACTTTGAAGGCGGCAAATTAATAAATTAAACTCCAAATTAATTAATATGGCTTTTGGATATTAATTTCGGTATTACCATTCCATTTGATGCTCTCTTTGAAAGGGGATTCTTAAACGCTTGGGGGGTTTTGTCTATTTGTTTATTATTTTACTTCTGTTTCAAGTTATCTTCGGCATAACGCAAAAATAAACCAAATCAAATATGCCTTCTTAGACCAAATTAGTAGTAATTTGCATTATACATAAACTATATATATATATATATATAATTAACTAGTAACAGATAGATTTACTAAATGATTATATACATCTTCGGTGCAATGGAATAACACAACTCACAAAAATTAAGTACCACTACAATAATTTTATTTTTATTTTTTTCGGGTGGGGAGGAAACAACTAAATGCATATAGACATAATATAAACAAGTTTATACAGTACATACCTTGCACACTTCCAGTTTCATTTCTATAGTCGTGTAAAGGATAACACCGAGATATAAATGTCTTCGTAGCATATATTTACGTTGATGATTTTATTTTCACTATTCTTTATGGTACTCCGGTAGCCAGATTTGTATCTTTCAGTATCTTAAAAGAATGTTTCCTTTGAGTAATTTTTTTCTTGGTGTGCTAATGTGAAGGAAGTTTTCATTAATATTAATTGAATAGATGATGTGTTTGAGAACGTATTATATATTTATAAATACATATATATGTAGCACTCGGTTTGTAATTTTCGACTAGTAATTAAATAGGAATGTAAATGAAAGTTCTAATAAAAAATGTATCAAGTCACAAGGTACATACCTTACGAAGTTTCGCAGGGATTATCACGTGCCTATCGCACGATGGCTAGAAAGTTATTCATAAAAATAGTTAAATTAAGTGAAAAACATTGGTGAGAATATTAAAAACTCTTAAAAATATATATATAACATCGTGCACTAAATACAAGTATTTCTAAAGAATTTCAATTACTATGTGATAGGGAAATTATTATCCATCTTTGTTAAATTTAATTAAGAATCTTTCATTAACTTTAGTGTCAAGATACTAAAAGTTCAGGGGAGAAAAAAAAAACTAAAGTTGAATGATTAATATGCTAAGATTAGAAGTTCAAGTACCAAAATGTCGTAATGCATATAGTTAAACATTAAGGGGAAAAAAAAAAGAGAGGAAAGAAATGTCTATATTTTGTCTCTTTCCCTATATTTTGAAAATCTGTCTCTTTCCCTATATTTTGAATGAAACTTAGAGAGAGGAATTTTGTGAATGGTTTTAATTATCTTAATTGATAGAGCTAATTACTATATATACACATTAAGCTTACACAAAAGGAAAGAATGATAAAGACTATACAAATCTCTTATAATTCATTAACTTGTATAACACTATATTTTGTAATTTACTTATCATGCCCCGCGGAGAACGCGAATCTTGACTTGAAGTTGTTGAAGACGTTATCGCAAAAAGAGGATGGGTTGATCGGTGGAGAAAACAGAAGACGCACAAAGACCACTGATTTGCACTTGATCAAGAACAAAGTAAAAATCAATTGCTATATGCTTCGTGTATGAGTATAATACCGGATTGGCACAAAGATAAGTGATATCAATTTTATAACAATATATATCCGGTAGTGAATGTTCATTCCAAGTTTATGAAACAAAGATTGGATCCAAGTTACTTCGGTGGCAACGGAGGTCATTGCTCGATACTCCACTTCAGTATCGGAATGTTCAATAGCCGATTGCTACATTTAAATTCCATGAAATTGTTGATTATGTCAATCGAGTTTTGGATATCAATTCTGAGGCTTACGTTTTTAGTGGGACCGCAACATATTTGTAGATGGGTTTTTCTCACAAGGAGTTCGAAACAGTATATTTATATGCTTAAAATAATGAATGGATGAATGAGAAATTGACTCTCAATATGTACCCATGAAGTTGGAGAATGTTACAAAAAAAAATAAAATAAAAAATGGAAGGTTATAGAAGTTTGCTACAGCAAACTATCAAGCGTCAAAACATTCGGAGTTTACTTTAGAATAAACTAGTCTAATACCTGTGTTACGCACGGTGATGTAGGATGAAGATAAAATGAGATAATTAATTATTATACAATAAAATGTAGTCAATAAAAAAAAATATTAATAAGAAATATTTGAAAAAAATATTTTTGGTAAGAATTATATGGATTATCATAAAAAAAAAAAAAAGTCTAATTAAAACATAACAGTCAGTAAATTAAAAGAGAAAAAATTAACAAATTAAATAGGACATCAAATTTGACGAACCTAAATAAATTTAGTATAACAAATCATATCAATTAAATTAGTAAATAAATATCCAACTGTATAAAATATTTACAAAATTTCGTCCTGAAAATTTTATCGTACAATTGAATGTTACATATTTTGTAAATTAATTTTTATTTTTATTTTGCATGAATAATATTCCTATGGTTACGAATTATTTCGAAATATATTTTGTCCTCAATACTAAAATTTTATTTCGTAAAATGTTTTTTTTATTATCTTAAACATTTTCATTTGTGCCTAAATTTTTCTCTTATTTAATCTTCATTTATTTTTCAACATTACTTTATTTCTTCACTTATCATAACTTGACTATATTACTTTAATTTGTATTTATATTAATTTGATTCTGTGAATTTATTTTCTTCAGCATTGAATAATTTTTGCATTATTTTCCCTATTTACATTTATTATTTGTCATTAAATATAAAAAAAATATTATATTTAAAATGGAGCATAAATTATTATATATGATTTAATTTACGCTTAAAATAAATTATTCATAAGTTAAGAAATTGTTTGTTTATTTATTTCATGAGCAATTAAATTTAATTTTATTTTTTAGCTATCATATTATGAATTTAATGATTTATGAAATAGATTTAATACACATATATTTTATATAATAAATTGTTTAAATTTCCACCGGAAGTTTTTTTTGTTATTTTAGATAAAAATTCTTAATAGTTAAATTTGTTGATTGTTTTATTATGTTACATTTATTATATAATTAAAGTTAGAAGTTTTTGGAATTTTATGATAACAAATAAACATATATTAATTGTATCCAAATTTTTTTCTATTCTATTTATTTCTGAATGTAATTTATTTTATATTTATGAATAAATTAACTATCAAATAACAATAAAGTTTTTTTTTTTTTTTTTTTTTTTTTGTAATTAGTTTTTCAAATGTCATAACACAAATTATATTTTTTGTTTAATATGCTTAATCCATTCAAGTTTTTATATAATATGATACGTTATATTCAATTGATATCTTTTTATCAATTTTTTATCTAATATTACTGTATAGAAATTTATGATTAAGTTGACTTTATTACTTATATTATATTATATTATGATGAATAAAAATTTTGTGAACCTTAAATATTTAATCAATCAAAGTTTTAATATAATATGATATTATCATTTTTATTAATATCATTGTACCATGTTTTGATATAATATTGCTGTATATAAATGTATTAATGAATTTATTTTACAACTGATATTATATTATGAAGAACAAAAATTTTACCAATTTTAAGTAGACATATAAAAATTTATGCAATTTTACACAAAAGTTTATGCAAGTTTATATAAAAATTTATGGACTTCAGTTTATTTATCTATAATTCATATGAACTTAAATAAATATTATTTGGCAATAAATTTTAGTTAAATTTTTCTGATTGAATAAAAACTTATATTTTGGTCAATTAAATAACAAATAATACAAATTGTTTATATTTTTATGGCACTATTATTTTCTATAACATAAATTGAAAAGCAATAAAAATACATATCAAGAAAAAATTTAAACTTATATTACAAACTGTAAAAATTAACATAAAAGAAATTAAATTACATTGGCTGATAAAAAAAATAGAAAAAATTACATACAACAATTTAAATTACAATTACAATGGCTGATAATAATAAAAATATTTACATACAAATATAATAGAAATAAATCTAAAAACTTAATGACCTGTTTGGTGCACAAGTTGAGTTTGAATTGAATTGAAATTTTTAAGTTTGAATAGTGATTTTTGTTGACTTTTTCAGAAAAGACAAAAAACTTTTGGGGAAAAGACAAAAAACATGATGAAAAAAATACAGTTTAGTTTAAACTAAACTTACCAACCAAACGGGCTTAACTAATCTAATAAAATGTAAAAAAAACCCCGGGTAATAAAAATTATAAGCAAAAAATATAATTAAAAAAAAAAAACAAAAACACTTCACCCAATAGTGTAAACAGAAAAAATAACGAAACCTATAAGACATTGAATAATGTACAACAAATGAAATATATAGTCCAATGTATATATATATATATGTACATACTAAAAAAAATATAACACACATTTACATTCAACTTTGAGACAGCAAAAAAAGTATTAATTATTATTAAAATTGGCTCAGATATCTTATATTGTAAGAGTTTTCATGAAAAATAACTAAAATATAATTCGACGTCATTTTTAATAACTACCAGGTGAAATGTTTGGGAATATCTACGACATAAAAAATATTAATAATAAAAATAGTAAAAAAAGAGAAGTCAAATAAACAGTATGAAGCAAAAGTAAGAAATGAAGAAAAACCGATTAAGAGGGTAAAGAAATTAAAAAAACAGTAAATGAAAACTGCAGCTGAAATTTTAAATTTCAGCATTAAAAATTGAACAAATAAAAAGGGACGAAATTGTAAACGGAAAAAAAAGAACAATAAAATAAATATTAAGTAAATCAATGTAAACAATAACATATAAGTATATATATAAATTTTTTGGAAAAAACAGAAACGAACAAAATCAGAAAAACGCAACAAATACAGAAAAATAATAAAAACAGAAAGCATAAGTAATAGTCAAAATAAAAAAAAAAAGAAGGAAAAAAAAATCAGACTTATTAATCATCATTTCATAAAATAAGAACACATGAAAAACTGCAAGGGAAAAAACAATATGAAAATAATAACATTATGTAATTCCCAAACACATTCACGGCAACAACAAAAACTGTCAAATATTATATATTAGTTATTTGACATATACTATCAATAATATGACATTCATCAACATATACCAAACTAAGTAACACATCTGGTATATGCATATCCAAGTAGAGATCATCACAGCATATTGAAATCTGTTTAAAGAAATGAAAACTAAAAAAACAGAGACAAAAGGGAAGTGGCGACAAAGAGAAGAAAGAAATTGAAAAAGTTTTCAACAGCAAAACAGTGAAGACGCTATACAGAAACAACCAATAAACAAATTCCAAGAGATAAAATCGTGCAGCCAATAAAGAGAAGATAAAATCGACATTTTAAGTGTACTGGAAACAGAACATGATAGAGCTTAACACTAATAAGTAATACATATTCATATATAATCAAAATAATGGAAATAATTTATGAGATCCTATAATACTATTATTTAACTTATAATAGAGATAATAGTTATAAAAGATCTAAAGGAACAAAAAGTCAATTGATATTCTATTGGCGGCAAGAAAAACAGAGAAAGAAACGGGAGGGAAAAAAAAAACAAACACTGAATAAAATAGAAAGCTGAAAAATATAAAAGAACTTTTAAGAATGAAAAAAAAAGTTACAGACAAAACAAAAATAACATATACATAGAGTTAAAGAAAAGAAAAAATGAAGGCAATATACAGAACACAAAGGCATGTTTAGAAAGTTAAAAACATCCAGATAATAAAAAACATACAAACGATAAAATCACTCCAAAAGCAATAGCAAAAATATACAAATCAATCAACATGGAATATAAAATCAGTAAAGAAACTAATTGATAAAAAAAAAAATACACATTTGATTAATACCTAGAAAAAAAACAGCTACTTTCCGCAGAAGTAAAGATTTGAAAGTAAACAGTTTGTAGAAGTTCAAAAACAGTAGGAGAAAATATTTATAAGTAAGAATCGAAGGAGGTTGGAAAGAGAGAAATTCAGAAAATATTAGAATAATAGTAATCCTAAAACATAAGAAACGTCCAATATATGAGAACAAATGTAATATATAAGAAAATATAGAGATGAAAAAGTTTCTAGAAAGAAGTGTAAAGAGGCGGTGAAAAAGCTGCAGTAACAAAATAGTTACACGTATATACATAAAAATACACATACTGGCAACAAAAATACAGATATACACATGCCACAATTTCCTAAGAAAATCATTTTCAGAATGCAAGTTACAAAACTGTAACGAATAATCCAATGACAACTAAACGAAACCAAACTTAAAGTAGTAAATATATAGAAGCAATCAGTAAATCCGAACCAAACTAAATCACACAAAAA
>CM019741.1:8272878-8536270 GCA_009761775.1 Ficus carica | reverse complement strand
TATTTTCTTATTTTCAATAAATAAGATTATAAAACCTCATATCTAAAATATATACTAGTGTGTCGACATATGTAATGAGTAAAGTTAAGCCTTCATGAATGACCGGTCAACTAAGTGAGATGAGTAAATAAGATAAACCTGAAAACGATTAAGGGTTTACAAAACAACCTATTCTCTTCGTTCTCTAACATGACGATAGAGATACTAACAGAGTCAGGATTTTTGATAGACGAAACCACAAAAAAAATTTCGGTCAAGTCACTACACCTACGAATTTTATGAATTTAATAAAACTAGTTTTATTTTTAAAATTTAAATTATTTTCCCAATAAAATATTTTTATTTTTTAAAATTTAAATTATTTTCCCAATAAAATATGAGTGACTATATTTGTACTCATAATATTAATAAATATCCCCACATAATAAATGTTTCTCAGTATAAACATAGTAAATCTATCATTTTACAAATACTTTTATATAATATCACATTTAACTCACTCATACACCCACTTTTATTTTAATTTTAATTTTTTATTAAAAATAAATGAACAAATCTAAATAAGTGAAAAAGATATATTTTTATTCAAAAAAATAATAATAAAGTATCTCTAAAAAAAAGAGAGGAATAGTAAAGAGGAAAAAAACTCAAGTAATGTCTAAATAAAAAATCAAGTAATGTCATATTGCATTTAAAGAAATATATAAATATAAAATCATATAAATGAACATAGCAAGAAAAAGTAAATAAAAGAATAATCATAAAAATAAAAATAAAAACCCACAGAGAATCATTTTCAAATACTACGAGAAAAGGAAAAAAAAACACATAATACTAATAAATTAAAAAATTAAAAATATATATTGCAAAAGTTGTTGGCTCCTTAAGAGACATTTTTCTTTTATTATTATTTCCCTTCAATCCTCCATTGAAAATTTTTATGTAGTTATAAAAATTTATTAAGAAAAGAAATTGATGAATAACAATATAGAGTTTATAAAATGAACACTATTTTACAGTTTAGAACAATTTCTTAGGATTGTTTTATTTTTTAAATATTATTTTTATTTATGGTTAATGTGGTGTATGTTTTTTAATTATGTTATAAAAGAATATTTTTATTTATAGGTATATGAGGGTATGAGCATTCTTAATGGTTTTAAGGTAATTTTTTTGTAGAGTAAAAATATATTAAAAATTTTATTGGCTTTGTGGAGATATTTATTAATATTATTGGTGCAAATAAATTCTCCCGTAAAATATATAGAACTTTTAATTTAAGAGACACTAAGACAAATTTATACATATACTTACTATATTAAAATAAAAAACCCCACTATATTTAAATTTAAAAAAAGAAAAAAAAGTTAGGGAAGGCCATGCCCCCCATCCCCTCCCTCCATCAATGGATAGAGATGCCGAGAATCTGTTGCAGAAGTCGGAGATTCGGTTCCGAAATGAACTCCAGGGACCGGAAAGCATCACTTTTGACCTCCTTGGCCACAGTCCCTACACCGGTGTTGCCAATGGAGGAATTCTCTTTTGGAATGGCTCATCTTGGACCACCTTCGCTTATGCTTCTCCAAATAGGTAATTTTTTAATTTTTCGACTTTGTTAGAGTATCTTTAATGGAGTGTTAAATTAGTTTATCAATGATATATTTTAATACTTAAATTCTAAAAAAGTATTCTTTAATAAAATATTTTTTAATTGATAAATTTGACAGTAAATTTGTCATCAGATATAAGTAATGTCAAATAATTTAACATTTGATTTTGATTTTGATTTTTAAATTATTTAAAATACTAAAATTTTGTCTTTTAAATCCCAACAATGATGACAAAAGTTAAAAATAACTTTAGAAATGAGATTACACATTCATCACGAATAGCATTTGCTTTATATTACTCTTTTCCATTCGTCATACGTTTGATGGCGTCTGCATTTAATGTTTTCAAATTTAGTGAGATTATGTGTTTTACATTTATATGGAGCTCTAAAAATGGTACTAGTTCGCTTTTGTTCTACATATGGTTCAGTAAATTTCAAAAGTTACCTTCCAATTTTGAGGATATTAATGATCTCTCTTTAATTGAGGAAAAATTCTGGAAAGGAACAGATCATATACATGCTTATAAATATAATTATGGAACACTACAATATTTAATAATACAATCAATTTAAACTTTTTGTTTTTTTGTTTTTTGTTTTTTGCGCTGAAGTACCTACAGGGAGAGCCTCAAGACAAATAAATTAGCGTGATAATTGGCATATATAATAGTAATTTTACCTGATTAGAATTTTTAAATCCAAACCCCAAATTGAAAATAAATAAATGAATAAACTAGCTGTCATGTTAAAACAAAAGGTCTCAATCTGGTAGACCTTCCTTAAAGAGAGTGGTATTTGCTTTCCTGGAAAAGAAAAGAAAATCAAAGGTTCACGTAATGAATATTGTCGATCTTGCTAATTAATTTTAAATTTAAAAAAAATTATTATAGGCCAACAAATTTTTTTATCACCTTTTTTTTTTTTTTTTTCTTGAATACACATGTTGGATTCAATTTACCCAAATAGATCGAAAATATGTGATCCGAGACCTCAAATTTGAGTTATTTGAAAAATGAACACATATATGGAAGGCCATTGGGGTTACGGTTTCGCAAGAAGACAGATGACTTGTACATTACAGATGCATATTTTGGATTACTGAAAGTGGGGCCGAACAGGTGGTTTGGCAACTCCTCTTTCCATTCAAGCCCGAGGAGTGCCTTTCAGGTTTACTAGTGATCTTGACATTGATGAATATGGAAATGTCCACTTCACAGACAGCAGCTCCATTTACCGTACCTTTTATTTATGTACGTGTCAGAACGTTTTATTAGGACCGGCTCATAACAGGCTAATAACTATATAGTTAAACTTTCAAGGATACAGATTAGATTTTTTAATTTTAAAGGGCGGTTTTATGCGATTTTTATATTCATGTAATATATATATATATATAAGGAGGGCTTAGGCCTTAATCGACTAGGTCCCTGTACGTGTAATATGATTACAAAAGTTGGTATTGAAGATGCCAGCTCGTTGGCTCATAAGGTCGAAGAAGAAAATTTTGTATAGAAGTTCCCAATTTTAAAATTTGAGAGTATTTTCCTTTTATTTTAATAAATGAGAATCATAAATCTCATATTATAAAAAGAATTAAAAATAAAATAAAATGGTATTGAAGAGAAATTAGCTTCCATAGACGGAGAAAACCACAGTTCTTGCCAGGAATCTTCAATTCCCAGATGGCGTGTCCGTAAGCAAGGATGGATCCTTCTTTGTCTTCTGTGAAGGCTCATTGGGCAGGTGACAATCTTCACTTAAAAGCTTTTTATTCACCATACTAATTAATCTTATTAATTAATATATATGTTATAAAGGTCTGGTAATTCGTGTTCGTGGGCCGGGTTCGGGCTCGATTACAGCACGACATGATAAGTATGAACACGAACACAACACGATAAATAAACGGGTCAGGAACCTAAATACGAACATTAACCGTTTAATAAACGGGTAGCACGACACGACACACGAACACGATTATTAAACTGGCCACGACGGATTGACACGAAAACAAACCCGTTTATGATCCATTTAATACGAAAAATCCGTTTACGGCTCATTTAACATGAAACTGGTTTCTAACCCATTTAACACAAAAATTATGAATAAAAAATCACTTAAAATTATAAATTCACTAATACAAGAAACTCATCATATTCATATAAAATATAAATTTTCATTATAGTGTCTTATATTTATTAATCTAATAAATCTTATATGATAAGGCGGTTTAAATATTATCTTTTTCGCACTCCACCCGAAAATTCGCTAACTATAAGTGTGTTAAAGAGACAAAATAAGTCTAACAAATTACATTATAGAAATCAAAAGAATTGTACCAACATTTTGCATATAAAAAGAGCAGTTGATAAATTAAATCAGCCAAATACGCTATTGTCTTGACTTTCTTAACATGACTTTCCCTTAACTAGTTAGACTTCTAAATAAGTGGAGGAGTATACCGGTGTAGGTTTCTACAATAATTATCACAATTTATCATCGTATTGGACTCTAAACGGGTTGGGTCGTGTTGACATTCACGTAAATGTGTTAAACGTATTAATCGTGTTAGTCCGGTTCTGACTCGTTTATTTTCATATTAAATATGTCGACTTAATTATTAAACGTGCGATCCAAACCAATTTATTACGTATTATTCTTATGTCATATCACCGTATCATGTCCAAAATTATCGGTTAAATAGACAGAGTTAATATATAGTTTGCAGCGATATTATTGTGATTGCGGAAACATTCATCTCATCTTGCTATCACAATCAATTAAATCCAAAATAATTAATTAGTTATAGGATTATATCACTTGGCATTTTGGGTGATGAAAAGATTGATTTGATTTATTGGATTTGAAAGTTCTAGTACTATCTTGAAATTCAATGTCGTTGTTCCCCTAAATAAAAAAAAATATATTTTTTTTTTATTTTCCTTAACATGGATGAGAGATTTGAATTTTACATATTGTATGGAGTCAGTTGTGAAATTATTAATAAATTATGCTTGAAATTAAAAAAAAAAATTGGTTCTAACTTTTTTTTTTTCTTTTTTGGTAAGTTATAGGAAGATTCGAATCTTATACAGTTTGATTTAGTATGTAATACCAAGCAAATATAGACAAAGTAGTTAAAAGTACAATAATACCCTCTCCTTTAAATAATTCTAATGAAATATACCTTTTTGGGGTTAATGTTTCTAAATATCTAGAATACCCTTAAAAAAATATGGAACAATTTAAGCTCCTATAACATGTGTTAATACCGCAAGTAACCCTTAAGATATGTTGGATGATGTTTTTACCCATAAATTCAAAAAAAAAATTCTTACCCCTTTCAATTGGAATTTTTTATTTTTTTTTAATTTTCATACCTTTCATTTGCAATTTTTTTTTTCATTTTTTCAGTCTTTTTTTTTTTTTTTTTTTTTTTGGGGGGTGTTAATTTCACAAGCCCTTTTCATACACTTTGGACTTTTATAAGCTCGACGACTATAAATTAAGCGCTTCTTGAGAGACAACCCAAACTTTTTACATGCTTTTTAATTTTTAATTTTTAATTTTTGTTCAAATTTCTATTTTCAAATTTTATGATCTATTTGTTTATTTATCTTGCTTCTTTATTTTTCTTCTCTAGGTACAAGCTTTGAAGTCAAGGAGCTAACTCGTGAAGCCAAGCACCAACGAGGGAAGTTTCCAATAACCCTTCTTATTTTCATGATTGCTTACACATTGAGAACAATGTGCATTTTAAGTTTGGGGATAGAAGTATTAAAAAAAAAAAAAAAAACTAAACTTTTTGTTTGTTGTTTATGTTTGATTGTCAAAGGCCAATGATAAAAAATATATTGAACTAATTATAGGTCTTGGAAAATGATGAATATTGCATTGTTTGTGTGCTTGATCCTTGTGTAAGTTTTGTCTTGGTTGCGATTCTTTTAAAACTTTGCACACATAGTCTTGATCACTTAACCATTTTGCTTACTTAGAGAAGCTTATGTGAATTAAGTAACTCATTCGATTTCATCGAACTCTAGAACTTATTTGATTATCACTTGTGACAAAATCCTGAACTACACTTTATCAAGGACATGATTTAGGCCATCTTTGGATTGTTTGAGCCTTTCAAGCCAACCCTTGCATATGCATATCCTTAGTCACCCCTTTAAGCCTAATGTTTATATTTTCTTTATTACCCACATCTTTTATCCTAGTTTTTTTTTATTAATTTCAATATCTTTTAATCCTTAACCTTAAGCATGTTGATCATTCTAAGAATTATCTTGAGCTATGCTAAAGTTAGGGAGTGTGGGTGCAGTTGTGAAATGCTTATTTTGGTTAATTAAAAAAAATGTGTGCTACACCTTGTTCTGAAAAAAAAAAAAATTTAAAGTGTAGTAACCATGTTAAAAAAATAATAAATAAAGAATAAAAAATGGATGACAAAGTAAGTTGAAATCAAGTTTGGGGGTGTTATTGGGAGTGTTGCAAAAGCTCTACAAATGTCCTAGAATAATTATGTATTTAGGGTGATTCGAGGCACATTATTATACTTATCCTACCATTACTCTAGATTAACATTACAAACCTTAAAAGTCCTAATGATCCTTGGTAATGTGTTTATTTATAGTAGTTGAGAGTGATAAGAAAAGTAAGCATATTACTAGTAGAAATTATGGATTTGATGACGGTTATTAACCATCATTGATAACTCTAGGAATTAGAGTTATCTTAGGCACTTTTAGACTTGAATGTAGTTGATTTAGAGAGTATTTGTGTTATATTTTAGCATATTTTCCTTTGTTTTATGTTTGTGTGATCTCTCATCTTGGCTTTAGTGTTTGGTTGAAATTATGGTAATTGTGAAGAACAATCTGGTCAAATGAGGGCTGACATGTGTTTTAATTCATGTGTGAATTGTAGAAATAAAAAATGGAAGAATGCTGATGCTGCAGCATTCCACAGCAATTCCTACAGCAACCCGCAACAATTCGTGCAACAAACTGTAACAAAATAGACAAGAAACTTTACTAGCTGGCACTATTTTAAAAAAAGACAGAAGAGCATAATTAATTATTAAAATAAATTTTTAATAGTTTGATTCGTGATATATGTTAAAATTTATAACGCAACACATAAAATTATTTTCAGTCATAGATCAAACAATTAAAAAATTGATCCAACGATCAAGTAATAATTCCTATTAATAGTGTAAAAGTACAGTTCTTATCATAAAATTTTCTTTTTATTTATTTTAAAATATTGTTTTTTTAAATGTTTTTCACAATATATATTTTTATTTTTTCTTTAAAATCAATTTTTTGTGATAACATGTAAATCTATGCTATATTTGAAATAGGCATGCAATTACCTTGTTTTTTCAACAATTCAACCAAAAAAGTTGATCTTTCATAAAATATTAACAGTTTCTAACAATCAAAATCATACTAAATAAAATAAATATGGATAGTTAATATAATGTAATAACAGTTTATACAAATAAGAAATAATTCCTTAACCATTTCCTTCATTCAAAAAGCTGTAGGTGGATGTTAAACATAGTCTAATATTATTATAGTTAATTTAACAAAATTTCTTTATTTTTTAATAATTTATTTTAAGAAAAAAAATAAGCACAACCTTAAATATATATATATATATATATATATGTGTGTACATAGATGACACGTGACCCATGCTAGTATATATAATGATCCGTTTGAGTTTTTGCACTTCAACTAAAAAAGGACAAAAATTTTATTCTTCAACTTTCCAAGTACACTTGTCCAAATTTTAGGTGTATTTAATTTTGCATCTACATTTTTTTTATATATATTCACACACTAGATTATGAATATAATTGACAAAATTATAGTAGCATTTTTAGACTATAATTATGAATATATATTATGACTACATATATAATTATGACCATAATTATGACTATAGTTGACAAAATCATGAATATATTATTACATTTAAAAAAAAAAAAAGTAGCAGATTATGCTTAACAACAATTAAATAGCATAAGAAAATTATTAAATCAAATAAAAAAGGTTATTGCAATTTAATTTTTAAGTTCTTGATATTGTTTTGAAATAAGTAGATTGTTTAGGTGGATTACATTTTTTTTATTCTACCCGAATTTTTAATAGAGAAGTATTCTTAAAGTAAAAATTTATAAAATGTATGGAGAAGTATTTCACAAAAGATCAAAGACAAATTTAAAAAATTAGTTAATAAATTACTTTTCCCAAGTACAAGCATTACTACAATATAACAAGAAAAAAATTTCATACTTCATGTTGGTAGGATATATACTTGTTCATATATTATCATAATAAGAAATCATAGATATAATGTATATATGAGTATTTTGTATTGACACATTCTTTTAACAACTAATTCTGTTTTATATTCCCCGGAGGTGGTTTTAGAGGAGACTACTTCCTAGGTGGACAAAATTTCAAACTTCAAGAGAAGTGAAGGTGCATGTCATTGGTAGATAATAAATCTAATTTTTTTAGTTAAAAATTTTCTTTTCTAGCCGCGAAATGTTACATTTTTTTTTTTCCACTTGTCTAATTTTAGGGAGTGTTTGGTGAATGAGTTGAGTTTGAGTTGAGTTGAAATTTTTAAGTTTGAATAGTAATTTTTGTTGACTTTTTCAGAAAAGACAAAACACTTTTTCAGAAAAAGACAAAAAACATGATGAAAAAAGTACAGTTTAATTTAAAATGAGTCTAAATGCCAAACAAGCCCTAGGTACTCGTGAAACAACTAATCTCGTTGTAGTTCATCATAGAAGACAAAGTGAAAAGGATATTTTTTTTTTTAATAAAAATCTAAGAGAAAAGAAAAGGCAAAAGCTTCTTACTGACAGAGAGAAACAGAAAGCAAGACTGGGGCCCTGTTTGGCACTTTGGTTTCACTCAAGTGAAACTATACTTTTTTTATCTTTTTCTGAAAAAGTTTTTATCTTTTCTGAAAAATCAACAAAAATTACTATTAAAACTAAAATATTTCAACTCAAACTTACACACTAAACACCCCTAGAACAAGAAAAACAACATAGGAAGAGAAATAAATCTTATGAATTTGGTGATCTTCATGTTTGAAGAGAAATAAATCTTTTTGTATCTTCATGTTTGAACTGTAGTTTCTGGCAGCTTCTCCTTACTTCATTTATTTATTATTATTATTATTTTTATTTTTTATTTTTTTTGCTGGAAAGCTTCTCCTTTACTCTTACTTATTGGTTGTTTGATGAACGTTTCAATAGTACATTCCCAAAACTAGTAATATATTACTATATATATATATATATATATATATATTTAAGAAGTGGTGATATGGGAAAAGACAAAAAAATTTGGTTTTTCTTATGCCACGTTTTTCTTCTTGTTTTTTTTTTTTTGGTTCTCCATCCTCTTATATTCCATGTGTTCACACTTCAATATCTTGAATGCATATACAAAACTACAATTTTGTTTTGTTTTGTTTTATTGTTTTTGTTTTTGTTTTGGTTTTTTCCCTTCACTAAACTTCTTAGTTCTTTCTAATTCACGCGCAAGGATACGCTTGAATGCGCGCGCACACTACATACACATATAGTTTCTTCTTTATATTAGAGCAACACAATTTTTTTCTTTTGTTACTCTAATCTATTTACTTACTATTCACTTCCTAAATAGATTAACCTATTTACATTTACTTTTTGTATTTTTTTTTAGCTCTTATATCTTTCTCGTAAGTTACAATATTCATTTATAATGTTTTATTTTAGAACATTAATTATTGAGAAAAGATAATATAAGCACGTAATTGTTATTGTTTTTAGATTTTTGACTCACTGAGTTCTTTGAACCTTTTGTAACTAATTTACAAAAACAATTTTATTCGTATTATCTATATTTTCTAATTCATGATACTTGTGAAAATATGCATATTAGCTTCTTGGAGGTGAATTTATTTTATTATTTGAATTCTATATGAAACAATTGTGGACAAAGTTTTTTTTAAATTATTATTTTTATATTGGAGTAGCATATTCTATAATTTTATGATATTACAGAAATATTTATTACACTTCTTGATGTTTGTTACAAGTAGAACTTCAAAATAACTTATTAATTTGAACAGTAAACTGGCAAACTGAGCAAATTAAGAAACTTAATTTTTTTTTTTTTTGATATAGTCCTCTAACATTATTTTCTCAACTACAACCTTAACGAGTATTCTCCCTAATTGTCATGTTAAAATAGTTTTTTATTTTTTTATTTTCCAATTTATCAAAAGGATTTTTTGAATGCTTATGTTATTGTTAGAAATATGTTCTTCAAAGTTCACGTTTTCTTTTGTATTGATTTTTTTAATTATTTTTTAGTTATTTTTTAATTTTAATTTTGGTTATTTAAGAGCGGGGAACTTTTTTAGAAGGCCAATATTTTGGGGTTTTATTTCCAAACTTGTGCTCGGGATTGCATTTGGATTCTAAAGCTTACTTTTTCAAAGTTCACTATTTCACAATTTTTTTTAATAAAAGTTTATAATAATAATAATAATAATAATAATACTTTAACTTTAATCCATGTGGCTTCTATTGTCTCTTACACCTCACACACCAATTTGTGCCAACTTGATTGCTTTCATTTTTTTCTTTTCATATTTCTTTTTTTCTTGATTTTTGACCACTAGACCACGGCTACTCTAGCCTCATAATAAGATCCTAATTATGTTAAAATATTTATCCTGTTATCAATCTCAATATTTATCTATCTCAAACATAATACATTACATATGAAAGAGAGTTGTCTTTTTTTTTTTTTGGTTCAACCATCATTAGCATAAATTTGCTGATTTCATATTTAGCCTTTATTTTATTTATGTTAAATTTCATCCCCAATTATCTATTTACTTGGAGATGCAAGTACTACATATGTTCAAATCTAACCTAAATTTAAACTAAGTAAATACATTTGTTTATATATTGTCTTAAGAAAAACAATTATATATATTTTTTCTATGGAAACATTATTAAACATCAAATAAATAAAAATTTGTAAAACAAAATATATTAGCTGAAAATAACATAATAACATATTTATTTAGGGAAAGACTACTGTAAAATCCTTTTTATATACCCTATTAATAGAGTTTCTTATTAAACCGTTAAGATGTAATCAAACAGTTGAAATGTTACTTGTGTATTATAGTTATAATACACCTTACCTCATATTACTATAAACTAATAAATTTTTAAATAATATATAAAAAAATAAATTAAAAAGAAAACACTACCCATTCCTCCCCAGCCAACGACACCCCCCCCCCCGGTCGACGAGCCAATCCTCCTCGGTGTCAACACCGGCGTCGAGGGGGCCGCCGGTGGACCGCAGCAAAGCCGGTTTTTTTTTTAATATTTTTGAATTTATATATATTTTTATTTTTTTAGTATATAATACAATAGGTTAAAGTACATTACAGTAATAATGCACAAGTAATATCTCAGCCGTTCGATTATATCATCACGGTTTAAAAATGAACTCTACCAATATGATATATAAATGAAACTTTACTAGAGACTTACCAATTTATTTATATATTCTTTAGAGAAAGAAAAAAAAAAAGATTCCTTAATGGTGAAACATTATTAACCATATTTACTTTTAAGTACTTTACAAAACAAAAAAATGCTAAAATAAAGGAGGAAAATTACAAATATGACGTGTCTCAGGCACGTCTCTCGTGCTAATCTATAACTATATAAAGAAGTGACGATAAGTTTTGCACTTTAACAAACGCTACAGGAGTGGAACCATTATTAATTTGCTTATAATCATTGTAAGAACATAATGTTTTTCTGTCTTTTCTTTATTTTCTTTTTCCCCCTTTTTCTCATGTTGATTGTAAGTTTTGTTTCCCATCTTTGAATGAGTTTAATTTATCTAATGGACCATTATCTGATGGCGATAATCACAAACTGAATGCTCTCTTAGACATTTTATGAAACAGATAACTGACAGATTTTTAGTCCATCAACGAGGCCCAAAGTAGTTCAGATAAATCACATATTAATTATGAGTAATTTTCCAAATGGCACCCAATACAAATAATCTCCCTAATATTTATTTTTGAACTTTGGGATCAGGGGATCTCACACCAACAAAACGGGCCGGAAAAGACCCATGATGAACAGGTGCCATGTTTTTACACATAAACTTCAGGAATTTAAAAAAACAAAAAACTTAAATTTACCAAAATTCATTAACTGTCAAGTTCAGTCCATATCATATTCTCAAGAATTCATTAACTGTGAAGTTCATTCCGTATCATCATATTCTCAACTCCCCAAATCCCAAATCTCAGTTAGGTCCGTAAGAACTCTAGGGTTTTAAGCATTCTTCGTCAAATCCCAAATCTCACTTTCTCTCTTCTTTGATAACGATGCCGAAGGTTCCTTATGTCATATTCACACGCGATAAGGTGAACAAGAATATATTCAAATTCACTTCAGACGTTGAGCATGTACTGAGAGAAGCGGCAATTCAGTCACTTCTCTTGATAGATGATGATTATCCAAATATTAGAAGTTTCGGTTATGCTCAAATCGTTTTCTCTAAATCCTTAGTAAAAATGGAAGTTCAAAGCCTGAAACAAATCCAGAAACTTCGAGAAATTGAATATGGTGATCGGATAACTTTTTCACTCAACATGTCGTTGATGAGGAGAAACTATGTTTCCCACTAAAGTGTCGCAACCAGAAAGGCGAATGGGGCCTGGTTTACCAAATAAGTTGTTTGCGTCGGTAGCAAGAACTGCCGCAAAACCAGTCCCCTCTTCCGCAATACATGTAGCAAGACCCGCCGGCTCCGCCGAGACTACTCAAGCCGTCGCAAGACCCTCTACTCGCCGACTCCACCAAAAATGTAAGGGCCGCCACCAGACTTGCCACCTCCACGGCAAGACTCCCAAGACGGCAAGACCAGCCGCCTCTATCACAATGGCCGCAGCAAGACCCGCGGACTCCGCCGCAAGACCCGATGCCTCGGACCCAAGTCCTGCTGGCTCCGCCACAAGAACCGTCAGCTCCGCCGAGACTGCTAGAGCCTTCGCGAGACCCCCAACTTGCCAGCTCCGCCAATATTGCATGGCTCGCCATAAGACCTACCACCTCTACAGTGTTGTGTCTGCCGAGACAATAAGACTTGCCGCCTCTGTCGGAAGATCAGCCAACAAATTTTTTTAGTTCCGCCAACTGACTTAATCTCTCTAATATTTATTTTTTGAACTTAGGGATAGATGGTCTAGCACCAACAAACTAGGCCGAAAAAGGCCGATGGTAAACATGTGTCATGTTTTTACACGTAAACTTTGGGAATTAAAAAAAAAACTTATATTCACTGGAATTCATTAACTGTCAAGTTCAGTCCGTATCATAATCACAAGAATTCATTAACTGAAAAGTTCATTCCATATCATCGTATTCTCACCTCCCCAAATCCCAAATCTCAGTTTGGTCCGTAAGAACTCTAGGGTTTTAAGCATTTTTCTTCAAATCCCAAATCCTACTTTCTCTCTTCTTTAATAACGATGTCGAATGTTCCTTACGTCATATTCACATGCGATAAGGTGAATAAGAACATATTCAAACGTGTACTAAGAGAAGTGGCAATCCAGTTACTTCACTTAATAGATGACGATTATCCAAATATTAGAAGTTCCGATTATACTCGAATTGTTTTTTCTGAATCCTCGAAAAAAATGGAAGTTCAAAGCCTGAAACAGTTCCATAAACTTTGAGGAAACGTATATGGTGATCATATAACTTTTTCCACTCAACATGTCATTGATGAGCAGCAACTCCATTTCTCACTAAAGCGTCTCAACCAGATAGGCAAATGGGGGCTAGTTTGCCCAGTAGGTCGTTTGCGTCGACAGCAAAAACCGTCGCAAAACCAGCAGCATCTATCGTAATACCTGTCGCAAAACCCGCTGGCTCTGCCAAGACTACTCGAGCCATCATAAGACCCTCAACTCGCCTACTTCGCCAAGACTACAAGAGTCGCCATAAGACCTGCCATCTCCACGGTAAGACTCCCGAGACGACAAAACCTGTTGCCTCCGCCACAAGACCTACAGCAAGACTCACCGCCTCCGAAACAATACCCATAGTAAGACTCGTAGACGCCGACGCAAGACCAGTCACCTCAGCCCCAAGACCCGCTGGCTACGCCACAAGAACTGCCTACTCCACCTTAGGAACCACCAGCTCCGTTGAGACTGTTAGAGCCTTCGCAAGACCCCTGACTCACCAACTCCGCCAAGACTGCAAGGCCCACCACAAAACCTGCCGCCTTCATGGTGTTGTGTCTGCCGAGACGATAAGACTTGCCGCCTCTACCGGAAGACCAGCCAACAGATTTCTCAGTTCCGCCAACTGACTTAATCTCCCTAATTTTTTTTTTGAACTTTGGGATCGAGGGTCTAGTACCAACAAATCGGGTCAGAAAGGCCAATAGTGAACAAGTGCCATGTTTTTACAAATAAACTTTGGGAATTAAAAAAAAAGAAGAAAACTTATATTCACTTGAATTCATTAACTGTCAAGTTTAGTCCGTATCATATTCACCACAATTCATTAACTGTCAAGTTCATTTCGTATCATCATATTCTCACCTCCTCAAATCCCAAATCTCAGTTTGGTTCGTAAGAACTCTAGGGTTTTAAGCGTTCTTTGTCAAATCCCAAAACCAACTTTTTCTCTTCTTTGATAACAATGCCGAATGTTCCTTACGTCATATTCACACGCGATAAGGTGAGCAAGAACATATTCATATTAACTTCAGACATTGAGCGTGTACTGAGAGAAGCGACAATCTAGTCACTTCACTTAATAGATGACGATTATCCAAATATTAGAAGTTCCTGTTATGCTCGAATTGTTTTCTCTGAATCCTCGAAAAAAACGGAAGTTTAAAGCCTAAAACAATTCCATAAACTTTGAGGAATCGTATATGGTGATCGGATAGCTTTTTCTGCTCAACATGTCGTTGATAAGGAGCAACTTCATTTCTCATTAAAGTGTCTCAACCAGAGAGGCAAATGGGTTCACCTAATAGGTCGTTTGCCTCAGCAGCAAGAACCGCCCCAAAACCAACAGCCTTTAACACAATACTCGCCGGCTCCGCCAAGACTACAAGGCCTGCCGTCTCCACAGCGAGACTCCCAAAACGGCAAAACCTGTTGCCTCCGCCACAAGACCTACAGTAAAACCAGTCACCTCCGCTACAATGCCCGCAGCAAGACCCACAGAAGCCTTAAGTCCAGTCACCTCGGCCCCAAGACCTACTGGCTCTGCCATAAGAACTGCCTACTCTGCCTTGAAAACTGCCAGCTTTGCCGAAACTGCTACAGCCTTCGCAAGACCCTCGACTCGCTAGCTCCGCCATGAATGCAAGGCCCGCCACAAAACCTGCCGCCTTCACGGTGTTATGTCTGCCGAGACGACAAGACTTGCCGACTTTGTCAGAGTATCAGTAAACATATTTCTTAGTTCCGCCAACTGACTTAATGTCCCTAATTTTTTTTTGAACTTTGGAATTGAGGGTCTAGCACCAACAAACCGGTCCGGAAAAGACCAATGGTGAACAGGTGTCATGTTTTTACACATAAACTTCAGAATTAAGAAAATCAAAAAACTTATATTCATCAGAATTCATTAACTGTCAAGTTCATTCCGTATCATCATATTCTCAACTCCTCAAATCCCAAATCTCAGTTAGGTCCGTAAGAACTCTAGGGTTTTAAGTGTTCTTCGTCAAATCCCAAATCCCACTCTCTCTTCTCTTTGATAACGATGCCGAACGTTCCTTACGTCATATTTACACGCGATAAGGTGAATAAGAATAGATTTAAATTCACTTCAGACGTTGAGCATGTACTAAGAGAAGCGACAATCCAATCACTTCACTTGATAGATGATGATTATCCAAATATTAGAAGTTTTGGTTATGCTCAAATCATTTTCTCTGAATCCTCGGTAAAAATGGAAGTTCAAATCCTGAAATAGTTCCAAAAACTTCAATAAATTGAATATGGTGGTCGGATAACTTTTTTCACTCAACATGTCATTGATGAGGAAAAACTATGTTTCCCACTAAAGCGTCGCAACCCAATAGGCGAATGGGGCTTGGTTCACCCAATAAGTTGTTTACGTCGGCAGCAAGAATTGCCACAAACCAGTTGCCTCCGCCGCAATCCCCGCAGCAAGACCCGTCGGCTCCACCCTAAGTCCCGCTGGCTCCGCCACAAGAACTGCCAGCTTCACTGAGACTACTCAAGCCATAGTAAGACCCTCAACTTGCCAACTCCGCCAAGAATGCAAGGGCTGGCACCAAACTTGCCACCTCCACAGAAGGACTCCCAAGACGGCAAGACCCGCCACCTCCTCTGCCACAAAACCTGCAGCAAGACCAGTCGCCTACACCACAATGCCTGCAACAACACCCGCGGATTTTGCCGCAAGACCCGTCAACTCGGATCCAAAACCCACTGGTTCCGCCACAAGAACCGCCAGCTCCGCCAAGATTGCATGGCCCTCCAAAAGACCTGTCACCTCCACGGTGTTGTGTCTGCTAAGACGATAAGACTTGCCTCCTCTGTCGGAAGATCAGCCAATAAATTTCGTAGTTCCGCTAACTGACTTAATCTCCCTAATATTTGTTTTTTGAACTTTGGGAGCGATGGTCTAGCACCAACAAACCGGGCCGGAAAAGACAAATGGTGAACAGGTGTCATGTTTTTACACATAAACTTCGGGAATTGAAAAAAAAAACTTATATCCACTAGAATTCATTAACTGTTAAGTTCAGTCCGTATCGCATTCACAAAAATTCATGAACTAAAAAGTTCATTCCATATCATCGTATTCTCACCTCCCCAAATCCCAAATCTCAGTTTGGTCCGTAAGAACTCTAGGATTTTAAGTGTTTTTCTTTAAATACCAAATCCCACTTTCTCTCTTCTTTGATAATAATGTCGAATATACCTTACGTCATATTCACATGCGATAATGTGAATAAGAACATATTCAAATTTACTTCAGACGTTGAGCGTATACTGAGAGAAATGACAATCCAGTCACTTTACTTAATAGATGATGATTATCCAAATATTAGAACAACCGGTTATACTCGAATTGTTTTCTCTAAATCCTCAAAAAAAAAAAAAAAATGAAAGTTTAAAGCCTGAAATAATTCCATAAAACTTTGAGGAAACGTATATGGTGATCAGACAACTTTTTCCACTCAACATGTCGTTGATGAGGAGCAACTTCATTTCTCACTAAAGCGTCTCAACCAGAGAGGCAAATGGGGGCTGGTTCTCCCAGTAGATCGTTTGCGTCGGTAGCAAGAACCGCAACAAAACCAGTAGCCTCTACCGCAATACCCGTCACAAGACCCGCCGACTTCGTCGAGACTGCTCGAGCCATCGTAAGACCCTTGACTCGCCAGCTCTACCAAGACTGCAAGGCCCGCCACAAAACTAGCCGCCTCCACGGTGTTGTGTCTGCCGAGACGACAAGACTTGCCGCTTCTGCGGAAGATCAGCCAACAGATTCCTCTGTTCCACCAACAGATTTAATCTACTTAATTTTTTTTTTTTTGCACTTTGGGATCAAGGGTCTAACACCAACAAACCGGGCCGGAAAAGGCCAATTGTGAACAGGCGCCATGCTTTCACACATAAACTTCGGGAATTAAAAAAAAAAAACTTATATTCACATAAATTCATTGACTATCAACTTTCGTCCATATCATATTTACCACAATTCATTAACTGTCAAGTTCATTTCGTATCATCATATTCTCACCTCCCCAAATCCCAAATATCAGTTTGGTCTGTAAGAACTCTAGGATTTTAAGCGTTTTTCTTTAAATCCCAAATCCCACTTTCTTTCTTCTTTGATAAAGATATCGAATGTTCCTTACGTTATATTCACATGCGATAATGTGAATAAGAACGTATTCAAATTCAACTTAGGCGTTGAGCGTGTACTGAGAAAAGCGACAACCCAGCCACTTCACTTAATAGATGACGATTATCCAAATATTAGAAGTTCCGATTATGCTCGAATTGTTTTCTAAGAATCCTTGAAAAAAATGGAAGTTCAAAGCCTAAAACAGTTCCATAAAATTTGAGGAATCGTATATGGTGATTGAATAACTTTTTCCGCTCAACATGTCATTGATGAGAAGCAATTCTGTTTCTCACTAAAGCGTCTCAACCAGAAAGGCAAATGGGGACTGGTTCGCCAAGTAGATCATTTGTATAGGCAGCAAGAACCACCGCAAAACCAGCAGCCTCTATCGTGATACCCGTCATAAGACCCACCAGCTTCGTCGAGACTGCTCAAGCTATCATAAGACCTTCGATTTGCCAGCTTCGCCAAGACTGCAAGGGCCGTCATAAGACCTGCTGTCTCCACGGTAAGACTCCCGAGATAGGAAAACCTGTTTCCTCCGTCATAAGACCTACAGCAAGACCCGCCGCCTCCACCACAATGCCCGCAGCAAGACCCGCAAACGCCGCCGCAAGACCAGTCACCTCGGTCCTAAAACCCGCTAGCTCTGCCACAAGAACTGCCTACTTTGCTTTAAGAACCGCCAGCTCCGCCAAGACTGCTAGAGCCTTCGCGAGACCCCTGACTTACCAGCTCCGCCAAGACTGCAAGGCCTACCATATAACCTGCCGCCTCCACGGTATTGTGTTTGCCTAGACGACAAGACTTGCCGCCTCTGCCGGAAGTTCAGCCAACAGATTTCTCAGTTTCACCAACTAACTTAATCTCCCTAATTTTTTTTTGAACTTTGGTATCGAGGGTCTAGCACCAACAAACTGGGCCGAAAAAGGCCAATGATGAACTTGTGCCATGTTTTTATATATAAACTTCGGGAATTAAAAAAAAAACTTAAATTTACTTGAATTCTCAAATCCCAAAACCAACTTTTTCTCTTCTTTGATAACGATGCCGAATGTTCCTTACGTCATATTCACACGCGATAAGGTGAACAAGAACATATTCAAATTCACTTTAGACGTTGAGCGTGTACTGAGAGAAGCGGCAATCCAGTCACTTCCCTTAATATATGACGATTTCCAAATATTAGAAATTCCGATTATGCTCGAATTGTTTTCACTGAATCCATGAAAAAAATGGAAGTACAAAGCCTAAAACAGTTCCATAAACTTTGAGGAATTGTATATGGTGATCCGGTAACTTTTCCACTCAACATGTTGTCGATGAGGAGCAATTCTGTTTCTCACTAAAGCGTCTCAAACAGAGGCAAATAGGGGCTGGTTCATTCAATAGATCATTTGTGTAGACAGCAAGAATCGTCGCAAAACCAACAGTCTCTACCATAATACCTGTCGCAATACCCGCCGGCTCCGCTGAGCCTGCTCGAGCCATCGTAAGACCCTCGACTTGCCAGCTTCGCCTAGACTATAAGGGTCGCCACAAGACCTACCGTATCCACGATAAGACTCCCAAGACAGCAAAACCTGTTGCCTCCACCACAAGACCTACGGGTACAACAAGACCCGCCGCCTCCACCACAATGGCCGCAGCAAGACTCGCAGGTGCTGCCGCAAGACCAGTCATCTCGGCCCCAAGACCGACTGGTTCCGCCACAAGAACTGTCTACTCCGCCTTAAGAACCACCAGCTTCGCCGAGACTACTAGAGCCTTCACGAGACCCTCGACTCGCCAGCTCCGCCAAGACTGCAAGGCCCGCCACAAAACCCGCCGCCTCCACGATGTTGTGTCTGCCGAGACGACAAGACTTGCTGCCTCTGTCGGAAAATCAGCCAACAGATTTTTCAGTTCCGCCAACTGACTTAATCTCCCTAATTTTTTTTTTGAACTTTGGGATCGAGAGTCTAGCACCAACAAACAGGGCCGGAAAAGGTCAATGGTGAACAGGTGTCATGTTTTTATACATAAACTTCAGAAATTAAAAAAACTTATATTCACTTGAATTCATTAACTGTCAAGTTTGATCCGTATCATATTCACCATAATTCATTAACTGTCAAGTTTGATCCGTATCATATTCACCATAATTCATTAACTGTCAAGTTCATTCCGTATCATCATATTCTCACCTCCCCAAATCCCAAATCTCAGTTTGGTCTGTAAGAATTCTAAGGTTTTAAGTGTTATTCGTCAAATCCCAAATCCCACTTTTTCTCTTCTTTGATAACGATGCTGAATGGTCCTTACGTCATATTCACGTTCGATAAGGTGAACAAGAACATATTCAAATTCACTTTAGACGTTAAGTGTGTACTGAGAGAAACGGCTATCCAGTCACTTCACTTAATTATCCAAATATTAGAAGCTCCGGTTATGCTCGAATTGTGTTATCTGAATCCTCGAAAAAAATGGAAGTTCAAAGTCTAAAATAGTTCTATAAACTTTGAGGAATCGTATAAGGTGATCGAATAACTTTTTCCACTCAAAATGTCGTTGATGAGGAAGAACTCTGTTTCTCACTAAAGTGTCGTAACCAGATAAGCAAATGAGGGCTGGTTCACTCAATAGGTGTTTTGCGTCGACAGCAAGAACCGCCGCAAAACTAGCTTCCGTCGCTGTAATACCCGCAGCAAGACCCGCCGGCTCCGCCGAGACTACTTGAGCCATCGCAAGACCCTCGATTCACCAGCTCCGCCAAGACTACAAGGGCTGTCACAAGATCTATTGCCACCACGACCAGACTCCCAAGACGGTAAGACCTGCAACAAGACCAATCGCCTCCGCCACAATGCCGGCAGCAAGACCAGTTTTTATTTTAATTTCTTTTAATATTTTTGAATTTATGTATATTTTTATTTTTTAGTATATAATATTATGGATTAAGGTACATTATAGTTATCATACACAAATAACATCTCAGTTGTTCGATTACATCATCACGCTTTAAAAATGAACTTTACTAATAGGATATATAAATGAAACTTTATCACAAACTTACCCATTTATTTATGTATTCAATAGAGAAATAATAAGAAAAAATATAATTCCTTAATGGTAAAGCATTATTAATCCTGTCTACTTTTTAGTATTTTACTAAACAAAAAAATGCTAAAAAAAAAGGAGGAATATTACAAATGGGACGTGTCTCAGCACGTCTTTCGTACTAATCCATAACTATATAAAGAAGTGAGGATAAGTTTTGCACTTCAACAAACAATACAAGAGTGGAACCAATATTAGTTTGCTTATAATTATTGTAAGAACATAATGTTTTGCTGTCTTTTTTTTTCCCCCCCCTTTTTCTCTTGTTGATTGTAAGTTTTGTTGCCCATCTTTTAATGCGTTTAATGTATCTACTCTGCAAAAATTTTCCTCTTAATCTTGTTAATGGATCATTATCTGATGGTGATGATTACAAACTGAATGTTCTCTTGGACATTTTATCAAACAGATAACTGGTAGATTTTTAAGTCCATCAACGTGGCCCAAAGTAGTTCAAACAAATCTCATTTCAATTACGAGTAATTTCCAAATGGCACTCGACACAAATAATCTCTCTAATATTTTTTTTAACTTTGGGATCAGGGGTCTCACACCAAGAAAACAAGCTGGAAAAGGCCCATGGTGAACATGTGCCATGTTTTTACACATAATTTTCATGAATAAAAAAAAACTTATATTTACCAGAATTCATTAACTGTCAAGTTCAGTTCGTATCATATTCACCAGAATTCATTAACTGTTAAGTTCACTCCGTATCATCATATTATCACCTCCCTAAATCCCAAATCTCAGTTCGGTCCGTAAGAACTCTAGGGTTTTAAGCGTTTCGAGTCAAATCTCAAATCCCACTTTCTCTCTTATTTGATAATGATGTCAAAGGTTCTTTCCATCATATTTACACGTAATAAGATGAACAAGAATATATTCAAATTCACTTTAGACGTTGAGCGTGTACTGCAAGAAGTGGCAATCCAGTCACTTCGCTTGATAGATGATGATTATCCAAATATTAAAAGTTTTGATTATGCTCGAATAGTTTTCTCTTAATCCTTGGTAAAAATGGAAGTTCAACACCTGAAACAGTTTCAGAAATTTCAAGGAATCGAATATGGTGATCGGATAACTTTTTCCACTCAACATGTCGTTGATGAGGACGAACTCTGTTTCTCACTAAAGCATCACAACCAGAGAGGCAAATGGGGGCTGGTTCGCCGAAAAAAGAGAGTGCAGAGAAGAAAAACACAAAAGAGGGAAGAGTACAGGGAGAGTGAGAGTTGCAGATTTCCTTCCATTCACTTCTATTTAAAGAGTGAGCTCAAGAGAAGAAGGAAAGGACGAGAAGGACCACATCTAGTTATTTGGAGTTTTTCTCTTTCTTACTCTTTCCTTGATTTATTTCTTTGATTTTCATTCTTTGTTGAACATGGATTATGTATTTATGTTTGTTTTTATAATCCTAAACTTGAGCTAAATTTCCTTAGCTAGGATTGTTGATGAACCCGAAATTGGGAGGATGATTTGAATGTTCTTTGGAATGTTGAGTGAATTTCTTTCATGTTCATTCAAGTGTTTTGATTGTTTAATTTCTATTGTTGATTGGCCATCAATTTATAGGAAACTAGGTTTAATTAAATTCTGGAAAGGTTAATTTGAGCTGGATCTAACTTGGATAATGCAAGTTCAATATGCTTTTTGAAGTTTATATTGATTTGTGAATGGTATAGGAATATATTTTTTACCATGTATAACCCATTGAAATTGGTGCATGAAATTGAGTTCTGAGAACTAGATTCATATAGGAATATGTTGAAAAAGGTTTAAAGAATTTTTAGTCATAATTAATTTGAAAGAATTTTATGATAAAACTGAATTTCAGTTAACAAGACAGTTTTTGCTGCAGCATTTCCTTACAACATTCGGGTCAGACTTGCAATTGAAGGGAAATTGACAATCCTAGCTTAATTCTCTTTTTGATTTACAAACTCTTGACTGGATCTTATTCTTTCTATCCATTTTAGTGCATTTTCAGTATACCAATTTTATTTCATCAGATTATTGCCAATTTACTTAGTTTAATTTTCAATCCAAATTGATTTGTGCTTAATTTTTACAATTCATTTTTAGTGATTCAATCCCCGTGGAGACGATATTTAACTCACTTTCTATATTACTTGTTCGATTATATATACTTGCGTAGGTTTATACACACTAAATAATCGCAAACAGTCGTCTAAAGTTAACAGGAGGGTTAGACAACTGTCGTGTAATCTACCGTCGTGGAATGTTTTGCCGTCGTGGAATGTTTTGAGATACCACGACTATTAATAAATCATCGTGATATCTCAATATTTCACGATAGTTCACACCGTCACGAATAGAGAAAAAAAGGACCAAAAGTGGCTAAAGTGAGAAATTTACACGACGATTTTTGGCTGAAATCGTCATGCAAACTCAATATTATATGACGGTTTTAGCCATAAACCATCATGTAAAGTCGAGTTTACACAACAGTTTCTGTTCAAAACCGTCGTGTAAACTCGACTTTACACGATGGTTCTAAACAAATACCGGTGTGTAAACTCGACTTTACATAATGGTTTTTGGCTGAAACCATCATGTAAACTTCAACAAGAATTAAAAAACTATTTCGCATTTTTTGATTATTTCCCACAGATGGCCTAACCCTTGTGTTATCCAATACACGGCCCAGAATAAGATTGACAAAATATTAGATATATTATATCAGAGTAAAAAAAAACCATCCATTACCGTCGTGGTAGGTCAAATTTTTTTTTTTTTTTTAATTTTTCACCCTACCACGACGATTTTTTCCAAAAACCGTCGTGGTAGGTATGAAGGCGAGAATTTTGAAAATTTTTGAAATTGTTTAACTTTTTAGAGCGTATATTAAAACAAAAAAAAATACCCTTTTTACCACCTCATTACATTCCGAGCCTTTTTCACTCTCTAATACAAACTCTAACTCCAAACCCAAAGTCGCCCATATCCTCCCTCCATTTATCTCTCTCCGTTCGCTTTCTACATTCTCGCCGCCATTCCTCTCACTCTCTCTAACTCCGAGCCTTTTTCCCTTTCTTTCCAGCCGCCATTCCTCCCTCTATCTCTAATTCTGAGCCTTTTTCCCTCTCTCTCTCGCCGCCATTCCTCCGTCCCCTACATTCTCTACCACTCCGCCCGTACCCACGCTTGACAATCCGGTAAGTTGAAATGTATCTTGCTTGGGTAAGGCATGGATTTGGGGATTTTCCGTCCAAAATGTTGATTTTGTTGATTGTGGTTGTTGATTGTGAATTTTCCGTCCAAAATGTTGATTTTGTTGATTGTTAATTTGGGAATTTTCCGTCCAAAATGTCCAAAATCCATCCCCTACATTTTAGGTGATTGTTGATTGTGGTTGTGATTTAGATTGCTTTAATATTGCTTGGATAAGGTACGGATTTGAGAATTTTTCAGAAAAAGTGTTGATTTGGTTTTCGAAAAAACCGTTGTGGTAGGGTCCGCCTACCACGACGGTTTTTTTACGCAGAACCATCGTGGTATGTTATTAATTATCCACTTTTAGGCCCTATTTTTGCCTATTCCATGACGGGTAAAAAACCGTTGTAGAATTTGAAAAGATTCCACAACTCTGGATTCCACAACGGTTAGAAAACCATCATGAAAATATTACCACGACGGTTTTTAACCATCGTAGTATCCACATTCTGTATTAGTGACTATATCATAAAAGGACGAAGGGTATTTTAACAGTGTCTTTTGTCCTTTCTAGCAATTGGTTGTCATGTCATAATTTTTTAATTTTTTTACTTTTTTTTTGTTTTGTTTGATTCGTGCTGGCTGCTCAACTAATATATATATATATATATATATATATACGTGTGTGAATATATTGATGTATTTACACACTTGTACATATCTTACACGCATAAAATGCAACTTGACTATTTTGTCAATAGTCAACTGGTTGTTAGTGGAACTCATCCATCAATTTGTTTAAACATAGGCCTCTTCGTTTAAAAAGAAAATAATAATTTTAGGAATGGTTCTTAAATTATACATCATGTCATATTTTAGTTCTTAATTTTTGATTTTACATATTACACTTCCTCTAATTTTACAGATGTTACGCCAACAGTACCTCCATCAGTATTTTGTAAAGAAATAGATAAAATTAAACACATTATGATTAGGGTGGTAATTCGTGTCATGTGTCGGATTCGTTTCGTGTTAGAGCCGTGTCAATTTTTTTCTTTTCCTACCTGAACACGACCTGTGATACGAAAATTTCTTCAAACCGCAACATGAACACGACACAACACGAACCCCTAAAGGGTTGACATGACACGAATCGAACTTGACACGCAACTCGAACTTGACCCGTGATACAAACTGAACCCGCGACACAAATTTGACCTAAATTGAACCCGCATCTTGAATTGGACCCAAATTGAACCCACAACTTGAATTTGACACAAAAACCAATTCAATTTAAGCAAAATTATATCCCAAAATCATAAAAAACCTAGAAGAATAATAATTTACCTTCAACAAGAACATACCATTGACAAAACAACAAGTTTTACGGTTTGTTTTTAAATACAAAATCATAAAATTAAACTTCCAACTCAAGTGCAAAGTTCACAATCATAGTTAGGCAAAGTCATATTACAAACATCTTAATAAAGTCCACATATCCCAATACAAACATTAAAAAGTCTAAATTCAAACAACATAACATCAACAAAATACTGAGTTCTAGTAGACATATATAACTAAATAAATAGCCACACCACCATTAACAAAAAACAAACACATCAAGTACAACTCAGGCACATCTAGAGTTAAAATCTTAGTCAACTATTTTCTCCTCATCAAGGTTGAAATCCACAACATTTTGAATGAGCCCATCCATATCTTGGTCAACTGTTTTGATTCCAACTACACGAGAAAGATTGAAAAAGAATTTATGATTATGTGATTAATTTAACAATGCTAAGTAATAATAGAAAACCTAGGAAAATTTACCTTCACTCCCAAACAACCAATCTCTTAAGCATATATTTGCCTCAATAGTGTCAGATTTAAGAGAGCTGCGAAATTGGTCAAGTACACGACTACCAACACTAAATGCAGCTTCTGAAGCAACTGTTAATGTAGGAATGCTCAAAACTTTCAACTTCAACCTTTTCTTTTTTAATGGTTTATTAAGATCACTACCCTCAAGTCCGATCACATCTTCGTCAAGCTCAATGTCCACATGAACTGCATTCTCTAAATTAATATTCTCACTTTGCACCTCAAGATCAACATGGTCCATCTATAAATTAAAAAAAATACAATAGAACATAATAAGATAAAGAGAAATATTTTGAATCAATAATCATATCTATACATATATAACTATATCTACATGTATGTGTGTGTGTGTGTGTGTGTGTATATATATACATATCTAGTTTCAATTGCACATAGCTTGTCAAGATTAGGCACCAATGCAATTAACTACCTCTGCTTTTGGAAATTTGAACCTCCATGAGATGTTAGGAAACGGATTCCAAACTTTTTGCCCACCATGTACATTATATAACAAATTGTCAAATTACATAAATACATGCACATATCCAATAATAGAGTATATACACACCTAATAAGTAATACTTTATTTGAGGACGACAAAAATTAGAAAATCAACTACCAGTGAAATGCACATCTATAGCCTATAATGGGTTTACAAGTGTAAGGCAAGTAATGAATTAATGATGATATTAAACAACAAAAAATTTCATTCTCAAACAAACAAACAAATAGGAAAAACATATTAGCATCAAAGATTCAAATTACATTTAACTGACAACACACGTACCACTTCCAACCCCAATATTGCATGTACAATTTCTACTCTACTTCACCAACCGTCCACCCCCAACCCCCCTTCTCTATTTTCTCAAACCCCATCTCTCTCTCACTCTCTCTATCTCTCTTCTTTCTCTCTCTCTCTCTAGCTAAGCAATGAAAACCCGCCAGTCAAAGCTCAAGACCCAGCTCTTCTCCTGTGGCTTCTTCCACCACTGCACTTAAACCGTCCTCAACCCCAACACCCCTCACCCCCCTCCTCTCCCCACCTCCACCTCCCACCCATCACCACCACCTGCACCACCTCCATCAGACGACACGTCATTTCACCACCACCCTCCACAACAACCTGAATCCTCCTCATTCTCCTCGTCAGCCTTTGCCTCTCAAAGCTTCACCCAGTATTGCTTCCCACTCTCTAACTCCCCCATCCATTGATTTGTCAGTTATATTATAGGATACAAGATACAAATAAAAAACCACTCAAAATGGAGATCAAGAAACATACCAGTATACCACGGACGCACGAGAGAGAGAGATGAGTTTCTTTGAGACGAAGACGGAGATGTGGTTTCATTAGTTCAGATTCGAAACGTTAGGTAGAAGGTTGGTGCTAGACCCTGGTCTGGAAGAGGCGAGGCAGAATGGCAGACAGCCAGATGTAGATCTAAAGACTGAAGGTAAAGGAGCTTTAGGGTTTTCTTTAAAAAAAAAAGAAAAAGAAAAAGAAAAAGCATATCAAACATTTTTCGGGTTGGACCCGGGTTGTGTTCAAGTTGAACCCGAAATTGACATGAAATTGAGCTGCATGAAATATACAGGTCGTGTTCAGGTTCTACGGGTCCAACCCGAACACGACCTGTTTTTTCCTGTGTTTAATTAGGTCACTCGAATTTGACTCAGCCCCTATTTTTCCTAACCTGAACCCGTAAAATTCTTGTCATTTTTGAATCGTGTCGTCGTGTGGCGACCTGTATTGTCCAGCTCTAATTATGATCATATGAGCTTTAATTATAAGTAAAGTCGAAATTAAATACTTTTTTTAAAGGAATTTATATCTCAATGAGAGATATTTTAGAAGCAAACTGTACTTTAATTAAAAAATATATAGCACAAACTATATTCTAATAAAAAAATATATAGCGTCATAGCGCTGATTTTAAGAGGTACAATTTTCCTCCCAAAAATATTTAATTATAATTTTAGCCTTAATTAAAACTCACATTATCTTAACATTTTCAATTTCCATTCAGTTTTTTATGGAATGCCAATAAATGTGTCATTTTCTTAATAGTAGAAGAGTTTGAGGTAATATGACATGTAAAATTAAAACTCAGAGACTAATTTGAGACTGTGAGTAAATTCATGGGCTATTTGTGAAGATAACCCTAAAAAAACAATGGTATTAGTTCTAGTTTATACTTAGGCTATGTTTAGTAGGAAGGATGGAGACAAGAAAGAATGGAGAGAGTTCACGAGATGAAGAAAATATGAAGGATTGCGAGGGTAATGAGAATCGTATGTGTTGTTTGCTAAAATGGAGGTAGAGTTGAAAGGATGGATGATAGTTATATATCTAATTACTATATTGTCCTTTTGTAAAATAATCTAATAATTTAGAATGGTAGTGGGAAAAATCTTTTGTGTTGTTTGGTAAGAGGGAGAGAGAATTGAAATGATAGATGGTAGTTATATGTCTAATTGCTATATTGTCCTTTTGGAAAATATTCTAATAATTTAAAATGTCAGTAGAACAGTCTTTTCAAGCTCAAAAATAGAAGGAGAGCTTGCATCCTTCTGTTAGTGGAGGGATGCAAAATGGTGTGCCCGGAGGAAAACTATCCCTCCAACCAAACTATAGATGAGACTCTCCCTCCATCTCTGATCTCCCTCAACCCCTGTCCCTCCGTCCATCTTTTCGTTCAACCAAACAGACTCTTATAGTTCATTAAAGTCTATTTTCTCATCTTCAACAAAAGAAAATTACTCAAAGTTATTTTAGCTAATTCACTACACTTTAGAAAGTCATTCCCACCGTGCACCGTTTTCTTTATATATGGATATGTTATTGAGTTAAGAGCTTTTCTACATTTCACTACTTGTATTATTTTCTTTTTATACTACTATCTTTATAATTGTTTCCTTCTTATATCTGTTAAATATATATATATATATATATAAATATATTACATATCAATTGAGGCGATATCTTTAACTGATTGACGAACATTCTAATGCGCACTTATAAGCATGTAGCTTGTTCATACACGATGGATGCATTAAGACGCCAATAACATTTCACACACTCACATATTTATATTATAAGCATATGGTTTGTTAATACATGATTGACATCTTTATTATGTCTGTATTTATACGCTAATAGTACCACACTCAGGATATTTCTTTCATCTACCTATGTGTATCCGAACAAGTATCTATTTTGTCATTTAGACATTGACCAAAATTCGGACTGATTGTGTGTCTACCAATATGTTCCAACGGTACAAAATTGACTTATATCAATTGATTATTTACAAGAAAACTTAAAATTCTGTTCCTAAATGAATTAGAAAATATATGTGTATCAACTTTTACTACTATACTATCATCCTAACTTCCTTTGCTATAAGTCAGACAACGGAACACATTGTTAACGGATAATGCAATTTTACTTAAAATTTTTATTGATGTCATTATCTCGTTTAATGTAATTTCAGACAAACTACTTCTTCTCCCTTTTTTTTTTTTTCCAACTATAATAAGGGTGAGTACGTGTGAGATGCACGTGGTCACCCTTACTAGCTCTCTTTTATTCTAATGGATTTAGTAATTCCATATCCAACATATATTTTTTGGCGTTATGGGATTTATGCTTTTCATCTAACAAAAAAACCAATGAACAGGAAATTTTAGACAGTTAAACTGTTTTCAAAACTTATTTAAGTAAATAACCAAAAAAATTATTTGATAAAATAATTGTTAATCAGTAATTAACTGTGGTCCGTCAAATCACTGAGTGACAGTGATTGATCATTGTTAATTAATGATTGATTAAAATTAATCAATGATAAATACATATTAGCGTTGGTCAATCACTAACTGATATTGGTCAATCAATGATTGACTTGCTGATATTTAATAAACGATCATTTTTCTAATTTTAGAAATTTATATAATTTATTAAAAAATTCGGAAATTTCTTAATATATAAGAAATAAAATCTCGCTTTGAGATGACACGCCCAAAAAATCCCATGTCTTTCTTGGTTGGACCAACCGGCAATTAAAAAAGTATGTCTTCATTTTTAGAGCAAGAAGCGGAACTACAAGAAAGCTTTTTTTATCTTTGTGACAAATCTAGTTCGATGTCTCTTTTTCACGGGTTCACTTCTTTAAAAAAGGTCATTTGCTTAGAAATAGCTAAACAACTCTTAAAGGGAGAAAGTACCTGAATGACACAAATTTGAAGATCATTACATCAACAAAATACAAAAAAGCAAGTATTAGACTAATATAACACAAAATTAAACTAAGATAAACTAAAGTTTAATGTATTGAAGAATTTATATTATATTAATCAATAGATGAATAAATAAAAATTTAGATTTTATTTTTAATTTCGAATTTAGAAGTTTTTATTTAAACCTCTTCCATCCTATCGATCAATAAACTTCTTTTTATCGTTCCCCCTGCCACTATTACTCCCATGAGAAGCTACATTTTGAAATTATCCTTAAAAGGAAAAGGGAAACAAACACGCGTACAGTAGATTGTGCTCCTCTGAAATTGCACGCATATACAATAGTGTTACACATACCACCTCTTGAAACTTGCGAAGCTACTATCCAAATCCTCATGCAAATAAAGAATCTTTTTTTTTTTTTTTTGTCAATATACACACACACATATATACACTAGTTATGTCATTATACGTTTACTAGCTAGAAACAAAGAAAGATTCAGTGCACTGTACATGACACTTATCACAAATAATATGCGTTTACCATATATAGTCAATTTGTAAAATGTAAATGATGAACATTAATTATAACAAGACCAATCATTTGCATTTGGCTGGGTGATGAGAGTATCTGGACAATTTACTTCGTGAGATATAAATGTTTAAATATACGTAATGAGGATATTCTAAACATGCTATCTTCTATATATTTTTATAACACATTTTTTTTAATTAAAAAATTACGCAAATAGGGATTTAGGGGTTTCCTTCTTCCTTCTTTTTTTTTTATTTATTTATTTTTAAGATCAATTTATTTATACCCTCTGAATTTTTGGAATCATTCACATTTTGTCTATTGAACTTTAAACCACTTTATAATTCTCATAATTTTGAAGTAATCTCGCTTAACGCTTTTTATTAGAATTTGGTTTAAAAAATGCATATTATATATATATATATATATATAAGAGTTGAATTAATCTCACTAAAGCCCTTAACTTGTTGAGATATTTTTTAGGTTCTTCTAATAGAATTTATGTTAAAAACAAACAGAAAAAAGACCACATATTAACCCCACTTAATATCTTCTTTTTTTTTCAGTCTGTTTTTAATATAAATTCTAAATAGGGGATTAAATGGACTAATTCATAAGGAAAAATGATGTTAAAGTTTTACAAAAAAAAAAAAAAAAAATGGCGTTAAAGTTTATGAAGCTTAGATGAGAATATATTAAGATTTTGTTTGACATATTAGTTTAACTCTAACTGAACTGGATTCTAGTCTTTTACTAAAAAGTCAATAAAAATTATAATTAGTTTTTAAAAGGTCAACCAATTTCAACTTAAAAATTTTAACCTCAACTAATGATCCCAACGGACGATAATCTTTTTTAACTATTCTTTTAAACCTACCACAGAGTACTTTACATAATCTTTTTTAACTATTCTTTTAAACCTACCACAGAGTACTTTACTTCTCCAACATAAGTAGGGACATATAGAGCAAACAATATCAACACAAAAACTTTTCTGACCTTTCACTAGACGCCATGAAAACGGATATATGAATCTGATCATGATGATTACACGAACGGGAGTTTTCTCAGTCATCTTCGTGGTGATACCTTTGTACTGCGGAATAGACCCTTTTCGGCAGAGCGCGATCTCCAGCTTCCCTGACTTCAAAGCTTACAGGGTCGACTTCTCCTTATGGTCCTTACTTCCTATCGAGAAAGACGTCCATAATTTGCTCGAGAAGTCGGAGATTCGGTTTCGGAATGAACTCCAAGGCCCCGAGAGCATCACTTTCGACCTCCTCGGCTGCGGTCCCTACACCGGTGTCGCCGATGGAAGAATTCTCTTTTGGAATGGCCATTCTTGGACTACTTTCGCTTATGCTTCGCCAAATTGGTGAGATTTTTCTTTAATTAAACCACTGATAATACTTATTAGCAAGCTTAAGTAAGAGGGCTATAGCCTATAGAGCTACTTCATATATAAATATATATATATATATATATATGAATTACGTAAATAAAGAACAAATACTAAATATATATTTCCAAGCATTTAAGTTATGCTTGGTAATTTTTTGACGTCACTTGATTCACTTGAGAGCGTGTTAATATTCTCAATGTTTGTCAGTTATGCAACCGCCACTTGAGAAAGTTTCTTTACATTTGTATATTTGTAGACTAAAACTTATGACATAGTTTTTAACCGTCACTCATATCAAAACTATGGTACATATGCCCCTAGTTCATCTTTTGAATTTTAAATAAAGCCTTTATATTAATATTTCTTAAGTTTTCTTATTTTCCACTGCTCAAAACTTTTTTTTTTTATTTGTTTAATCTGTCTCGTTAAATCTATACATTACTTTTTATTTTATTTCACCAATCGAGTTGCCTGATATCTAATGTATTCGTATATCTAACGATTTATACAAAATGATGAGGAAAGAAAATACTTTTACAAATGTTTTCATTTTCAAATTCGATCCGATCCATTCATCAATTTAATGTAGGTCAGAAATATGTGATTCGAGAGCATCAAGTTTGAGTTATTTGAAAAACGAGCACATATGTGGGAGGCCTTTGGGGATTAGGTTCAACAAGAAGACAGGTGAATTGTACATTGCAGATGCTTATTTTGGGATACTGAAGGTGGGCCCACAAGGTGGTTTGGCAACTCCTATTACAACCGAGGTAGAAGGAGTGCCCTTTAACTTTATTAGTGATCTTGACATTGATGAATATGGAAATGTCTATTTCACAGACAGCAGCACCATTTACGAAAGGAGGTAGGCATTTTACATATCGACATATATATATATATATGTAATATATGTATTGAGAGGCTCCAATCTGACACCCTCTCTATATGATATTTGTAACTTTTTTTAATGACCATTTTTCTAATTTAATTAAATTTGGGAAGTTAATTAAAAAAAAATTCTTACAAGGAGGTCGTTTTCCCGTATATCTCTTTTTTCTTTTCTTTTAATATTGTTTGAGGTAGGAGCTTAGCATAGGATTAGCATATATATTATGAGTGCTAATCTAATTGGAATATCTTAATTAGTTTTTGATGCTAGTTTGCTTCTTCTCTTCACTTGCAGAGACTTCATGCAATTAACATTCGCTGGCGAAAATAGTGGTCGGGTTCTAAAATACAATCCAGAGACAGAGGAAACCACAGTTCTTGCTAGGAATCTTCAATACCCAATTGGTGTGTCCGTAAGCAAGGATGGTTCCTTCTTTGTCTTCTGTGAAGGCTCGTTGGGCAGGTGACATTATTTTTTCTTGCGTGTTACTTTGTTAGCAAAGAAATAAACAAATAAAAACTGTTCTGGTGCTTAAAAATACATAGACATATGAGTTTTTTACGGCAGAAATACATTATCCTGGTAATATACAATTTTAAATTTAAATCTCGTCGAAATTACATTAAAATGAAAATGTAGGCAAAATTGACAGAAAGGTTTACATATTTAACCGTAGAATTCTTTTTTTTTTTTTTTTTTAAATCAATATTATATGTCTTAGTTTTTTTTTTCTTTTTTTTTTAAAGAACAATATTATAATGGGTAAAGCTACAGTAAAGTCTTTTTTATATATCATATTGGCAGAGTCTCTTTTTAAACCGTTTAGATATAATCGAACAGTTGAGATGTTACTTGTGTATGATAGTTGTAATCCATCTTACCTCATACTAGTATAGACTAAAAAATTAAAAAATAATATATAAAAAACTAAATTAAAAAAAAAAACTCAGCCAAGCCATCGGAAACCCCCCCGGAACATCGAGGGCCTCCCCCAGCCGACGAGCTATGTCGCCTCCGCCCCCCACGCAGACGACCCAAGTCCCCCCCACCCACCGAAACGCCAACCAGATCTAGGCCGTCGGTGCGGGAGGGGGGGAGGGCTCGTCTCAGATCATTGTCAAGGGGCACCGTTGACCTTCGGGGGAGTTTTTTAATTTTTTTATATTATTTTTTTAATTTTTTAGTCTATACTAGTAGAGGTAAAGTGTATTATATATAACTATCATACATAAGTAACATCTTAGCCATTTGATTACATTTTAAACGGTTTAAAAATGAGCTCTATTTATGGGAATATAAAAAGGGCTTTACCGCAGTCTTATCCTATTATATTATGTATGAGTGAATTTGATAAGAAATTTGATTGGTAAGTGTTCTTGACTTGAAGCGGCAAAATTGGACTCCTAATTTCAATTCCTCACTTCAAAGGATCCTAACTAGTTTTCTTTTTTCTTTTTGAATGTTTGAATGATCCTAGTCAACCGGCCATGCTATACACGTTTAAATATTCTATTAAGTAAAAGTAGAACACGAAATAGCTAACAATATTGGGAAACTACATTTATGCATAAAAAGATACACACACACACATTTGTTATCAGAAATATGCTTATTTTATGTATGTAAGAATCTCATTGACACTACAAAAAATGCTCAGTGATAACGACTCACTAACAACTGTAATAGTTAATAATAATGAAAAAAAAAATAATAAGTGATGAATAGTAAGATCAACATATGTAAGAATGAATTCAAGTCATGCGTCTCTTTTTATGTTATTTTAATGAAATTATGACATACCAATTAGAATGTTATATACATTAAAAATATGATGTCACGTCTACCAAAAGCTCACCATATCAATTGATGATATGAGGGGAAAAAGAGAGAGAGAGAGAGAAGATATGAGAGTTAAATCCACGTAAGAATGTCAATGACATAAAGGCATTTATGTTACATTGAAACATTGTTGACACAATTAGATACTCTACATATTTTTTTTTT
Source organism: Ficus carica (assembly GCA_009761775.1). Taxonomy (NCBI): domain Eukaryota; kingdom Viridiplantae; phylum Streptophyta; class Magnoliopsida; order Rosales; family Moraceae; genus Ficus; species Ficus carica. The sequence goes on along the minus strand of CM019741.1, from coordinate 8,501,444 downwards.
TATTAGTTCATACTACAAACTTATGATATAGGTTGAGCAAATATTGGCTAAAAGGCGAGAAAGCAGGAACTTCAGAGGTACTTGCCATTCTTCATGGATTTCCTGAGAACGTTAGAACCAACGAGAACGGCGAGCTTTGGGTGGCGATCAACTACCGAAGGTCCATCTACGCTCACCTCTCTGGTTTGCACCCGAAAATAAGGACATTCATGCTCAAGCTCCCAATCCCAGCAAGCTTTCATTATTTGCTTCACATCGGAGGTTGGCCTCATGGAATTGTGGTCAAGTACAGCCCGGATGGTAAGATTTTGAAAATATTAGAGGACAAACGGGGCAAATTTGTCAAATCAGTCACTGAAGTAGCCGAGATAGATGGGAAATTGTGGATTGTTAGTCTTCTTATGCCCTCCGTTGCAGTTTACAGCTTGGATGGTAGCAAATGAAATGTCTCCTTGATAAGTTTTTTTTTTTTTTTTTTTTTTTTTTTTTTTTTTAACCAATGGTAGTTTCAATCTTTCTATATATATGTGTGTGTGCGCGAGCGCGCTTCATTATTATTATTATTATTATTATTTTTTTTTTTTTTAAACTCCCTTTGTTGGATTGGCTCCTACATGTAGTGCTTCAAAGGTCAACTGATTGTCCCCTAGGAAGCGTTGATTTTTAGTTGTTGTGCCTTTCCATATTATTGGGTGTGACTTTGTCCAATCTGGAGCAGTGCGTCCTAGTCAACTAATAATATAATAATTGCACAAATAACTCTTATATGTCGTTTTAATTCTTATTTTTCTGAATAATCAAAAACATGAAGAATTCTTTCATTTATTGTTCTTTTCATGTTTTGCATTCTCAATCTCTTTAACTCTCTTTTATCTTTTCTTCTCTCCAATCAAATGAAACCTTAATAATATGTAAGTATAGTTTTCATGAAAACAAGGTGTAATTTTTAGATTTTAAGAAAATTTTCTAGTGTTTTCGCTTGTAAAATATTTTATTTTAATGTTTAAATTTATCTTCTAAATTATGTTTCATAAAATTACTTTTTATCTCGTGTTCGTTTTTTTGTTTTTTGTTTTTTGTTTTTTGTTTTTATGTTTTTTGAGCAAACACGTGTTTTGTTCTTCTTAGAGAAATGATAACGTATCAGAATTGTGTTGGTTTTTCAAGGTCATCGGTCGCCCTGATGATACAACACTTTTCTTTTCTTTTTCATATTGATGTCATGCCATATTCTTTTATTATTTTGTTATTTTGTTATTTATTTTTTATTTTTTTACATCAACATAAAATTGAATTAGATCAACCATTCAGCCATTCAGATTTAACCATCAGTCTTTTAACAAAATCTTGATAAAATAAACATCAAATAACATTATGACCTTGTTTCTACCTATCACCAAAATATGTGCACACCTACCCACCTACCCAGTACCTCACCCCCTTCCACTCTATTATATGGAGTGCTAATTTCACTTTCTTTGTTAAGTCATTTTGGCAAATTCCTCTATTATATGTAATACACCTATACAGACATTTATAGCCATTTTCCACCCAACCAACAAGGACCGTAACACAAACAAGTGCACTAACAGACCCCCAAAAAACCTTCACTTTCTCTCTCTTCTGTCTCTCCTCTCTAGCCGGAAAACTCACCGGCGGCGATGACTCTGTCGAGAGTTCTCGGCGTGGGATTCCTCCTCCTAGCTCTGTACTGCGCAACAGACCCCTTTAAGCACAGCGCGATTTCTGAGTTTCCGGACTTCGAGACTTACAAGATCGAGCTTTCGCCGTGGTCGGATCTTCCGGCGGAGAGAGACCGCGAGAATTTGCTCCAGAGATCGGAAATCAAGTTCCTGAACCAAATCCAAGGTCCTGAGAGCGTCGCATTTGATCCCCTTGGCCGTGGACCTTACACTGGTGTCGCCGATGGCAGAGTTCTCTTCTGGAATGGTCACTCTTGGACTCATTTCGCCCACACTTCTCCCAATAGGTTGGATTTTGTGATTTGGTTTTTCTTTTTTGTTAATTTTTTTAGGACCTTTTCGCTGCGTGAATTAGAGATGACAAAACGCCAGATTTTAAAATTTTCACTTTATATTAAACTTTTATTGTTTTATATATTCAAAAGTTCAAACTTTAAATTTCATAATTTTTTATTTTAAATCGACATTATATAATTTTTACATCAAATTATTCGTAATAATGAGAAAAATAAGACAGATTTATTTTATATATTTTTTTCATATAATTTTTTCAAAAGTTTTTCCTCAAACACACAGATTTTTAACCTAATTTTTAAAATATTATATCCACGTATTCCCCAAAATAGACCCTAATTTCTTTTAGCCCCAAGAAAAATAGGTAGTCTTATTTATTTTTTTATTTTTTTCCTCCAGAACTTAAAATATAATATTATTGCCACCCAAACTTATAAAATATTTCACTATTGATCTTTCTATTGGTCCTTTTGAGATAAAGGTTTTTAAAAAAAAATGACAGAGTGAATGTGATGGCTTAATAAGTGAGTAGAAGGCAATTTAGTAAAATGATTTTTATGAAAGTTATAATTTTGGATAGGTTCGGTAATTTAGTGCAATTCATCCATTCAGTTAATTATTTGATATTTATTTTGTTAAATTATCCTCTAATTACCCATCATGATAGCGTCTCATGTTTTATTTTATCATTTTTCCAATGTTTTTGGCACAAGAGGAATTAAAAGTAAATCGTTAGTGAATCATTTGATAAGCTTAGTAACAATCATGTGACATTTCAAGTTTTAAAAGATAAAGTGAGACAAATTAAATTTGAAATTAACCCCATTTTTTTTTTTCTTTCAAGAATTATGTAGTAAGGTATGACTATATGCTTATTCATATAGAATATAATTTTTAACAGTTTAGGTAAATTTGGTACAAAGTTTACTTTATAAAGATATGAAGTTTTAAAAATTTCTTCATTCACAATTATATATATATATATATTTATTGAAGTACCACCAAATAATTATCTACAACTTCACCCAAATTTCGCCCAATAGGTGAGATTTTGGAAATGGTTTTTTTTTTTACCCGATTTATCAAACAGTTCACTATTAGTCTATTTGTGAGAGAAAGGTCAAAAAAGTGATAGAATGAATGCGATAGCCTATTAGGTGAGTGGAAGGTAATTTACTAAAATGATTATTATGAAAGTTATAATTTTGGATTAGTTGAATAATTTAGTACAATTCATCCGTCCAATTTAATATTTAATATTTATTTTTTCAAGTTACCCTCTAATTTTCATTCATGTGCTTTGTTTTATCATTTTTCTAATGTTACTAATCAAAAGTAAAACATTTGATAAGTTTAGTACCAATTATGTGATATTTTAAGTTTTAAACAACAGAGTGAGACAAGGTAAAATTAAAATTATCCTCTTTTTTTTTTTTAAGAGAATTATGAATTAAGGTATGAGGATATGCTTATTCAGATAGAACATAATCTTTAATAGTTTATGTAAATTCGGTAAAGTTTAATTTATAAATATATGAACTTTTTCCTAAAGCTCCTTTATTAGTCAAGAATTAACAAGAAAAATTGAACAAAAACACTTTAAAAAAAAAAAGGGCAAAGGAAAAACAAAAAGAAAAGGAAACGGAAAAAAGAAAAAAGAAAAAAGAAAAAGATAGATTATTATTTGGTGGGAACTTCAATATAAAAATAATTGATAATGATTTGATAATGATAAGTTATCATTATCAATTATTTTTATATTGATGCCCCACCAAATAATAATCTTTTTTTTTTTTTCCTTTTTCCCTTTTGCTTTTACTAATCTTTTTTTTTTTTTTTTTCCTTTGCTTCTTTTTTTTTTTTTTTTTTGGCCACTAATTTAAAGTGTTTTTGTTAAACTTTTTTCTTGTTTATTCTTGACTTTAAAGGAGCTATGGGAAAAACTGGATTGAAATTATTTTGTGAGCCACATTCATAAAAGAAAAAAGAAAAAAAAAATCATTTTGGGGGACTTGACAACTGGTGTGGAATTAAAGTAGAAAAATGGTAGAAGACTTATCATATTTGTCAACTAGGACCAACAACATAATGAGTCGTTTGGCATAGCTTTTTAAAAGTTGCTTTTCGCTTTCTAGATTTAACAATAGCTTCTGAATTAGATAATCTGTCAGAAGAGCTTTTAGACTCTATAAGTGTTTCCTGACAAAGTTAAAAAACATGGCTTCCAATAAAGCTTTTCTGAGTAGACTTGAAACTTATAACAAAGTTTAAATTAGACAATATAAATTTTATTTTAATATTTTTATTACTTCTTAGAAAACTTTAAAGATCATTTTGACCTCATAAGCTTTTCGGTCCAAACACTTACCGAGAAGTCACACCTTTTACTTCTCTTTTTCTCCTTACTAAAAGCAAAAGCAAAAGATCTGTGAAACGGACCCAATGATGGAAGAATTAAACACCCTTCCAAAGTAGTAGATAAAAATAAAACACTTTAAACCATCGAAAGATTAGTGTAATGATATCATTTGTCTGTGGATTCATTGTGAAGATATCAGTTCTATAACAATTGTCAATGTCAGGGTAATATGATCTTATTTTTTCGTGTTAAAAAATGAATTAGTAGGCAGTTTGAATGAAAAAAACACAATTATGATAGCTATCTTTGTTCGGATTCAGGTCAGAAATATGTGATCCCAAACCTAAACCCACACCCTTTAGTTACATGAAGAACGAGCACATTTGTGGCCGTCCTTTGGGGCTTCGGTTCCACAAGAAAACGGGCGATTTGTACATTGCAGATGCTTATTTTGGGCTGCTCAAAGTCGGACCTGAAGGCGGACTGGCAACATCTCTTGCAACCGAGGCAGAAGCAGAGCCATTCGGATTTACCAACGATCTTGATGTTGATGAAGAAGGGAATGTCTATTTTACGGATAGTAGCAACAAATACCCGAGGAGGTAGGTTCGTTGTGATATAATCATGTTTCCGTTTTTTTTGTTTTTAATTAATGAAATGCTGTTTGAATGACAAACTAACATTGACCTGCCTCTTAATAACTTAAGCTTTTGTGAGAATTGATAAACTAATATGGTATCAAAGGCTGATGTTCCTTTTTCCATATCGGTGTTCTTTCAAAGTGAAGGAATTTGGTTACATTTATATTATTTCTTACCTCCAGTTTCCTTCATGCACTTTTCTCAGCCAACTACTACGCGAATTTTGAATTTCTTTTAGGCCATAGATCAAGGCCATTACATTGAGTTATTAAAGTACAAGACATTTTGACGGTCCCCGTACCATGCGAACTGCAATGTTTCTGTAGTCTTCTGCTGTTTCCTTTTCTTTTCTCTTATTTTCCTCCTGGAGTGCATGCGTGCTAAATACATTTCATTACTTCTAACTCGATGGTTTCGTACAGGAACTTCTTGCATGTGGTATTCTCTGGAGAAAATAGCGGCAAGGTCCTGAAATACGATCCAAAAACAAAGGAATCTACAGTGCTTTTGAGGAATGTCCAATTTCCCAATGGTTTGACCCTAAGCAAGGATGGCTCCTTCTTTCTCTTTTGTGAGGGAGCTGTGGGCAGGTAATTCTGAATATGATCCGCAAACCGGTTCTGTTTTTGCATTGTTAGACCTGTATGGTGGTTTTCTACTTCAAATATGTTTGGATGATATGGAGAACTAGTTGACGGATCACTAGCTTTTAATGGACACTAGAATACAGTAAACGGTATCTCATTTGATCACGAGACCGCTTTGGCATCGTATTGGATTCAACGTACCACCTGGTTCACGAAATGCACCTTAGATGTTGCAGTCTCACTGGCGGCGTTATCAACTTTTATTCTCAAGCACCATGATTTTACCTTGGAAATTTCTCTCTAGAGGATGTGTAGCTAGAAACTGCTTACAATTGACTTATATGATGAGCTATCTAGCGAAAAAAAAAAAAACGTTAAGTTGATACGATTTAAATATTATATGGTCGGAGCGAGTTCAACTGTTTGGTCTTTTGTTTGGCAATAATCATGTTTTAACAAAGTTTCGTTTTTGTTGTTGGGAATGCAGGTTAAGCAGGTATTGGTTGAAAGGGGAAAAAGCAGGAACCACGGAGGTATTTGCAATCCTCCCCGGATTTCCTGACAACGTTAGGACCAACGAAAAGGGTGAATTTTGGGTGGCGATCCACTGCCGAAGGACAATATACAGCTACCTATATGCATTGTACCCAAGAATGAGGAAATTCCTACTCAAGTTCCCAGTTTCCGCAAAAATGCAGTACCTGCTTCACATCGGAGGGTCGACTCATGGAATAATTGCGAGATATAGCCCCGAGGGGAAGCTGTTGCAGCTCTTGGAGGATAGCCAAGGGAAGGTTGTCAGGGCTATCAGTGAAGTGGAGGAGAGGGATGGGAAATTGTGGCTAGGGAGTGTTCTGATGCCTTTCTTGGCAGTTTATAATTTGGCTTGAACCAAAACAATCTTCCCAAGAAAGGAAACTTTATTCTCAATTCAAGAGGTAGCTTCTTCAAGTCATTTTCCGAAACCATCCCATATGAGCGTCGCCAATTTTCGAATCCATATGATATTTTGCATCCTCCGGGTACACCATGGTTCATCCTTGTAGTGCATTACTCTCTTAGTTTGCTGTCAGGAACAGACTATAGTTTTTACACACAACTTCTATGAATAAGTACAAAAGAAGATCAGGCTGATTTTTGGTCTGTAGTTAGCTAGGCCTAAGCCTAGAGCTATTTTTGTTGTTTCGTAAAGGTAATTCAAGATAAGAGCTTTCTACAATAAATATCCTTATCCGTAGTACATACTTCTTGATAGAAAATATTGCATCTGATCAAAATTATATTAAAATAAAAAGGTACACAAAAAACCGATGGATTAGTTTTTCATATCATATTGTAGAATTCTCCTACAAGAGAGCTCTTGGCAACATCTGTAATCTTGGTTGTGTTATGCTGATATGATGCAGCAATTGGATAGTTGGACTAGAAGAGTACACTACCTGTATCCAATAACGAAGTAAAGAAAAAATGTGGAATTATTTCCTTTAAATCACAAATTAGGGGCATGTTCTTACCAAAAAAATAAGAATAATTAAAAAAAAAAATTAGGGGGACATGTGATTGTTCTAGAATCAAGCCCGTAAACCTTATTCTACTGCGTCAATCTCATATAATAATAATAATAATAATAATAATTATTATTATTATTATTATTATTATTTAATAGCTCGTCTAAGATACTAGCAGCGTCGAGAGGCAGAGGCTCATTCGTAATTTCTTGGAATAATATAGTTTGCGCTGAGCACCAATGTGCCACGATTCAAGAGAATAGAATAGAACTACCCATAAAATAAATTTCTAATTAAATGTAATTTATATTTTTTTTAGGGTATACAATTTACATCTTGAGTTGATGCATTTTCCTCAATGAGGAAAAAAAAAATAGATATCAAAACGCAACTTTGTGTATAATTTGGAGATCAAATAAGTAATTTAAGGAGGGGGGATAAATTTTAGTGTTGCCCCTTCAACTTTGGTGCACTTTTAACTTTGTCAATAAACTTGAAAAATTAATAAAAATGTTCTCTGAATTATGAAATGTTATCATTTTAATTCATTCCGTCAATTAAATTATTAAAATCATTGGCATGACAATAACTCAAGTATAATTTTATAAGGACATACTTTATTTTGACCACCTAAACTTTAATACTCTTGTAATTTTACTCCTGAACTTTAAAAATGTGATTTATACCCAAAAAACTTTAAATTGTTAGTAGCAATGCCCCTCAAACTTTAAACTATTAGCAAAAATACCCATTGTTTCAAAATTTGGCCATGTAAGATTTATTAGAAAAACTTTATTTTTGCCCCATAAACTTTGGTACATTTGTGACTTGACCCTCAAAAACTAGTGTTTATACCTCTTGATCATTAAACAGTTACCAACAGCACTCATATTTCGTTAATTTAAACCTGACGTGACGCTAATTTAAATAATAAAAAAATTAATTTAAATTAAAGTCATTACAATTACAAAAATAATCTTAAAAATCTATAAAAATTGACGGAAGCTAAATGTACAAGTTCCTTTGTTTTTTTTAGTGGCGTCAATTTGAAAAACAAATGTAACAAACAAATTAGTCATTTTAAGCTTTTCCAGTGTATTGACTTTGTGTTTGTTTTCTATCTTTTATCTTTTTTGGTGTTATTAGCTTGTTTGGATGTTTAGTTTCTTTTTGATTTTTTGTTTAGACTTTTTGGTCTAATGAAATTGAACTCTTCAAAAGAAGAAAGAAGTTTAATTTGTTTTTCTATTTTCTATCATGTTGAATACTTTTGTTTATTTGAACTTTATTTTTAATAAAAAAGAAACAACTGTAATAATAGATTTTTAAAGTAACTTTTGTATTAATAAAAATTTTAGTTCAAACTATATATATATTTTTATTATTTAACCAGTGTATGACAAGTGTTTTTTTTTTTTTTTTAACAGCTTAAAGTTAGATATGTGTAATCACTAGTTTTTCAATGCTCCAGAAGTTAAGTTTTAAATATACTAAAGTTAAGGTGTAAAAACTAAAGTTTTTCCAAGTTTTATATGACCAAAATATGAAAAGAATGTGTGTTTTAGCTAATGATTTAAGGTTTAAGTGGTATAAACACATGTTTTCAAAGTTCACAAGGCAAAGCTATAAAAGTATGAAAGTTCAAATGGCAAAAATAAAGTTTATTATTATTAAATTAAACTTTATTTGTTATCATGTCAGCAATTTCATGATGGAAGCAACAAAGATGGGAATTTCATAGTTCAATGAGCATTTTTGCGCACTTTGGCGAGTCCCATGTCAGCGGTGAGTAAGGGATTTGAGTGATATATAAGAGCCTATGAGTTCTTTTCCGTCGACAATTATCTAAAGTTATAACTTAGAGGGTCCACTTAGTTTCTCCTCCTGAAGGCCTTTGTAATTGATTTGTCTTGTGAAAAATGTGTGTGTGCTTGCTTGTGTATATACCAAATAAAAAGTTCAAGAGATAAAGTTATAAGAGTACTAAAGTTGAGGAGCAAAAATAAAATTTACCAAAAATGAAAAATTTCTTTTTTTTTAAAATAGAAAAATAAACTAAGAAAAAGGCTCGCTGATGAGAGGCCTAACAAAGAAGAAAAGAGTAAACAAAAGAGAGAGGGTTTTGATTTGATTTGATATATAGAGAGAGAGAGTCCAAGTAGAGAGCAACTTTAACAATGGCGGATGGTTCGTCATCGCAATCCTCGTTTACGAGCTTCAAGGAATTCTTGGCCGACAGGTTTTCGTTCCTCGACAACTATTCCAGATTCGTCAACCGTGACGACCCTCCTCCCTACTGGTCCTCCTCCGATGTCGAAGATTTCATTGCTTCTGACCCCGTTCATGGCCCCACCGTGAGTTTTTCTTTTGTCCTCCTTTTTTTTTTCTTTTTTTTTTTCATTTCTGTTTTTCCAAGCTTTATCGATCTGTTTATATCACTCTATTGATTTGGTCACTTGGGGTTAAGTTAATTTTATTGAAATCTAATCCTGTTGATGAGATGTTTACAGATTTCACGTTTTAGATGATATTTTTCATCTGGGTTGTTCTTATTTTATATAGTTATCTTTTTCATATTGTGATTTCTTGTTCAATTCGATTTTGTATACACTTTTACTTTTAAGCTTATTCTTATTCATGTTTCGTGGCTTTTTTGTTCTCCAATTTACTATACCAGTTATTGTCTCGTTTCCCATTGTTTTGGTGATTTAGCTTGATTCTCATTTCTTTGGATGGATTCTTAGTCTGGTCTAAATTTTTATATTGTGGTTGCTCTGTTGGTTGTGGATTGAGTGTCCTAATCTTTTACTAACGAGAGCAACAATAAAAAATGAAAAAAAGTAAGAAAGCTTAGGTAAGATTTATAGCGGTTCGTCTCAATGTGAGAACTACATCCATGATGATAAAGAATAAGAAGAAGATTACCTTAAAACGTTTGTATTTCTCTCTCTGCGTTTGGGCAATAATTAGTCGACACACTCGACACTGTCGGCATGTTGCTGGTATTGAAAAGATGAACAGGTAGAAACTAGAAACTCGTTGAAGTGGGAAAAAAATGTTGCTTTAGCCTTCGTAACACTGTAAATTGGTGAATCCTTTTATTTCATATATAAAGAAGTAACCATAGGGATTCTTATTTTACCTTCGTAGATGTCCATCTTAAGTTATTGCTAATGGGATTCGACATTAGAAGTTTGCAATTTATAATCTCGCGCATTTGTTCCATAGTTTCTGAACCATAAAGATTACCCTCTTTATATGATACTTCATATTTGGTGGCTGCTGCTATCCAGTTTGATTTTCAAATCAAAGTGGAATAAGAAAATTCTCCTGCAATTTGAGCTAATATTTCACCTGTGAGTTCTTCAGCAAATTTGAAATCCCTTGGTAGCAAGTTAGTTTCTGCTTTCCTTGTTGCCATGTGCCAATTCCATGTGGGGTTCTCAGTTCTCTGCTAAAGCGGGTTTGTCAAAAGAGACCTTTTAGGTTATCTTCTTTGCATATATGCTTAATTATTCGTCAACATGGAGTGAGTCTTTTACTACTTGAAGATCTGTTCACGTATCTACAGCCATTTGGGTGGCTTTTCATGTTCATTTCAATTCTGAAAATGAAATAATTGAACGAATGGGCTACAACTTTTCCTTGTGTTTCTTTCTAAATGGACGTTTTGGGAAGTTGTTGTGGCTGCATTCTCTCATTTCCTCCGAACTGCAACTCCTCCGAATGTATGTTGCATTTATAAAATTGTTTCGAACATAAGTTATATGATCCACTGCTTTAATTTTTGTGTTCAAAACAAGAACAACAAATGCTTAGCTGATTGTGAGACCAGTCTTTGCTGATGCCGATTTGGTGTAAAGCTATTTTGAATTTTCGTATTTAACTGCTTTAATTTGGTATTCAAAACAAGAATGAGAAGTCTGCAAGTACAACAAGAACATTGTTTACCGTTTTAATCTTAAAAAAATTTGGTAAAGAGATATTTTAATGTGTTGATTGTATTTATATTTTCGGTTGAGGAAGTCTTATCTTGAGTCCACTTTGGAAAGCAAATAGTTGCTAAGGCAAACAGTAAAATATATTTTACTGTAAAATAGTTGTTGCTACAGTAAACAGTAAAATATATTTCCCTTAATATGGTTGTCTTGCTACAAAGATACCTTTTCCAGGGAACTCATGAATCTAGTTATGTCTTGCTAAGGAAATTTTTCGACTTTTACAGCTGAAGGCTGCAAGAGCAACAGTAAAATATGGCCTTGCTGGAAGTGTTATTGGAGCAGTTTCAACCGCAGGAGTCACCTGGAAGTATTCAAGGAGTTTGCATGGTAATACTTCTTTGTCTTACCTCTCTATACTTTTTAAAGATTGCTCTGTGTTCTTTATTACTCTGTTAATACTCTTCTAGTTAACTTAATTAAAATAATAATATCTTTTGCACTTATTCGTTTGCTATTCTTTTGTGCTTCTTCTTTTAAGTTCATAACTGTTAGCCTTTGTTTTTCTTCCTGCGGTAATGAAGATTGCGGTTAATGTTTAGGTGATCTGGTTGAAGAAAAAACAAAATAATAAAATCTGGTTGGAAAGAAACAAAAGGATGATAAAAATTTTGGTTGGGATTGGATTTTGCATTTGGCTTCTTTCAGGCTGGAACATGCTATTATGAGTTCAGACTATAGTTAGAATTGTAGCATTAGCAGTAGAAAATTGGTTTATGACTAGTTTTGGAAAAGTTTATGGCTGCACTACTTGGTAGAATTAATGTGTATGTAATAGATTTTCAAGCCCAGCTATACAATGTTAAAGTTGACGATAACGTAGAAATATGTTTTTCGTAAAACCTACTAGCATGTTAATCTGTCATATTGTAGCGGATTTTGGAAAGATTGTTAGTTCTCATGTCCTGTTGACTATATCCCATATTTGCTAAGAGAGGGGTGGATGATAGTTTATAAGCGTCTTAGTTACCTTGTCCTTGTGAGCTATAGTACTTTTAGGTTGAGTTCAAACTTCCAACTTTGATATTCTAAACGTCATACAACTCTCCTTTTTTTGTCGCTTTTATGGTAGTGATAAAAATTTACGAGAACAGGTATAGTTTATGCGCCATACCAAGCTGGCATATTTGTATTGTCGTCCACACTGATCATGTTAAAAGCCCTCAAATTCTCCTGCAGTCTCAAGGTCATGAGCATCGGAACAAAACGTTTATGTGCCATGTTTAAGTGATGAATCTAGTGCTAATCTAGTTCCAAAGCATCCAAATGGATGTAGTTTGCAATCTTGAGTTCATATGGTATGGTCATAATAGAATTGAAGTGTGCATATATTATTTTCCAGTGATTTAGTGGAAAATATGAAGAGTATGGTATGGATGGATCAAATTTGAAGTCGCTTATCACTGCATTTGACAGGTGCTGGACTGTCATTCTTAGCCGGGGGTGTGTTCGGTTATACGTTTGGAGCAGAAATCGCAAATCACGCATTCCAACTCTACAGGTTGGACACCGTGGCTGCACAAGTTAAGTTCTTCGAGTGGTGGGAAAACAAATGCAAGAGCCAGGGACGGCCTTAAACTTCACCAGCTCTCACAAGTGATGAAATTACTTCCTTTTTGTTTTTCTACAATAAAATTCCAAATGCACCTGATCTGAAAACTGTGATAGTTAACTGCATTACCTTGTGCTTCATGGTAGATTGTTCTACTTTTGAGTTTCGAAGAATTTCCTATTTTTCCTTGGCAGAAATAAAACTAGCAAATTGCAATCTTTTGTGCGTCCTTTTGCCATTGTTCTTCTGTTATGACGAGTGAAAGCCTGTTCTCTTGTTAAACTTGGTGGACATTAATTGCTTTCAGATGTCCCTCAATTCTTTGGTCATATAGCAACGATATAGCGGCAAAGCTGGCCTTCTACTTCAGCGGGGGCAAATATTTATATTTGTATTTTGGAAATATAGAAATAAATATAAATGGGTAGGGGGGAAAAATAGGAGCGGTTCGAATTAAGAAAAATAGAATCTTAGTTGATAATCTAATTCAAACTGAATTAAATGCGAGTGCGAGAATTGTGTCAGTTCTGTGAGATGTGTTTGAGGTTTTATTAATATTGCTGCCAAAGTTGGTCACTGGAGCTTCTATATAAGTGACAATTAAGTGACAATTGACTAGTGATAATTAACTAATTAGTGATAATCTAAAATCAAGTCAAACTTCTAATCTCCGGCAATTTAAGTTTTTTAAAGCGTAAAGAATTTAAGTTCTGAGCAGGTCAATTTACCAATTCATTGAATTTTAAATTAACCAACTAAGCGAAGTTGAAAACGGCAGTTATAAACTTGTAAATAACGCCAATATCAAGAATTTATTTTTTATGCGTTACATGACATTGATCCACCATCATGTGGCATGACAACATGTCTTCTTTAACTAAAGAAAAAATGTCACACGTCAATAGTTGCACGATTTGGGTCTTTAGCAGGATTATTGATAGATATCAATTGTTTATTTCCGGATGCGATAAAAGCAATATTTTATTGGGAAGTTGATAATTTTCACCAATTTTTTTTTTTACCGAAAGAAAGTATGGCTAAGTAAGTTTACACAAACAAGCTCTACTTATATGGGAAACATTTTGCATGAGATTAACATATGTTGGCTTCTTGTAATCACATTATCTCAATATCATTAGATTAACAAACACTTGGAAAGCAAATGGAAAAACCACAGAATTCACATAAAGTAATAACCTACTTTATATATGAATGTATTATTCCAATTCAACATGATTTGAAGGTCACAACTACGCAACCATGATGTAGCAGAACCACCGGGTGATTTGTAAACACTTTTATCGGTCTTGCCTTAAGTACAGCTCTCCGAATCAGCAACATAGAATAGCTTTCTTTTTTTTTTAACTTCTTTTTTTATTTATTAATTTTTATTTTTATTTTTTTGTTCAATTGTTGAATTCACATTCTTTCTTTTTCGTTTACAATTTCATTTTTTTTTTTCTAAATAAATAGCATGCAGATAATTGTATATTTAGTAAAGTTAGTGAAACGCTAAAGTAAATATATTATTATTACTTCCGACAAAAAAAAAAAAAAAAAAAAAAAAACCTTCAAAAATATCAAAGTAAACAAAAATGTATATAATAGACGGTGTGCAAAAATGTACTTGCATTGTATTAAAGTAATAGTCCTTTGAAAATAATATTGGAATTAACAAGGGTGTGTGATTAGTAAAATTAATTCGTTTAAAACTGTTGAGTGTGTTTAAAAAGGGGTGTGAAGCCTCAGAAGGGGTGTATTAATAAAACCGCCTTATTATTTTCTTATGATAGAATTCTAATTACGTAATTAAGTCTATAAGAGTTGTCCTTTTATGTTGTTTTGTTTGAGAGTAATTTTGTAATTAAAGAAGTTGACTAATTCAGGGTGTAAAGAGTTAACAGGAGTGTACTAGTATAACCATTCTTGAATAAATAATGATCATTATTTCATTCATGCATAATATTTTTTATAAGCAACCAATATTTGCTCTTTAAGTTAAAAAATAAAATTAATTTTTTTTATAAAAAAGACAGTTTTATGCACATTCCATTCATATGTTCTCTTTTACTTTTTTTGCTTTTCCTCCTGTTAATTAAATTGTTGTATCAATCTAAAGATCTCTACCACGTTAATTAAAAAGATCGTATCTTTTCTAATATTTTACTTCACTTGATATAATATTATTAGAAATGATATAAAAAGAGACATATTAATCAAATCTGTTGTCATAACAAATACACATTATGCATACATACAATGCTTGTCCACCGTATTGGCGTTGTTTATATGTCTATTTCGTTTTCAGCTTTACTTGGTTACTTAATTTTTTTATAAGGTAAAATATATTCAACTAAAAAGTTTATATACACCAAATATAATACGGATATCCATGTAGTACACAATACAAAACACTCGATAAAAAATCGATTTCATCAGTAAAATCTATTAAAACACAAAAAAAAATGATGTAAGATAAGACATGAAATCAGAAAAATTCCTCTATACATCAAAAAAAAAATTTCTTCATTTAAAACTCAACGAATTCCTAAATTTTTTTTTTTATTTGAAGATTTGAACTCGTGTGTAAAACTAAGGGTTTATTTGGTGAATGAGTTTGAGTTAAAAATTTTAAGTTTCAATAGTAATTTTTATTGACTTTTTAGAAAAAACAAAAAACTTTTTTAAAAAAAGATTAAAAAAAAAATACAATTTAACTTGAGTTAAACTTATCGACCAAACAAGCCCTAAATTTTAAAGCCATAGTTATCATATTGTGAAGAGTCATACGTAACCCACGTGTCAAGCAGCAATAGGGTCGGTTCCCGAAAGTAACAAACAAGTAGAGCATTACTTCCTCGCATATACCACCAAAAGAAAAAGAAAAAGAGAAACAAACAAACAAACGAACAAGCCAATGCATAAGAATAGAATAGCAAGTTACTAAATATAATAACAAGATAAAGAAAGCAAAAATTATAGGGAAAGATTCTTGCTTGGACACATAATTACAGAAAAGAATCGTTTTTATTGAACCTTCACTCACATAATTTTTTCTGTTTTGAAATTTCATTTTCCCCCTTTATTTCAAAGTGGGCACAGATGAAAAAGTGCATGACACTCTGCCCCCATCCACACAACTTAAAAATCCCCACCACCACAAACCACCTAAAATACTTAGGATAGTAGTAATTATAATAATAATACTTCTAACATACATTTATGTACTTAAAAAACCAATATACTTTGGAGCTAGTGTTACTTTTCTTCTCTATTCCAGGACCCAGAGCCAAAGAAACAAAAATTAAGAATAAAAAATACATTGACAAAAAAAAAAAAAAAAGAAGTTATAAACCCCAAAACAGAGAAGAAAAGAAAATGACAACCAAGGTCATTGCTTTTCTCCATTCAAGTAAGCCCCCTTTACTTTCCATGTCTTTTTACATCCTTTGCTGTATCAAGGTCTCTGCAGAAAATGATGTCAAACTTGGATTAAGTTCACGGAAAGTTCGAAACTAAATGATGCAAACTTGAATGGAATTCTAACGAATTGATTAAGGTACGTAAATCGGTTAATTAGCAAGGAGACAAGGACTAAGCAACAACCGAGCGGCCAGTTTTATCATTGCGTTATCCACTCTGTGCCGTGCTCAGAATTGACTAATTGCAAGATTTATCAAGCAGAGAAATAAAATAAAATAAAATAAAATAGTGTATCAATGTTGATGCAGAGGCAGAGTTGAACTTATTTCAGACACAATATTGTTTTTCTTACAAGACATACAAGAGGAGAATGGGATTGCTAACCTTAGCCAGTTTTGATGGACCAGTCAACCAGATGATTTTGGGGGCATTTTTCAATGGCAAGTGGAGAATCGCGAATCCTGTCCAACGGCTCCAAGCATCCGGCATGCCACCTCTAGCAATTTTCCTGAAAATTTTCAAAATTTTCAACTTAATTTACTTATAAAACCAGAAAAGAAGATTCTGTTCATACCATGCTCATTCAAGTTACGAAATTCAGATGAAATAATAGGAAGTCAACTCCAGTAACTCATGTTTTGAGGAGATTAATAAAAAACTAATGCTTATGTTTTACTATGTATTTAAGAACCATTAAGATTAAAGAAAAGACTATAACCAGCCAAAAGTTATGGTACAAAGAATATTATTGTGGGTAAAATTCACAAGGCCTTCAGAAAGGGTCCAAAAGGTTAAATAAAGAAATTGTTTTAAACTTAGATTACTATTATGTCAATTTTTTTCAGGAAAATGAAAAATAGAAACAAGTTATTATTAGCATTTGCTTTCTACAGAAAAAAATGAAAAGAATCAGAAAATATACCACAAGACAAAATGTAGCTATCAATTTTTCACTTAAAGTCAATTTTACCCAAAGTATTTTCTTTATAAACCAACTGCCCTCCTTTATACCAATCAAAAACATTCCTCTTTTCTTCCTATTGGGTTTTATTGAACTAAATCCCCCAAATTTTCTCATGTTTACTTGATCCTATATGACTTTGATGTCAAAGCGAATAAGAAACAAAATATCAAACACCGACATGCACTATTGATTTCTATACCACTTACTAGAAGTGCATTTACTTTTGCCCCAGATATAAAATGTGAATATATATATATTTTATATATATATATATATATATATATTGAAAACAATACCGTGAACCTAATGAC
This sequence comes from Ficus carica, assembly GCA_009761775.1. Lineage (NCBI taxonomy): Eukaryota > Viridiplantae > Streptophyta > Magnoliopsida > Rosales > Moraceae > Ficus > Ficus carica. Next base: position 8,484,104 of record CM019741.1, on the reverse strand, counting down.
CTCAAACTCAATGTCACTTAACACTATAATCTTAAGAAACTTGACGAATTCAACCATTTTATAAAACGCTAAAAAGAAAAAGTCAACTTATACTTTATTGTTATTATACAAATTATTGTTATTATCATTATTATATCTATATCTAGCATCACGTCCCAATCAATTAAGAACACTGTAACATCTATTATTACCAAAACTATAGAAGAACCCAATATAACTAACTTACCCTACAAGTCCATTCCTTTACACACAAACAGAAACAAAGAACATCTACACCACTAGTTAGAGAGAAATTATTGATTGTAATTCATCCTATAGGTAAATTTGGTAAACATAATAACCCAAATCATAGAGCAACAATTGCCTCCATTTTACTATCTTAGAGCTCATTTGGATTATAGGTTTAAACCGATAATTCGAACAGTAAATTCAAGTATTTATGAGAGAAAACACCGTAGAAAAAAGTTTGATAAGTGGGTTTAATACGAGATGTGAAACAGATTCTTTAGAAACTTCAGTGTCTGACCAACTCCACATGGGCTTTTTAACTAAACTCTTTGTCCTTGTATTATGTGTACCAAAGCTTTCATATTGTGATGGAAACCAAAAACTTCACTCTCAGATACCAAACACCCCTATTGAAGGGACTACTTTCTCTTTTTTTCCAACTTTGATTCCCTAAACTAATACCATAGAACACTCTCACTTTACTTGAAAGCTAATCTCAAATCATAATTAAAAAAAAAGAGAACCCCAAAACAGCCAATTTTCATCACTTTTTTTAAGAACTACTTTTAGCCACTACTTAGTCCACAATCCAAGCAATAATTGAGTAACTTTCACTGCACAAAGCAAAAAATCCAAAACTTAAAAAAAAAATATATATATATATATATATATTTTTTTAAAAAAATATTGACCAAAAAAGTACCTCTCTTGGGCAGGGCTGCCACTTTGGCGGGTTGAGCCGTTTTCTTAACGGTCTTGGGATCCGCCGAGGCCTCCTCCGGCGGGAACAGAACCCCGTCAATCCCCTGTACCGAAATGCGGCCATCGGTATAAATATCCGGGTCGAACAAATACGCCACGGCGTCTTCCCCATGTCCGAACCGGACAGAGCCATCGGCCTCCTGCGCCACGACCTTATGCGGCAGCCGGAGCGTGTCGTACCGGACTTTCCCGAACCGGCGCACCGCATTGTACATGCTCTCCTCCGTCTGGTACTCCGGTATGAGGTGGTAGTACATTATCTGCTCCGGCGCCCCCGGCTCGCTGAGCTGGTCCGTCGTGAGCTTCGCCATCGCCTCGTCGTTCGGCGCCAACACCGTAAGCACGTACCCCTCCGACACGAGCCGCCCCATCTCCGACGCCAGCGAGGTCAAATTAACCAAAATGTCGGCCATTTCGTTGTAACCACCGTACTGCAGCAGCGTCTGGATGAAATCCTTCACCTGCCTCTCGCCGTCGAAATGGTGGTGCGGGCCGCCGGGTCCAGGAGCCGGCGCCGGAGCCAGAGACGGACCCGGCGCCATCGCCTCGTAAATCGACAGAGCCGGCGGGGACCCGGGCTTGGAAGCCGCCGACGCCGTCTTCTTCGCTCGCCTCGGGTCGACCTCCGGCGCGCCCTCCGGCTTCACCGCCGTGATCGACCGGAGATTTCGCCGGCGGTTGAAATCGTCCTCGACTGATCGGGGAATCAGAATCCTCTCGATCCCGTGGATGACGCCGTCGGGTCGGGTAACGGAGTCCGGATGCGTGACCCGGGCGAGATCGACGGTCCATTCGCCGGAGTCACTCTTCTCGAGGTGGATTTCCGCGGCGGAGAGGGTTTTGAGCGGATTCGAGCCGATCCCGGACCTCCATTGTTGTGATCCGAGCCTGGTGGGGACGACGTGGGAGAGGATGAGGGTTTGGAGGGACTTGAGGTTGCGGGGCTCGAGGAGGAAGCGCTTGAAGTCAGGGTCGAGGCCGCGCTCGAGAGCTTCGTTACGGGGGGCGAAGATGGTGAGGTTGTGGGACCCGACGAGGTCCTCGAGGGTCTGAAGGAGGAGGGCCTTCTCGAGGAGCTCGGCTAGCTCTGTGTAATGCGAGTCTAGAAGAGCCACCAGGACAGAGTTGGAGTTGATCTGGCCGGCGCCGGCGCCGGCGGAGGAGGAGTTGGAGGAGGGGAAGGAGGGTGGCGGCAATGCGAGAGATGTGGGTGTGGCGGCGGCGAGGAGGAGGAGGAGGAGGAAGAGGAAGTCAGGAAGGTGGAAACCCATGGCTTCCGGGGAGGAGAGAGAATGCGGCGGATTCAGACAGAGGGAAGAGAGAAAATGGGTGGAGTTGGGGGGAGGGGAAGAGAGAGAGAGAGAGATAGTGGTGTGTGTTGGGTAGAGAGAGAAAGTAAAAGAGTAAAGCTGTATGAGGCTGTCTCTCTGTGGACGTGTGAGAGTGTGTGAAGACAGTAGAGAGAGAGAGAAACAAGAGCATAGATTCTGTGGCTTTGTAGTTTGTTTTTGCTTTTATATTTTACTTTTAACATTTTATATAATTTATTGGGAATTATATGACATTACAATTTTTTAGGGTAATTTGGAGTGGTACGAGATGGAGTTGAGTCTAGTTGAATTTTAGAAATATACGATTTAGTAAAAATAAATTATTTGAAGTAAATAAATATAAAACTTAAAATGTATTTAAAAATAATAATAATATGAATCTTATTTTATTTATTTTAAAATTTTATTTACAAAAATTATCTCATTTTAATTTATATATATAAAATTATGAATTTTTAATATTTAAGTTTTTTAAAAATAAAAAGAGAGGTTGAAAAAGTGGATAGTGAACTTGGAGCAAAAAGACCCAAAAAAATTGGAAAAGTGTTCGGAGATGTTTAACTAAACAAGCTCTTAGTTGAATTTCTTGAAGAAGATCTTCTATTTACACCATCAATAAAAATTATTAATTTTAATTTTAGTTTTATTTTTTTAATAATCTTATATTTTACTAAACAATTCATTGACAATTAATTTTAGTTTTATTTTTTTAATAATCTTATATGTAACTCCTGAAAACACATGGATCAAATAAAAATCAACCTAATCGATTAGAAAACAATTCATGCTTTCTATTGACAGTGCAAATAAAAAGATTACTGTAATGTTATGTTTGGTATAGTGGAAAAATGGAAGGAAGAAAGTAGGGGGAGGGATTATTGGATGAAAAATGTTAGATTGACTTATTTGGTAGGAAGGAAGAGAAAATGAGAAGGAAAAATGGATGGAAAAAAATACAATGGAACCCACAAATTTAATCCTCTAAAAATGAAAGGAAAACTAAAATCCACCCTATAATTATTAAAATTACTTTTTTACCCTTGCTTTTAAAGTAAAAGAATATGTTTATATACATAAAATAATAATTATACAATTTTTTATCTTTTCTCTTCTTTCATAATATCAAACAATATAAAAAAAATATATATATATTTCATCTCTCTCTTATTTTCTTTCAGTTCCATTTTTCTTTCTCCTATTGTTTTCTTTCCTTCTTACCATAGGCTAAAAGCTATATTTTTATAGTCACATCAATATGAATAAGATAAAAACATCATATATTCATGTGATAATTTAATGAAATTTAACAAAAATATACTATTTATACTTATGATATGCCGATTGGATGTCATTTCACGCCTTATCACAGATATTTCTATCATCTTTTCTTTAGGAGTTTTTATGGTAGGACTTGGAAAAATGCTTACTAAGGGCCCGTTTGGTGCACAAGTTCAGTTTGAGTTGAGTTGAGATTTTTAAGTTTGAATAGTAATTTTTGTTGACTTTTTTAGAAAAGACAAAAAACTTTTTCAGAAAAGACAAAAAACATGATGAAAAAAGTACAATTTAGTTTAAAATAAGTGTAAATGCCAAACACCCCCTAATATAATGCAAATACGTGAGCTAATTTGTATTAAAATTAGCACTGTATCCAAATGAAGAGAAGATAAATCTCTTGAAAATACGACTCTTCCTAAATATCCATTATGGTGGGCTATTCTTTTGTTCTTTTTTTCATAAACTTTTGTACTATTTTTTTCCTCCTTTGTTTTTGGTAAACATTAATTGAGGCAAAAGCAAAGCAAAACTAGGCCCCAAATACAACTGTTTTTTTAGGCTCATTGATGTGATTTTTTTTTTTTTTTTTTTTGTGGTAGAGAAAAAAATAAAAATTGAAAACTCTAACAACAAGTAGTGAATTTCTTTAGTTTAATTCTTTTTTTAATCATATTTTCTATATGCTTAAGTTTGATCCTTACATATTCTCATAATCTCATAATACTGAAAATATTTTTTTAAAAAAGGAAATTAAAATGGAGAATTATCTTTCTCTAATTAATTTGTGTTGTCTTTTGGGTTGTGAGATTATTAGGGGTGTTTGGTGTGTAAGTTTGAGTTGAAATTGATAAATTTAAATAGTAAATTTTATTGACTTTTTATAAAAGATGAAAAAAAATTTAAGAAAAAAATAAAAATTTTTAAAGAAAAAGATAAAAAAAAATTTAAATAGAACCGGTTACCAAACATTAAGGAGGAAAATTAACTTGGATAAGCTGAGGCGTTGGTAAACAAAAGTGTCGGTAGGGTCAAAATGTCAAATGGACACGTGGCCAGCTTGGACAATTAAAGGGAAAAGAAATGAATGAGATCGGCAGCAGAGAGGTGGGGCCCATATTTTTTCAGAAGCCGAACTGCTCTCTTTTGATTTTGGCTTGGCTTTCAAGTCAAAGCCTTTCTCCTTTGTTACTTTTACTGTTTTTTTTTTTTTTTTACCCCCTTTCTTTCTTTATTTTTTTTATTTGTTTGACTGTTTTCCTTTTCTTTTTCTTTTTCTTTTTTTCATCGTATAATCTTTATTTTCTTTTAGGATTTAATTTCCCTCTCTCTTTTTTGTCGGCTTAAAATGCACACATTCTTTTTTCTTTTTTCTGAGTATATTCTTTTTAGCATAGGAAATTAAAAGAATATTTTAAAATGACTGTAGATATAATCTAATAATTAATATTAATTTTATATTCGACTCTATCATAAAGTATAGAAATTAAATTCTTACTATCAAATTCTTTTAGATTAAAAAAAAAAAAGGCCTAAATAATAATTGCTTTTTAAAATTTTTTTGCTTGAAATAATAAATTGTAATAAATTTTAAGAGAAATGAACTAGATCAATTAAAGTCAATTTATCACAACGTAAACATAGAAGAGTAGTAATATCTCACCAACAAACATCACTAAATAATTACTCTTAAAAAAAATTAAGTAGATTTAAGATTGATAATAACAATTGAAAGAATCAAGAAGTTAGATCTGAAATTATAAATGATAGGAAAAAAGTATAAAGCTTCAGAGATTCTGTGTCTCCTTTTCTTTAAGGCCTTTTTTTTTTTTTTTTTTTTTTTCTCGGTTGAGAGTACCTTTTCTTTGAGGCTTAGCATTTCCAAATCTAGTATTTATTAAAGTCTTTTCGCCAACAAATAGTTGTAGCACCCTAATTAAATTTATTGTTTTTAATGATTGATCAAGTTCTTGATCATATACATATATATATATATGTAAATATATATATAATATTATTCAGCACTATTTTATTGAGTTTAATATTCTTTAAGACATGTTTAACATGGGCAAACGGCTAGTATTCTTTAATTAAATAAAAGCAAGAAAGCTATACATATGCAATATTTGTTGACTGGGAAAATCAATAAAAGGTACACAAGATGCTCTCTTTTGCCTCTTTTAACATCTAATTCATGGGTTGCCATGGTATTGCTTATAATATATAGAAACCTTTAAGTAAATATAATTGCTGTATATATATGGAAACAAAATTATAAAACAAAGCGTATGTCTTAATTATATTATTTGATAATATGACATTTTATATGACTTTTATAACAAGTTAAAACTCACTTTTTTTTAAGCATTAATTAAAAATATCTCTTTTTTTTTTTTTTTTTTTTTTTTTTTGTTGGAAGTGGATAATAAATATCAAAATTACTATTACAATTAATCTTCACATATACTAGACATATACTAGGATAAGGAAAAAATTATCGTGATTGACATATTAGTGTTTTTTCTCCTTTTTGCATCTATTATTCTTTTTAATTTCGCTTCTCACTTTTGTTTACATCAAATTATAGTAAACTCCTTATTGTTTTTTTTCCCCCCTACTAATTTTACTTAGAAAAACATGTTTACATCAAAATTTCGTGAACTCCTTACTTTCACTTTTCGTAAATAGAAAATTATTTTCTTACTTGGCCTTTCGTAAACTACAGCAATTCTAAGAGAGGGGGGGGGGGGGGGGGGGGGGGGGGGGGTGGGGAAATTTCTTTCCTAAAAGGAAAAAAAAAAAAAAGCAAAGAATATATGATAGTCAATAAACTGAGAACAAGCGTTCCGAGAGAGAGAGAGATTGAGAATAGACATAGGGAAATAAGGGAGGAAAGGGGGCATTTGCAGGTATAAAAAAAAACAAAAAACAAAAAACAAAAAAACAAAAAAGAAAAGAAAAACACTCAGGTTTTGGACTTCGAATGAGAAAAGATTGTTAAAAAAGACATTATTTAAAGTTGATGAGAACATATAATTGTAAGAATATTAGGCCACTTAACCTTTTTTAAATAAATTGAAAAAAAAAATTCTAAATGAATATCAAGAATGAGATTAAAATATAGGAAAAATAGCTATTTAAAATTTATTTGAAAAAAAAAAAAGTGTTTAAAAAGTAATGTTAGTAAGTTAAGAACAAGTTGTCTATCTAAAATCACATTAATGAGATCTCTAACTTCAATGCTTATTAATTATCATAAATTTATTTGGCCAACTACCTAATTCATTACAACCATTTGATCTGTATCACACGGCTAAAATAACCGTAACCATAGATGAGTAAATATTAAAATAATCATTAAAACCACACCCATATATATATATATAGGAGAAATACTTCTTATTATTATTGATCTTGTGCATCATAACTAATAGAAATTGAATACTCTTTATGAACTTAATTTGAATGTTGTAGTATAGGACTTACTTTTTATGTGTATAATACCCCTAAATTAATTTCATAATAGGAGACATTGACCTATTATCGATTTGAAGGTCAAGCTCTTTTTATGAACGATTTGAAGGTCAAGCTCTTTTTATGAACTTGGTGAGACATTGACCTATTATCGATCTCACAAATTGATCAAGCTTCGAATGATCCTCACTATTAAGTTACAAAGTTAATTAATACTTGGTGAGACCAAGATCAAACTATAAAAAAATATAAGAGAAATACTTCCTCTCATTATCGATATTGTACATCACAATTATTATTAATTGAAATTGAATGCTCTTTATGAACTTAATCTGTAAGTCTCGTGACAGAGGGCTTATTTTTTTTTACATGTATCGTATGATACCTCTTAGAATTATTTCATAGTAGGAGATATTAGCCGATTGTCGGTCGGAAGGTCTTCAAAATTTACTTATAATTAAACTACTTGAGATTGCACTTTAATGGTTCTCATACTTTCAAGACTGTTTGTTATTTAATTTTTCTTTTTCAATAAAAGAAGCTAATAAATCTATGTAAACAAGTACTAAAAAAAAAAAATCTATGTAAACAAGCAACAATTTGACTTAAAAAGGATGACTTGCAGCAAGTATACGTAAGTTTCAAATTTCATTATCTTCCTTACTTTTGACGTACCAAAACATTGGAGAATCATTCTAGAATGAGGTTAAGTTTTTTTGGGAAGTTTTAAGCTGTAAATTGTGTGATTGAATCTGATTGATTTTAATCCAAATCAGAGAAATCCAAGTTTTCTTTTTGTGTGCAAATTTTGTTCTTTAGATTTAGGAAACCGCGATCTGCACAAGTCAACTCTGGACTTACGTGAAAACAGACAGAATATTTCAAACTGTAAATTTCTTATCTAAATAAGAATGAGAAAAGTCTAGAAGACATTTGGATGCTTTATATTATAAATAACCCCTAGACATTTAGAGTGACTTACAGTATTTCATTGTAACGTTTCTCAAAGAGCTTAAGAGTGAGAGAACATCAAAGCATGTTAGGCTTAACCATAGAGTTCTCAACCCATGTTGAATGTTGCCAATCTGGAGTAAGTCTGAGGAGGAGTTGAAGGCAAATCGTGGCTACTCGGAGTACGTTAATTGGATCGAAGGCGGACATGAAGGCGAGCCGTGCAAGCATGGAGGCTTGTAGATAGGGGGAGACTTCATGAGTTTTGAAAATAGTGGAGTGCTTGGTGATACTCATAATTCTATTTGTCGTGTAATTGTAAGTAATGAAAAATCACTAATAAGAAGCAATATAAATAGACTCAAAGTTCAATTACAGAAACGGATACCCAAAACTATCAAATATCCTAAACTATTAAATGATGAGAAATCTAGAGAAAATAAGGGCTAACAAACTAGAATTACTCCGTTTAAATTTAAACGTCGTTTTAAACTGAGTTAATTGCTATTGTTTTGAAACTTTACGAACAAAATGACAAACCATGAGAAGTTAGATGGTGACGTATGTGTCGGTCTTTGTTGTTAATTATATTAATTATATGGATATTGCTATTGTTGATTAATTTGAGTTAATTGCTATTGTTTTGAAACTTTACGAACAAAAATGACAAACCATGAGAAGTTAGATGGTGGCCTATGTGTCTGTCTTTGTTGTCTGTGTGGCCTTTGTGCTCTAGATTTATTATCATTGGTTGATCAGATGTTTTCATCAACTATAAAGGATTTGTTAAAGAGTCATGTGTATGCTCGATATTTTGTGTACTTTTTAGGTGTCTTCTATTTATGGAGTCTGATACACATAATTTCTCTTTGTGTATCATTTGAGTTTTACTGATAGAATAGATTGTTTTTTGGCATTGAGTTTTCTACAATAGGAGGCTCTGTATATGAACTGATGATTGTATTATCTTTTATATTTTGGAATATAAGTTTTATTTCAAAAAAACAAAACAAAAGAAAAACAAAAACAAAAACAAAAATGACAAACCACGAGAAGTTATAAGAATATAGATGCTCAAATTACAATGTCAAGTTTAGGATTCATATATATTAGCACCTAGAAACCACATATTCTTAAACAAAATATAAGTCCTAACAGGCAAACTTTGTAGACTTTTTAACACAGATAATTAACAAATATGAAAAGTAAAATGTTCACACAGTTAATCGAATTGCAACAATTAACACAAAATGAAATAATCACAACCATAAACAATAAAGAAAGAACACTAGTGATTATTTAACATTACTAAAAACCAAACTAAAAAAAAAAAAAAACCCCACGAGTTTCAAAGGCGGGATTAAAGGCGGTCCAACTAGTGTACTCAGAAATTTAAGCTGCAAAACATGGAGTTTTTTTAGAGCAACATGCTAAAGCCTAAGACGCTTTTGTTTTCTCTCATTACGAAGCTCTTTCTGAAAAAAACCCTCGCAGAAATATATAAAATAGAAGCTAACCCCTAGAGTTACCTTTGTAGTGTGAGGCATGGATGAAAATTTTTCTTAAATAACTCAATCAGTCTACATAAGCCCAAAAAAGAATTCTGAATCAACAAAACTTTCCATATATGAACTTACCATAAGTGTCTCCCATATGCATTTACGTTTTCGTCTAGTTTGTACTTTGTTGGATTTGAATTTTGTTTTTTTTCTTATTTTTAATAAACTGTTGGAGATAGATAAATGATGAGGGTGCTAAGTAGGTGTCAACCCAGTTGGAATGTCCCGAACTCCTGATGCACCTATTGATTGCTATTAAAGAAATATCTTTTAAGACAGGTTAAAATCTATCATACACTACAAAAGTAAAGCTGCACAAATTCTTTCCTAACAAATCAAATCACCAAAATACTTTCACAATATGAAAATCCCACACTAAAAATCCGAGTTATAATACAAGAATATTCAGCAGATTAATCATAATAAATTTATAATTCGCACTTTGTTTTTTATAATAAAATGCCAATAAAATAGTAGGGATAAAACTCTTAATACAACATTCTATAAATCTGAATGTTATTTGTATTTGACATATTTGGAGTTTTCCATTTAGTGAACGGATGTGAGACCCCATTCAAACTAGCTAAACGTGCGGAAGGGGAGAAACTTGAGTTAAGAGTTCTTAGGTTTCTCTTAGAGCGTTTTCATTTCTTTTTATTGTCAAACAGCAGCCAAAGGGTCTCTACTGTAAAAGAATAAAAATAGATAAATAAATAAATTGAGTTGGCTCAAAATAGTTACAAGTTTCAACAGTGGAAATGGCTTGGCTGACAGCGGTGAAGTAAAGCAGAGTAGTAGGGGACAAAAATATCGTCCGTTGGGGGGACCGATTGGACTCCATTTGGTTCACCTTTGCCTTTGATTCGTACACTTCCAAACACAAACTGAGCTGTTGTTGTCGATTATATAGAATGGAAAGCTATTAAATTACATCTTCAATACAACAACAGAAAAAAAAAAAAAAAAGGGTTATTAAGAAGACAAAAATCTAAAATGAGTATAATTTCACTCACTATAAAACCACCGCACTTTATATATATATAGGTGAATACGTACAAAATTTGCCTCCATGAAATGCATAAAAGTACAAAATATATTAATGCTTATAATAAACCACATTAAAGGGTATCGATTGATTCAGTCCAACCAGCGTTTCCAAAAGTTTTTTGTTTTTTGCTTTACAAGTAAACACAATTTAAGTATTCACAAGGTTCATGATGTTATTTTTTTGAACACATTTTAAGTTTGTATATTTTTTAACTTCAAACAAATCATTTTCAACTAAACATATATTTTAAAACTTAACTCAATTTAAATCAAAATATCTCTAAAATTCTAACTCAAATAGACCAATGAAACGGATACTAACATTTTAAATCTTATTGTGTTGGTAACATTCTTTATTAGAATGTAAAATCTTTAAACCGCTGCACTTTGATTCGTGGAGGAAATTTATTGGAATTTATATAGTGGGCTTCCTTATTTTCCTGTCACTTTTTCTTGTTTCATGATTATAAATGACATAGGTAAAAAGAAGGGGGGGGGGGGGGGGGGGGGGGGGGGGGGGGCAATTTTTTTATTTTTTATACTCAAATATTGTTAAAGGATAACTTTCTTTTTGAAAATAAAAAAAAAGGATTATGAAAAGACCAAATTGAACCAAAATGCACTATTAAATGTACATCAAGAAGCTTTGAAAAAAAAAAAAAGAAGAAAAAGAAAAAAAAAAACTACTTAAGGAATAAAAGTTTAAGACTGAAATATAAATAATTTACCTGAAAATTAGAATATACGCTTAAAATGTCATACAGATGTACTAGCACACTAGATTAAAGACTTCTATGGAACAATATCATCTCTAGGGATAAGATTTGTTCTTTCTTTTACATTATTGATATTGACTGATATTCATAGTGTGCCGCACATTGGTATTTTTTTTAGGGGGGGGGGGGGGGGGGGATATTTGTTTGATAGGATAGGAAATATTCCCTAGATATGATTTTTAACCGTTAAATTTTCATTGACTTCCGTTCAATTTTCTTATTTTATTTAGTCTTGTATCATGTTGATTTAATCTAACGATTCAAGACTAGTCTGATTTTTTAATTGATGGTTAAAAACTATGATCTACTGATATGATATTAGGGAAAAAATCCATACAAAAGAATCCTAGAGAAAGAAATAAAAAGTTTATGCAAAACAATTTGAATGAATGTTAAGTAGGATAAAATTACATTAAAAGTCTGACAATAAAAAATAGTTGTCATACATTTAACAACTTTTTTCGTAGAGAACCTGTACTTTGTATTATCTATTCAATTTACTATTTTAATTATCAGATTAAATTTGTAACGATCTTATCTATAATTAAAATAATTTTCTGTTAAACACTGTAAATTATTAAACACTAAAGATCATATTATTAGAAAAATTAATTTCTATCAATAATACATTTTCGTATCTGTATTCCTAAATCAATTAATATGTAGGTAGAGATTTTTTGTAAACAAAGGGGGAGATAATGAGAGAGACGTTTCTCCAGCTGGGGGTATTTCCTTAAATACAGTCCTTGTTGGTCATGAATGAGTTTGGTGATGATGTAGTACAGTACAGGCATAGGATACTTGTGTTGTGTTTTTTTATTGGTTGATTTGGTGGTTTTGGTAAACAACGGGTGAGCTTAGCACTGCTCCCGACTATGTGACAATTATCACCAGACTCTCTCCAGTATCATTGTGTCGGTAGCATTATTTATTCTAGCTTTCCTCTTGATTTTTTTTTTTTTTTTATAATTACAGAATTTTTTTTTTAAAAAAAATAGTGTCTTTATGAGAGAAAATTCCAAACTTTCACAGAATTCTTTAAAAAAAAAATCAGCTTAATTACTAAAAATTATTGTATGATCCAATTCCAATGCTATATGATTTGAACAATATTATAATGTCAATAAACGTGATAACTTAAAAACTATATCAAAAAATTGAAACATTTTATAATGTTACTCATCTGAACAAAAGAAGGAAATTGCGAAAGCCAATAAGTTTGCTTTTCCATGAAAAAACTCTTGTTTATTTAGATGAGAAATCTTCCCATTCTCTTTAACTTTCCATGAAAACTCTCAAAATTCATTTGGAAACCATTACAAATTGAGATTTATCCTATATTTTTGGAAACATAATGTGCTAAAGGGCACGTAGTTCAGAGCACCAATCTAGACCTAAATTCCTTACCTTAAAAAAATAATAAATAAAAATAAAAATCCAAATTTGTGACCCACTACTAGCCCCAGGCTTTGGCTTTTCTGACTAAGCATGTATGGTTTGCACAATTTGTATAAAAATAAAGTGAATATGTTTTATCTTTTATAAGTTTAAGAGTGTTGCTTTATTTAGATACAATAATCTAAATAATCATATGAAATGATAATGACCCGAATTTTGTTGCTTTTATGATAATTTTTCATATGAATTTATTGGTGCAAGAAAAAGGAAATATAGAAATAAAATAAAGTGAAAATTGAAACAAACAAGACTTATATTCTTCTTTATTTACTTTACAATAACGTACAACAAATACTAGTAGACAACCAAGGTCAGGAGAAAAACTCTTGGATGCCTTAGTTCTTTTCCAAATAACAATAATGGGATAATAGTGTACTTTAAATTTATTTTAATATTTTTTTATAAATGTAAATTAATTATAATGGTGACTAAAAAAACTATATAATTATAAGGATAACTTAATGATTCCACATCTGATTTTATCACAAGATGTAGAGTTCACATTTCTCTATTCTCAAATTTAAAAAAATATAGTTAATTAATTAATAAAACAAATATTGTGTAGAAAAGTTCAATAATAATGCCAAGTGACCGCTTAATCAAGTTGTGCCTTTTTTTTTTTTTTTTTGGGTAAGATAATCACCTTGTGCCTTGGTTCTTTAGATATTCTTTTCATGTAAAAAAAAAAAAAAGAGAAGCAAAAATACTAATATATCTTAATATTTTTCTGTTGGTTTACGAGAGGAATTTTTTAGAGAGAGAAAGAAAAGAGAGAGGCTCTGAGAGATATTGAGGTTTTTGTGATCTGGGGCCGGTGGTCCGGCCTTTCGCTGGGCTGCCGGCCTTCGTCGCTTGTGGGGGAGCTCGCCGTGGTCTTTGACACCGTGCTCGTGCTATCAGAGGGGTGGGCTGGGGCTGTTTCGGAGTCGAGCATGGAAAATTGGTCGCCGTTCGTCGTCTTCAGATCGCGCTTCCGTATCGAGGGCTCGTGGATACCACGAGAACTGGACTGCGGGGCGATGGTGAGGGGGTTGGGTCGGTGCGTGGGCTTGCATTGCCTGTCGTGGGTGGCGTGTGTCCCTCACGCATAGCCGGTTTTTCCTCCTTGTTGTTGGCCTTCTTTTCGCGATGGTCCGATCGCGCCGATGGTTGCTCCGGCATTGATGGGTGTGGCTTTGCCGGAGGTTGCAGTGGTTCCCCTTTTTTCTTTTGTCTGTTTTCTGTGTTTGTTTGTAATAAGGGCGAAGGTGTCACTTCTGGTCCCTTGTGTAGGTTTTTGTGTTGATCTGTATTTTAGTCGTTGTTTGACTGGGTGTTGTTTGGTAGGCGGATCTTGCGTTCGCGTCACCCGTTGTAGGAGTTTTCCTCCATGTTTGGGATAGGGGATCGCTTCGGCTTTCCTTGGGTGGGCTGATTACCTGCGTGTTATCCCATTGGTTTGTGAACTTTAGGTCCATTGGTGGTTTCCTAGCCGTTCGGTGGCTGACCAGTTAGCTTATTCTGAGTTCTGTTCTGTGGGCTTGTCCCTTTGTCTCTTATCCTTTAGTGACTTGGTAATAAAATTTCTTATTTAGTAAAAAACTAATAATAATAATAATAATATCTTAACGAAAATGCAAATTTATATGTTAAAAAATGAGGAACACAAAATGCATATAAATCAATCCCTTAAAAATGATAATATTAGTACTAACTCTAAAACTATTGAGGATTTGATGGGTTGTTCAATGATAAACCTTGCTTTTTAGAAAGTCATCTTGTTCACACATAAATTTCTCTTAGTGTCAATGTCACTGCAATCTTTCAGATACCTTTTGCTTAATTTGGATTAGTGTTTAGCTTTCCTCAATAATAGAAGAAGAAAAACAAAAGGTTGCAACATTTTACTTGTAATCTTGATGTACTTTGATTTTTTTTTTTTTTATAATTTGAAGCAATTTAAGGGGATATGAAAATGTAATTATATATGAAATAATTATTGAATTGTGAGGAATAGAAAAGAAGAGAAAGAAAAAATCCATAATCAGTTTGCTTCATAGGTTTGAATAAGAATTTTGGACATAAATTTTAAATTTTTATGTGAGAACATTAAAAAAAAAAAATTTAATTGTGGATTCAATTCTATGGTTTGAACGGTATTAAATCTAAAACGGATTCTTCCATGGGAATCTCTTTTTTCGGAGAACTAGAATTGGTAAGGAAGTTTATAAACATTAGGAATTTAGAATGGGGAATGTGTGTTTTAATATAATGTGAATAGACATAAAAGAGAATAACTTTCTACCACTATTTTTTTTGGTTGTACTATATATTGTAAAAGATGAGGATCGTCGAATGAGATGGTAGTAGGCGTGAATGCTGAGACTAGGAGTTTAGGGGCTTATTTGGAATTGGTCGATAATGGGACTCCCTTACAGTTTTGTGTCTATTTGAGTGTGTGTGAAGTGAGAAACTGGAATCTAGAATTCAAATCGGAGTCATTACAAATCGCATTATGGTTTATTTAAAATTGAAATCGGAATGAACTATTATACATTTATTTGTATGCTCCTTCATAATTGTGTTTTAAAAATTAAAAATTGATTAATTTGTATATTATTATCATATTATTGTTTGTAATTAAACTAATCATTACAATATTCAAATAATAAAATAATAAGAGTAAGTTGTGTAATTTTTTTGTGAACAAAAAAAAAAAAAAAATTTAAAAAAGGTGTAAAAATTTAAATTAAAAGAAGTAAAATAAAAAAGTGTCAAATATGGATGCATATTCTTTTATTTTACTAAAATTAATAATATTTAATCTATTCTACAAAATTCATAATATTTAGGATAATTATGTAATATTAGGTAAATAAAATATTTAATATAGGTTATTATTATAGTTTTTTGGTACTTTTTTTTATTTTAAATTTTACAATTAAATTAAGGGTAAGATAGTAATTTAATATCAATATCAAGATTGAGAGTTACAATCTAAATGGAGACATGAGATTGTCAATCTTATTTCTCAATCCCAAATCAGTATGAGATTCATCATTCCCGCTCTTATTCTAGGAATAAAATGAGTAAGTAAACAATATATCGACTCTCATTTTTCACTTATTATAAGCGAAAATGTCATTATAGTTTTGCATTTATTTAAGCGTCCGTGAAGTGAGAAACGCTAGAGGAAAATAACAAGAAACAAAAGTTGTTATCGAAATTCAAAGAATTACTTAGCACATGAGAAATATAATATATTATCACGGAATGCATGATAAATATCAACACACTGCAAATCATGATTAAAAACCATCCATTAGTATGTGAAAAACATGATATTTAGTACATTAAAAAAATCATTGGACACGTTCTCTAATTCTGACAATAAATTGTTGTTTTACTTATGGTTGGTGAAAACAGCAGATATGTCATTAGTGCATAGTTACACTGACACAAAATGGTTTCCTGGCAAAACTGTTTGCTTAGAAACAATGGGACATCTTATCTCCATTTTTTTTTTTTTTTTGGAATTGTTGGGTTCACAAGTAGCATACGCTTTGTGTTGAACAACAATACCAATTACTAAAAGTAAAAAGATTTTATATCCTCAAATAAATAAATAAATAAATAAACAAAATATTAAAAAGCTTTTTGCAACCGATACCCCTGAATATATTTTATGTGAATTTAAAAAAAATTACATGTGATTTATACACAAGTCAATAGTTAATAGTATGAATGATCATAAGTTCAAAAAAATTAGTATGAATGATCATTACCATCTATTTGAATCAAATTTAATGACTAAAATCTTTGATTAAATTTAATCAAAATAAAAAATTTTGAATGAGCTTTTATTTAAATAAAAATTTGAGTTAACATTGATTAAAAAGACCTTTTATGCTTTTTATTAATAATCTGTGTGTAAATCAAGTATTAATTTCTATTAAAAAAAATTATCAATGAGGATAGATTGTTGTATATTCGGAATGCAAATTGTTGCAAATTATCACAATTAAAAATTCAGAGTGCAAATTACAATTATTTGATAAGTTTCCATAGATACTAATTCAACTTAATTAGAAATAAAATTACAAATAGATGGAATTAACTCATCATTATAAATTTGAACATAGTTTAAACAATAATTTCCCACCTATTACACTAATTTTTTTAACCTATTCAACAAAAGAAAGAAAAAAAGAAGAAAGAAAAAGAAAGATTAATTTCATAGTTGAAAATGCAAATTACAATTATATTATAAGTTTAGAAATCCGATTTGATTTACTCGGAAATAAAATTACAAATAGACACAATTAACTAATCATCATAACTATAACCATAATCTAACGATAATTTCAGATATATTAAACCAAGTTTTCTTTAACCTATTTAACCCAAAAAAAAGAAAAAAGAAAAAAGAAGAGTAATTTCATAACCTCCCCGAATATGTTGCATACAGGTGGTGAGTTGGGAAAGGCACAAACAGATATCAGCATTGGATTCATAGTTCATATTTGAAACTTGAGCTCATACCAAGAAACTAACATACCAAATGCTGAGCCTGATAAAACCCAGTTCCACATTAGAGACGGAATTCTTCTACAATAATATTTTTCAGTGTTCAAACTTGAAAAATAATTGTATATTTAAACCATCTTTAGAACTAGTGCATTAGCAAGTAATGCTCAGAAATCTATAGTATGTATAGTTATATAATCATAAATAAGTTAATTAATACAAACTGATTTACAACTGGTTTTGTGTGGATGAGCTTTTCTTTTCCATAGTCCTCTCTTATTGATAATCACATCACCAATTTTATATCTATCTAAATGTCAAAAAAAAAAAAAAAAAAAAAAAAAAAAAAAAGAAGAAGAAGGATTTGATTGGAAATATCCACTGGCGTGAGAAGAAGGATGTGTGGAAAAGAGGAGGAGAATAAGATTCCACCTAAAAAAAAGCAAATGAATCCAAATTTTCCATGAGATCACAACTTCCACCACTCAAAAATGTAAATTGCAAAATATAATAATCAAAACAGAATATATATACTTAAATAACAAACAGAATCTGGACAAAAAGGGCTCAAATGCAAGAAATTTGAATTACCATGCCTACCATTAGCATTTCACACACTTAATATGACACTTTAGGGAAATCTGTCACTCTTTAACACTCACTTCTTTAGTTTTGTGCCCGTCTTAACTTAAAATATAATGGAAGAAAGTCGGGGCATAAATCTTGAGTGTTTTTAAGAAAGGCATAAATCTTTATATTCTATAGGGGATAAATCTTTATATTCCTCCAGATTTCACGAAAATGAACGGTTTGATGCAAAGGAAGTAAATAATGGGGCCCATGGGAAGCAAGACGAATGAAGTTCATGTGTAACAGATAAGCCATCTCTGACGAAAGGGATATGCCAAATGGAAAACAGGGCTTGCTAATGATTGAGCCATCAGCTACATGAAACAAGTCATGTTAAGTCATGGCCAGATCAGCACATAGAGAACACAGCGTCGTTAGAGATTCCAAACAGGCCCAAGTCGAGAACCAGTAAATAGTGATGATAAAATTCAAACAATTTACTAGTATTTCAGGGAATGCAAA
This sequence comes from Ficus carica, assembly GCA_009761775.1. Lineage (NCBI taxonomy): Eukaryota > Viridiplantae > Streptophyta > Magnoliopsida > Rosales > Moraceae > Ficus > Ficus carica. The sequence goes on along the minus strand of CM019741.1, from coordinate 8,465,645 downwards.
GGAACTTCTACAGCACATCATAATGATTGCTGTAAGTAAAAGAACCAAAATTCACATTTCAACTAGGCTGACACTCTTTTATTGTCGCTCTCAATTCTACAATATTGAAGGAGGTGGCAACAACTACAGGAGCATCATAATGCAGAAACGGGCACACTCGAGGAAGTCAGATGTATGCTACCGAACGGAAAATCAAATCTTCAAAAACTTATGCTTAAGAGATGCATAAAGTTCCTTATGCCTAGCCAATAAATAATAAAAGGAATAGAAGAAAATAAAGGACCTTTTTTTCTCCCATGAAAATGACATTACAGGATTCTTTCATCACAGACAAAAAGACAAGGAACTAAAATTTCCCGAGCACATACATAACTTGTTATAGAAGCTAACCTATCAAAGTTAACCTTTACGTCAATACTCTAATGCACATAAGGCATTACAAATGTATTCATACTCGCACAAAATGGTAAGAGCCACTTGATAATAGACTAAATACTAAGATGCCTTAATTGAGAAAAAAAATCCCAACAATCTCCACTAACGAGTCTAATTCACTAAAGAATAATGCTAGGGACACCAAATCCAATCCCAACTTTCGTACACCAACCTACATGGCATATGATGTGCAATTTTACCTCATATGCCAACTCAGCTCCTTTAATTTACTAGATCATTTTGCTAAAATACCACTTCTAGTTTTTCTTTTCTCTCTCTTCTCTTCCTACTCACCAATTTTTTTTTTCTCCTCTCTTTGTTCTCTTCACTCATGTCCCCAAAGACCTTTCTAGTTTTCACCATGACCAAAACCTTCAAAGCCAAGACATTTAAAAAAAATAATAATAATGAGTACAGCTCCATCCATCAGAAACTCAGAGGTTTTGTAAACACACACCCACAGTTTTCACACACTTATTATCTTTTTTTTTTTTTTTTTTGTTATTATCTAAAAAAAAAAGGAAAAAAAAAAAAAACCAATATCCCACTTGTATTTTTGTAATCATCATAGAATTGCTACTGAAAGCTTTTTTTTCTTCCAACGTCTGAAAGCAAACAACTTTTTTTGGTGATTTGGCAGCGAGAAAAATGGAGACCCTATTCAAGGACATTAATGAGCTTGCAGCTGAGTTCTCTTAAAGTTAATACTACTACTAATCCAAATACTTAATGAACAAAAACTTGGGTTTTCTTTTTCTTTTTTGTTTTTTTTTTTCCCTTTTTTTTTTTTTGGGCCGTGAATAAAAATTTGTGGGGATATTGAAACAAGGTGAGTCAACAACTTTGGGGGAGATCAATAGGGTATGGCTTTCCAAGAAGTTCTCATACATATACGAGGCTACTCCCAATTTGGCCTTCGTGACGCAATCCTTGTTCGGCCATGCCATTGGTAGGATTATACCCAAGTATTTTTGTTTCTCCGTCTTCCATCTTCAGAATCTTTTTCCCTTTTCCTCTGCTTCCTTGTACAGTGTTGTTCAACTTGTCAATGTAGGAGAATTTTTCTAGGTCAAAATGATAAGTACCTCTAAATTCACCTCTATCAGATTCACTTTTGGGGGGAGAAAAGAAGAGAATTTGGGCATTATTGGCTTCTTCCATGATTTTAATAAATAAATAAAAAAAGAGCATGGGTTTTCTTCTTTCGTTATGGAAGAAGATTTACTTCTGAAAAAAGAAAGAGAGAGAGAGAGAGAGAAAAGCCCTCAGCTTAGAAGCTTTTGTTTATGGTGAAAACTAGAAAGGCCTTGGAAGTGAAGAGAATGAAAAGAGGAGAGAGAAAAAGTAGGTGAGTAGGAAGAGATGAGAGAAAAGGCTAGAAGGGGCATTTTAGCAAAATAATTTGGTAAATTAAAAGAGCCGAGTTGGCATATAAGGTGGAATGCCACATCATATACCATACAGGTTGGTACAAAAGTTGATATTGGAGTTGGTATCCCTAGCATTATTCTTCACTAAAACATCGATTCATGACATAAATGCTGACATTAATCTCGATTCCCACATCAGTTCCCCACCTAAAACATAAACATTCAACGCTCTAACTGACTGACTGACAAACTTCTTACTCCCACAATCGGTTAATTACACATACTCCTACCCTTATTTCGTCTAACACATGTGCGCCTAATTAAAGGCCTAACATCACTCTCTTATACAAGCTTAGTCAACTAAGAAATAATAGTTAATAAACCAAGGTAGAGGCCACTGCGGCTTTTCATCTTGCAACTTCAAAATTATGGCAACGGAATCTATTTTAACCTTGCCTGTACTATCAACTCCCTGCTCCAAGCTTATAACTTTGCAAAGCTACATAAGAAGTGCTTTTCAAATTTAAAAAAAAAAAAAAGTTTTTAAGATAAATTCAATACTACATTTTTCACGAAATTTGAAACCTGTAAATTCATGTTCCAACACCTAATTGGGCTTGGGCTACCTAAAAAAGCTAATCAGAAATAAGCATGATTCAACAATATCTGTTAGGTATAATTCTTATGAATTAGCTAAAAGATATGGAATACTGACCAGACGCCCTAACGGCTAACACATAGATGGCAGTGGAACTCACCGTCCATATTTGTCGCTAATTTCACAAGTTCCTAACTTCACAAAGTCTAAAGGCCGAGGAACAATAGAAATTTCAAAATTATTGAAGAGATGATGTTTTGGGTAGAGACGATTGTACCTATACCTACAAACCATTCCAACATATCTCGTATACACAGAAAGTAAGTCAAAAGCAATTAATTTGTTCTAGATATTAGAAGAGCAAAAACCTAAGAAACATTGTATAAAGGGAGGGGCCGGCAGGAGGCGTGCCGCTAGTTTCAGAAGGAAACTACCCATGCAGATTGAGAGAACATGAAACAAAAATATTCAGAGAACAGACAAACCCGAGTTTAAACTTACCATCGTAAGAATTGCTCTGAGCTGATTTGATTGCTGATTAAGGCTTAATTTGAGCTAGAACCTGCAGCACATGATGCCTTCGCATTTGTATCACTCAAAGAATTGGTGCCACCAGTATCTGATGTCTGTTGGGTGTCTGATGCTGGAACTGAACTATCTAAACTATTTGATACTGACGCATCACTGGTTCTACTATTATCTCTGGTCTCCAGACGCTCCATCATGCGTGATACAGTTGCAATCCCTGCATTAACTTCCCTTTTAACTTCGGAACCAAGATCTGCCATGGAGGTGTTGCGTGAGAAAAATCTCTCCTTCCAACCTCTTGTGCTCTTTGAAATTGACTCTTTATATCTGATAAGAAATAAAAGTGGCATTAAGAAATAAGACACATTGTCCTACTGTTCACATGGACATGCTAACCGCAGTTAATACCTCGTTGATACTGCATTGAAACGAGACTTCAGAGATTCTGAAAATGATTGGAAATCCGATGGTCCAGGTCTATCCTGACTACTTGGAGATGACTGACTAGGCAACCTCCTTATATAAATTGGTAAAAGTTAGTGTGCATAAACAAATACAAATAGAGTTTAATTGAGGGTCGAAAGTGCAAGGCTTTAAGCACATATAAAGAAAAACAAAATGCCCTGAAGTTAACCTGAAGAATGTACCTATTATTCGAGGAAGATCCCTGTTGGTTGGCAACAGCACTTGATCCAGATGCTGAGGCCGATACAGGTTCAACTTGAGTAGAAGGAACTGAACTTGAAGCAGCCAGTTGTGATGATTCTTCACTTGCATTTGAAGGAGACGGGAAAGCTACTGTGATTGCAGGAACAGGCTCGGCTTCTGACCTCTGATCTGGGGAGGAAGAAGCAGGAGAGGCAGACGATGCATTAGCATGGGTTGAAAATACAAGAAACTGCGGACGACCTTGAGCTGATGCCCTATGTCTCTGGCCTTCCCTTCTAGCAATGTGGCGTGCTCGCCCCATTGCAGCAGCAGCAGCTAAGTGCTGAATTATACGTTCTTCTAGTTCAGCATCACTAGCACCCACTGGTAACTGAAATTTAAGAGTAGAAATAGATCCTTTTAGTACAATCCTACTCAGATAAGTCAAGCTTATTTAGAATGATTGACCAAAGAATTAATTAGTCAGATTACAAACATGCTGCAATTCAAAATCTCCGAGAGTTGGATGATGAAATATTGTAGCATTTCTGGATGGATTGAACCTAAAACTCCTCTCGCGCTCTACAGCCTCAAGTAGCTCTTGACTGCAAACGTGAAAGTGTGCCATCAATTCAATGGAAGTCTTCATAAGAATGTTGCCAGAAAAAAACAAAACAAAAAAAAAAGAAAAATAATAAGCACAGGGAAAAAAACAACAACAAAAAAAAAACCTGGTGGGATCCTTAAGGCTGATGGGTTGCCAACACATAGGGCATTGTGAGCTTCTCTGACACCTAAAGAAATGTAAAAATTTGAAACCCGGGTCATCTTATAAGACTTTCTACGATCAGACAACAGTTTAGAATAGAGTATTGATAGAATTCACATAAGCTTTTCATTGCTGCCAGTTGTGAACATTTGACAACACCCCCAATATTAAAAAACAGTAAACATAGCATACACGCACGAGACAACTTGAAATATCTAGGACATAGGTATTAGAGACACTTTCAGCATTAGGTCATGAATTTTTCCTCTTTCCAAATCGATTGTTCATTCTGCTGGTTGATGAAGTACACAGAAAAGGGCATGGGAAAAAAGCACCAAGTCCTAATTGTTTACTGGTCAGGGGAAGGAACTGAACAACTTACAACAGAACAAGGGGAAAGGAGTTATACTGGTTACTTAAACAAAAATTTTAGAGAAAAAGTTGAGGACCAATATTGGAAAATTTAAGAGGAGAAAACCATAGAAGCAAGAAAACAAAACACAAACACACGCGCGGATCAAAACAAAAAGTGGCATAGACTACAAGACTCAAATTAGAAACTTAATACAAGGTGTTGACGATGAACAAAAATCCTTGATAATCATAAATCCAGAAAGCAGGAGAGGGAGGGAGGGAGGGTTAGATTCTGATAGAGAAAGATAATTTTTTCACTTTACAAGACTTTGTGTAGTGGAAACAACAAGAATAAAAGTTATTAAACAATCAATTCAACGTAACAAGAGACCCTTTTAACATATCCACAGATTCTCATATCCACGGTTACCGAACAAATCCATTTAGCAGTCCCTAGTATTCAAAATTAGCAGATACACTACCACCTCAACCCAACACCACAAAACCATCATAATCACTTTGCCTTATATGGGAATAAAAGTGTATCAAAAGCCCAATAACCGAAAACACTTGAAGTTAAAGTCATAGGAAACTACCATTCAAGAATGCATTGAAGATGAAACTCGTGCTTGCAACTAGTCACCTGCAGGGAGACAAGTTAAGCAATCAAAAGGCAAATCCCATATTCAAGCCAAAGAACAGGACACAGTAGTTTCATTTTATGCATATACCGTTGAAGGGTCACTATCACAGAAAGCTTCAAGGCATATACTGCAAGCATCATCACAAGCATCCTGGATACCACCCTCAACAAAAGCTGCTGCTGAAGTCAAATGAGCATCAGACTTATTGATCTCTTCCGTCCTGGGAGCCTGTATATCCAAGCCCACATAAATTTTTAAGCATTTATAATGCATATAATAAAATCATCATTTACATACGGAAAACAATAATACAACTGTGATTAAATGGATTGATGTTCTAGACCATGTGGGGGCGTTTGGGGTATATAATCAGGACCTATAATCCAGCTTTGAATGAGATTATCAAATAAGATTATCTTTTTCAAAATTCAAACCACGTCCATTTTGTTCCCTCCCAAATACCTATATGCATTCACAATTCCAGTATTAACCAAAATGCTTAAAACTTTCCAATCCTAACTCATTTGCCAAACAACACAACAGAGCAAAACCAACTAGACTTTAATATCCAGTCCCAGTGATACGTACATGATGTAGGGTAACGCAACCATTCCTCCTAAAAGTTTGGGCCCAAACACCACCCACTACCAAACACGGAAATCCACCCTAAGCACTATCTATTTGGACCCTTAATTCGAGGAGTTTCTTATGAATCCGTGGGTGCACCCAACAGACAGACTTAGGCACTTCTTTGAGGCCCAAGCCATATAGATCTCTTCCCAAGTTCAAGTATGCTCCAACATCAGTACACTTATGATTCGTTTGGCGTTTCAATTTCAACTCCAATAAAACTGTATTTTTTCATTTCAGTTTTTGTCTTTTTCTGAAAAGTCAACAAAAATTAAACTAGTTTTTGAAAATTCAACTAACTTCAACTTAAAATTTTCATCTCCAACCGACGAACCAAACACAAACTTAGTAATCTAACAACTAAATTATAACATATTAGAACAAACATTTTACAAGCCCACCGACACATAGAGCTCATCTTTATCCACAAAATTTAGTTTTCAGTATATATGAATATGTATGTATATTTATAAATCAGAGAATAGTCACTCCAACAAACAATCAAAGGGGAAAATTTCAACTAAGAGCAATTTCAGTCTTAAACAAGTATTAAGGTCACTAATTTCCCAAATTAAGAACAGAAAAAAAAAAACAAATTCAGAAAATAAATCGAAGGAACTCGAAAACTGATTACATTTACCTCCATGAAAACTTGCGATGAATCGGGGCCAGAACCGATCTTGGAGTGCGTGATCAAAATCGGATTGGATTTGGGAATTGGGGGAGAGATTGTGAGTCTGGAGAAACCCTAGGCTGGAGAGAGAGAGAGGGCTTAAGCAATGGTAAAGTCTGAATGATGGGGGGGGGTTTGTTTGGTTTGGTTTACTTTCCTTTTTTTCTTTTTTTTATTTAATTTTATTTGGAGCGAAGACTTGATCCACGAAGTCTTGAGCCTTAGCTCGGTCGTCAAATCGTTTGTGGTGCCGACACGTGGCGATCAGAAAGAATATCTTTGACAACTCCACTAAAGTTTACCTGCCACTCACCGTCTGGTCCTCCCTTGGCCTTTTCTTTTTCTTTTCTTGCCACACAACATTCTTTTTCTTTTTCTTTTTATTATTATTTTTTTCTTTTCCAAATTTTTCTTGTCAAAGTCACTGTAAAAAGCGACTGAAATTATAAAATGAGTTTTGGAGCCTGTTTGGTGCACAAGTTCAGTTTGAGTTGAGTTGAAATTTTAAGTTTAAATAGTAATTTTTGTTGACTTTTTCAGAAAAGACAAAAAATTTTTGGAGAAAAGACAAAAAACATGATGAAAAAAATACAATTTAATTTAAACCAAACTGGTAAACCAAACAGATCCTTGATTTTTTACAAGAAGAAAATGCCCTATGCTTTGACTTTTATGTTGCATTTGGACAAACCATTTGGAGTGATCATTAATGTATTGTAATATCAATTACACTATTACAGAAAGAAAATTATATAATATTTTCATTATTTATATTTTATGTGAATAAACAATTTAAATTTTACATTTAAATTTAACATTAAATTTGAATAAGCATTTAAAAGCAATCTACGATATAAACAAACACTTATATCTTTTAAAATTTTTCAATTTATTATTATGATAAAAAGTCAGAATGGTTAATACATTAGAGGAGGAAAATACCTAAATGCACCGAGCTAATAGTCGCTATACCTTTTGAAAAAAAAAAAAAAATTACTTCTTCATGGAGCAAAAGAAGTTTCTGCACTATACTTAATTGGAATTATACCTGTAAATATGGGTTAGGCTACAGGGATTGGCCCGTTACCTACAAAGCTGGTCCGAAGGCAGGCCCGTCCCCAACCCATCAAACAACGGGTCCGTCCCTAGCCCGTTGCAAGCACTAGGGCTAGGTTGGACCTTAATTTTGAGCCCGTTGGGCCGCCCATTTAGCCAAGCCCACTAGACCTATCCAAACTCTTTTAGCATTTTTTTTTTTTAACAACATATGTTCATATGTATATTATTGTTAGAGAAAAAAAGATGTATAAGTTTATTAATTAACTTGTCAATTATTTTTCCTTCTTTTTGTTTTGTTTTTTTTTTTAAACGTTTGACTAGCTTGTCATTTATATTTGTTCATCTTAAATCTTTTTCCATGGAATTGTTTTTTTTTTTTTTTCAAATGTTCGTGTCATATATTTTTCCTTCTTTTTGCTGATTACCTTTCACTCTCTTCTCTCCTGATTTCTTGGTTCTACCTTTTATTTTTTATTTTTTATTTTGTGAAGTTCGTTTACCCATTTACTCAGCTTGGATCTAAGCCTATTGCCCATCCTGATTTGAAGCCAAGTTTCATAATTCGATCTAGCCCAACCTGCCCTGCAATTAATTAAGTCAGGCTTCTCCTTTTGCCCGTTAGGACTGGGTCGGGCAGCCCGAATTTACAAGTTTAATTGGGAGAAAATTAGGAAAATAACCATTATTTGGACACCTATTTATAATTTTGCCCTCTCTGACTTTAAAACCGATAATTTTGCTATTTCATATTCTTTAACTTGATTTTCCCCTTTGAATTGTAGTTTTTACCCTTATTTCCTTATCTCTCTGTTTCTCTTTCCTCCCATGCAAGTCTCAGACCCCCTTCTCACTCTCCTCCCCTTCCGACTACCCTCCATTTCTCCTACCCTCCAACACCACCACGAGCTACGATCTTTTTCCCCTCCACCAACCGCCACAAGCTGCGATCTCCTCTCGCGTTGGGATCTATGTTTCTCTCTATGGATGGATTGCAGAGGATGGGGATCAGAGATCGGAGATCGTGACTGTGAGTCGGCACTTAGTGGCGGATTTTCCAATCACTACTCAATCTCTCCACCACGAGGATGGAGATTGGATATAGGAGATCATTTTGCCCTACCTTAGAATATTCACTATTAAATTGTCCTTGATACATAGTAGGACTGACAATTTAAATCACGACAAAACAGCACAACATGAACTTGACACAAAAAGGTTCATGTCAAAGTTAGGAAAAAGGGTTAATTTCAAAAGTAGCACCTGTGGGAAAAATGTTAATTAAAAATAGAACCATTTTTTTTCCCTTCATTACTAGCATTGCCTCGTCATTTTTTCTTTTGATTTGTAGGTCCCAAAAGCATTTAAGGGATGCCAAATTTCGGGTTTTGCCCCCACTTCCCACCCGCCCAAATCTCCCTCGTCTGCCCTAACCTGAATTCAAAACATTTACAGTGTTTTAGAGAGAGAAACTCCCATTTAGAGAGAGAAAAAGTTTCCACCACCCATATAAACCGTCGGAAACCGCTCCATAACCGCTCAGAAACCATTCGAAACCACCACCAACGCCCTCTATAAAGCTTTTGGAAGTCTGTGAACGTCGGATAATCTTCTAAAACCACCCATGTCCAAACCCATGAAGTTGACAGAGAAAAACATTACTCCCGAAAATAGGTCTCCCCGAGTAATGGCTTCGGTAGAGAAAAGGCCACTAGCCGAGAAAATTCCTAAAAAACCGGCACCGGAGAAAAAGAGAAGGTGCCCGAGGAAGGGTTGAAGAGAAAGTAAGGGAAAATCGAAGTTAAGGAATCGAAAAAGACGAAAAGAACTGTAGAAGAGAAGAAGATCTCGGATGTTGAAGAGGTAAAAATGTTGCATTTTCAATTAATTGTTTAAAAAGTTTGCATTTTTAATATACATTCGGTAAGAATGTGCATTTTTAATGAGGACGTTTGCATTTTTTATTGATTATGTAAAAAAATTTGCATCTTTTATATGTGTTTTTGATGAGATTTTGTATTTCTAATTGATTTGTTGAAAAAATTTTGCATAAAAACGTAAAGTTTGTATTTTTATTTGATTTTGTGACATAAAATAAAAGTTTGTTGTTTTGGTATTTGGATATTGAGAAGAAAATTGAGTGTTTTGGTTTATATAAATATTTGGTTGCCGAAGGTATTTGGTTTTTGTTGATGTTTGGTTAATTATAGGTGATATCGAAAAATGCGGTTGTCCGATTATTTATTTGAGATCATCTTGTAATTTTACCTATAGGTCATTTTTATGATGACTTTCTGGTCATTAATTTAATTACTCAGATTTCTATTATTTCCAACTGGTCATTTTTATAATGACTTTCTGGTCATCAATTTAATTACTCAGATTTTTGTTATTTCTAGCTGGTCATTTTATGATGACTTGCTAATCATTTTTATGATGACTTGCTGGTCATCAATTTAATTACTCAGATTTCTGTTATTTCCAACTGGTCATTTTTATGATTACTTGTTGGTCATATATATAATTACTCTCTTATGATACCATTACCACAAGTTCTGTATGTTCAACCCGTACCGGATAGTGAAATTACCTAAGCCAAAATAAATACTTTCATTAACATTACAGAGACTTGCAATAACTTGAAAGAGTGGTTGTCACCCCAACAATATGAGGGAGTTATCTATCAACCATGCATTAAGAAATTTCTGAAGTTGAAGATGCTTGGCTGGGCTGGGTAGGTCTTGCACGATATTGTAATGCGTTTGACGGATCACTCAGAATTGGGTGATGCTCTATGGTTTGAGGTTGGTGAAGACCTGGACAGATTTTCCATCAATGAGTTACGCCTGATAACCGACTTAAAATGTATATGGTCTACCTATCTCGCATCGGCGGTTGATAACCAATTAATGAGAAGATATTTTTCGACATTGCGAGCTGTGTCAAGAGAACATTTGGAGTTGCAGCTGTCGAATACAAAATTTGACAACGATGATGACGCTGTCATGCTTGGCTTACTATACATGATATTTTGCATTCCTCTTGCAAATGCAAATTCCGTGAATATAGACCCGAAATATTTTGCCCTAGCCAATAACTTGGAGGAGTTCAATGCTTTTTCGTGGGGTGTGCTCTCATGGGAGGCAACCCGAGCTGCAACATGTAATGCAGTTGAAAACAGGCTGTCTTTAAAGAGAATACCATTAAAGAAGGCTGATAAAGTACATTACAGTATCGCAGGCTTTCCTCATGCCTTACTCGTTTAGGCATATGAGAGCATCCCAACAATAGTAGGCAAATTCAAGACCAAGTACGTTGAGGTCATTCCGCGTATGCTGTCATGGACCTCCACGGATAATGTGAAGTTTGATGCTGTGATGTCGGCTTTGACCGCTGTTGACAAGAAACGGGTAATTTCTATACTATATATATTATTATTACTGTTAGTGTCATTTACAAGTGTTGGTCATTTACATAATAATTAGGTGGTAATTTTTGTAATGACCATACTTTTGTTAGTGTCGATACCAGTGTTGGTCATTTACATAATGACCAGGTGGTAATTTTTGTAATAACCATACTTTTATTAGTGTCAATACCAGTGTTGGTCATTTACATAATGACCAAGTGGTAATTTTTGTAATGACCATACTTTTGTTAGTGTCAATACCAGTGTTGGTCATTTGCATAATGACCGGGTGATAATTTTTGTAATGACCATATTTTTGTTAGTGTCAATACCAGTGTTGGTCATTTACATAATGACCAGATGGTAATTTTTGTTAATGACCATACTTTTGTTAGTGTCATTATCAGTGTTGGTCACTTATATAATATCCTGTACTAATCTTTTATTCAATCAAATGTGTGCAGCCGAAGTGTTTTGTGATGATGCCAACTAACGAAGAGTTGAAGTAGTCATGTGTTGCGCAACTATATTTGAAAAACCCTATGGTTGTGCCTCAGGCACCTCGTAAGACACATGTCATGTAACCAAGCACCGAGACAAAATCCGAGTGGTGGGAGTTTCAAAAAGATATTCGAGAACAGGTCGATTCAATGAACAAAAAATTAGAGGATCTGAAAAAGGGGCAGAAGAAGTCCAGGAAGCTCTTGCATAGGGTTCTAAAATTATGGTACAACCACAATGATAATGTTGAGGGGAACCTAACCACTGCGTACCATGTGAGCTGCAGGCACAAGAAATATGTTCAAAAAGATGACTCGGATGTCCTGAAGACTGATTCTGATGACCTCCAATTCGACTCTCAAGATTATATCTTCATCGACTCTGACATCGGTGTCGTTGCGGATAAAGGTGTGAAAGTAGCCATGAAGTTCTTAAATGTTGATAAGGTGATTGTTTGTAGTTGCCGATGATTTCTATTATGATCCCATGGTAATTTATTGATATATATTAATGATCAACTAGTCATTTCTGTAATGACTAAGTGGTCATTTCTGTAATGACACATGTTAATGACAACTGCTGTGTTCCCCTTTTGCAGGAAGAGGGAGATGAGGAGAAAGAAATTGCAGAAGATGAAGATGACAAGGAAGAAAACGATGAGGTAATCCTGAAAATGTGTGTTGAGTATACCTTATATGCAAATGGTCATTTCTGTAATGGTCAACTGATAATTTTTTTTATGACCTAACTGTGAAATTACACATGAAAAATATAAAAAAAATACCTAGAAGGAGAGGATGGAGAAGCCAAGGAAAATGAGGAGGAAAAGTTTGAAAACGGCAAGGGAAATGAGGAGGAGAAAAAGCCTGACACAGCGAAGGAAAAAGAGGATGAAGAAGCCAATGGAGAAGAGGAGGAGAGAGAATGAATAAGCAGCCAACGAACAAGAGGAGAGCATAAATGATGTGTTTGTTACTAATTTCTGTAACAAACAAACATAGTCATATTGATTGTTACCTACGAGTCAAATTTTTTTTAACATGTTTGATATTTGTCATTTATAGATCCTTAAGCAGAAGAGGTCCAAACTTTCAAGGTTTGGAGAAGAGCGATCTGGACCTGTGGTTGAGATTGGCTCACCAGCCCACGCTCCGACAAAGGTCAATTATGCCCTCCCACGAGGTCTCTCAGATGAACCTCCTAGAGAGAAGTTAGAGGAGTTCAAGGAATGGATAAAGAAATGATTATTGAAGCAGCCTCCTCAAGAGTAATTTGGTTTTGACGAAGAATGTCATTTTTCTTTGAAAATGATATTTAATATTGTCCTTCTAATTTAATTATTTTTCATTTTAGGAAACGGCCTCCTAGATACATCACAAAGTATGACATATTAGACAAACCCCATGACCTCGGATTCATGGAAATTGAGAAAAAAAAAAGTTGGTATTATGAGTTAGCAATCTGTCCTGTGTGGCTCTGGGATGAAGTAAGTAGTTTTTTTTTTTTTTTTTTTTTTTCATGTACTCAATTTTTGTTATCCTTATGTGAAGTAGGTACTTTTTGTGTTGACTCGTACCGTTTTTCCATTTACTTCTGATTTGTGTATTTAGCACATTAACGTTGTATTATACTATCTGAGGAAGGAGATCATGCATTTCCCCGACCTGGTACAACGAAATGTCACAGCGGTAGACATGTTTTTTAGTGTCAAGATTGGTGCATTGTGGTCTGTCTACAAGAAAGCACTAGATAAATTTGATTGGGGATCGTGTGATTTTTTAATTAAGATCATACTTGGCCCCTGTATCCCATGTGGTTTGTCATGGTTTGAGGTGAACACTTTGCTAATCCCAATGCACTTGCAAGATTTGAAACATTGGGTATTAGCAAAGCTCGACCTTCCGAATTGGACCATTGAAGTATATAACTTTCTTCATCATGAAGGCCCTTACAATTACAAGGTCCGAGAAGCATTGGAATGTATGTCAAAGTTTATTTCAATGCTGGCTGATAGGATCAGTTTGTTCAAATTCAAACCAAAGGACCTTTCGGGAACTTACCCAATACTTGTCACCATCATGCAAGATATCCCTCAACAAGAAAATGAGTGAGTTAATGTATTTATTATGTTTTCCTATGACCTTCTTAACAGTGATAATGATGTGGTTTGTGATTCATTCTCATTCGTGAACCGTGAAACAGAGATAACTGTGACATTTTTACTATTAAATATGCTGAATGCTTGATAGAATAGAGGGACGTCCATTATAGGGTTATTCAGGGACGCATGAATATGTTTCGGGAGTGGCTAACCAGTTATTTGTGGTCTCATGCAAAGAGAAAGACGGAAGACAATTACAAAAGTGTTGAGTAGGTGGATATGATAGACTTATAAATAATCTTTTTTTTTTTTTAATTTTCTCATATTTCCATGATGTAAATAGCTCCATTATTTTATACACTATAGACCATATTTAAAGTTTTAGATATTCGTCTGTTGCAACATGTAATGGATAACATGTTATCTTTGCTCTTCAATATATTTTTGTCAAACCGTAGGTACATAAGTCATAATGAAATTGAACTGGTGCTTATTATGAAAATGATCATTTCTGTTAAACTCTCAAACGTTAGGCAAAATAAGAGTTAGGCAAATCCATGTTTTTTTTTTTTTCATTATACACAACGTATGACAACTCTCATGTATGTTTAGAACCCCTGTTGTTACATCAATTTCTAAATATTTTTGTCAAACCGTAGGCACAGAGGTTACAATGAAATTGACCAAGTGGTCAATATGAAAATGACCATTTCTCTTAAACTCTCAAATGTTAGGTAAATCTATGTTTTTTTTCCTATTATACACAACGTATGGCAACTCCCATGTGTGTTTTAAAACCCCCTATTGTTACATCAATTTCTAAATATTTTTGTCAAACCGTAGGCACAGAGGTCACAATGAAATTAACCAGGTGGTCATTATGAAAATGACCATTTTTGAAAAACTCTCAAGAGTTAGGCAAATCCATGTTTTTTTTTTTTCCCATTATACACAACGTATGGCAACTCCCATGTGTGTTTTAGAACCCCTTTTGTTACATCAATTTCTAAATATTTTTGTTAAATCGTAGGCACAGAGGTCACAATGAAATTGACCAGGTGGTCATTATGAAAATGACAATTTTTGTTAACTCTCAAGAGTTAGGCAAATCCATGTTTTTTTTTCCATTATACACAACATATGATAACTCCCATGTGTGTTTTAGAATCCTTTTTGTTACATCAATTTCTAAATATTTTTGTCAAACCGTAGGCACAGAGGTCACAATGAAATTGACCAGGTGATCAATATGAAAATGACCATTTCTGTTAAATTCTCAAATGTTAAGCAAATCCATGTTTTTTTTTTCCCATTATACACAACGTATGGCAACTCCTATGTGTGTTTTAGAACCCCTATTGTTACATCAATTTCTAAATACTTTTGTCAAACCGTAGGCACAGAGGTCATAATAAAATTGATCAGGTGGTCATTAAGAAAATGAGGCTAGGGTTAAACTCTCAAATGTTAGGCAAAACAAGAGTTAGTCAAATGATAATCAGTCATAACACCTAAATAAGAAACCCACAAACATTGTACTCAAAATCAATGAAATAAAGTTATAGCAAACTGTGCGTAACTTAGGATACAAAATAATGATAAAATCATCACATAACGGTACTCTGAGTTGTCAAAAATCTATGCGACCTTGTTGTTGGACCTGTGCGTAACGGTACTTGGTTAGTACAAGTTTGCCGGTTGTGTCCATTTGCTGCACAGAATAGTTTCTGGTTTATCACCTTGGGACAAAATCCTAGTAACCCTTGGCCTTCCGAGACCACGCTTTGTCTTGGGAGGATTGGCAACTTGGGATCTGACTTCTTCAGAAACATTCTTGCCCTCCGCGCTGCCAATCGGATGGACTACAAATTCATAGGTTGCATAGAAAGCCTCTTTCATGTAGTATTGAGAGCAATAATTGTACGGATCAATTCGTTGGTGCTTACAGACTGTCATAGCATGAGGACAAGGAATTTGATCCACCTGAAAGCATCTGTTTCAGGTACAGGTCCTTTCTTTCATATCCAAATCCAGGTCTGAGCAGCCTTGTTAGTAACAGCATACTTAAACTGATCAGCTGGCCGATGCTGTAAACAAAGAGAAGTTGAACACATTAGTTTCTTCGAAATTATTATCAACATTAGTGCAATATCGTTATAAATTACCGATCATTACAAAATTTAGCATATACCGTAAGTCATTTTTAGTAGTTATCACGTACCGTTATTGTTAGTCCCAATGAAAACTGTGTGCGAAGAAGTTTCTCTACCTTGGGTGCCAGTTTCGATATAAGTTTCAGGGTCTGTTCACGTTTCTCGACAAACCATTTTTATAGTAGTTCCCTTAACCATTCTACCAAGAATCCCACTGGTATTAACCTGGTTTTCTGATCCATGCTGTTCAATGAATATGCAATGTTGGTTGTCATGATTACATACCTCTTTCCATTGAAGTATGCTCGCGATCATTTTTTAGGATTTGCTTTCAAAAGGTATCGGTGCATGTTGGGGTTACGATTCCGAATGGATTCCATATGACTCTGGTGCTCACTGACAAGATATGATGTCGATACACCGTCAAAATAGGTCTTCATAGGGCCTTTGAAATCTTTGTTCCTCGTCTTCAAGTTTGTAGTCAAGTGTTGAACGCATATCCCAAAATCAACATCTGGATAGACAATGCTGGCTGCATATTCGATACCCTTATGCCTATAAGCCACAATAGTAAGAGACTCTCTCGTGCCTATTGAATCCCATAACTTCGCGAAGAACCATTTCCACGATTCATTGGTCTCTTATGGAACGATACCAAAAGCGAGTGGAAATATGGAGCCATCTGCGTCGTGACCACAAGCTGCAAGCAGCATTCCTCCAAATCTAGCCTTTAATGCCGATCCATCAACCACAATTACTGGACGACAATGAGGCCAACCCTGTTTCGATGCAGCTAAGCACATGTAAAAGTATTTTAAACTCTTTTCTAAGTCGGTCTCAATGTGAATGTCGGAGGTATGATTTTTTTCTCTTAACCATTTCACCCCAGGCGGATAGAACTGTAAAGGGCCAAGAGAGGTCATTATTAAAAAATAATTACCATGTGGTAAATATATAAATTACCATACCGGTCATTAACATAATGATCATGGGAATTTACCTTTCTATGACTCTGCATTATCACCCTCTAGGCTGGTCAGTGTAGCTTCCTTCCTTCGCCATGCTCTCAGATAATTGAAAGACACTTCAAATTCATCATGCATGTCCCGCATTATTTCCCGATGTCTATATGAGGTATTAGTCAGATCCAAGTATTTTGACTTCACACACTCCCTAATCATCTAACTCTTGGCTTGACGATGATGCCCTTAAATGATTTCAATAGAGCAAGTATGAATATCATCGTACCTCTTCACCACAAACAATTCACTACCCTTCATCTTAGTCGCACGCAACTACCATGGACAAGTCTCATTATCTATACATACCAGGTGCAATAGAGTAGTGGTCGACCTCTTCACCTTGAATTGGTAGTGTTTACTCATGGTATCGTGATGAAGATGATATTGCAGTAACTTTTTGTTATCAAAAATATTATTTATGCGCATTGTGATAGGTGTAAAATCAGCAACAACTACTGTGCTAAAAAATTGTCACCACCAAGTACATGAATAGATTGAGTTATAGTTCTATTGACAACAGATTGGGCTCTAATGCTTCCTGCGATACTCCTCTCATTTGAATCATGAGCAGCATCCGCAACATTCAAATCCCCGGCGCACGGCTTCATCACTCTGTCCACCATCCCTAGAAGGTTGCACATGTATGTGGTTGCTTTCCCCTACCTCAGGTGGTATCGCTTCGGCTACAGACTCATCCAATACATCTATGTCAATTAAGAATTTGCTAAGCACATGAACATCCTTCTTCTTCAGTTGTATGTAGAAATTAACATCAGCGTCACACTGCATCCTCACAGGAGGCATTCCAGGTTCAACGGCATATCTCATGACTATAGTCTTCTCTAGGCCCCTGATTCCAATAACACTCATCACCAACTTAATAAGACCAACATAAGTTACGGTAAGGAGCACCAATATTCCTTTCATTTCACCACCAACATATCTTAATGTACCGTCCCACTAACCGTTATACTTGATGAAAACACAAACTGCAGCCATTCCTGAATGAAACAACAAGAAGTTAATCAATATTATAATTACATTATAGAGAAAGGGAAAATGATGACAGATATAGAGATATGACTTTTATATTGTGGGTGGGGGCGGGGCTGGGCGGGAAAGTGGGAAACATTCCATTTGCACAACATCTAATTATATTTTTATATTATACACAACGTATAACAACTTCCATTTATATTTTAGAACCCCTATTATTACGACAATGTCAAGATATATGTATCACACTATTAGCACTGAGAAGGTCATAATGAGATTGACCTGTTGGTCATTATGAAAATAACCATTTGTGTTCAACTCTTAAATATTAGGCGAAATAAAAGTTAGGCAAATCCATGTATTTTTCCCATTTTACACAACGTATGACAACTCTCATTTCTGTTTTAGAACCCCTGTTGTTTCATCAATTTCAATATATTTTCTATTAGTACAGAGGTCACAATGAAATTGACCTTGTGGTCATTATGAAAATGACCAGTTTTGTTCAACTTTCAAATGTTAGGTGAAACAAGAGTTAGGCAAATAAATGTTTTTTTTCCATTATAAACATTATACACAACGTATGACAACTCCCATTTGTGTTTTAGAATCAATATTGTTATGTCAATGTCAAAATAAATGTATAGTATCATTAGCACTGAGAAGGTCATACTGAAATTGACATGTTGGTCATTATGAAAATGACCATTTGTGTTCAACTCTCAAATGTTATGACAACTTTCATTTGTCATTTAGAATCCCTGTTAGTCATTATGACAATGACCATTTGGGTTAGACTATCAAATGATATGCAAATATATTTATATATATTTTCATTACGGTCAAAATCATAATTTTCATTTAGTAAAAATATTATTCACCGATTTGGTCATCATAATGATGACCAAAAGGTCATTATATTGTTTACCATTAGTAGTGTTGAAAATTTTTCGGAACGAGAAATATTACAATAAGAGACCAAAAAAACACAGGAAATCTATCTTACTACCCACAGGTGTTATAGATGTTGCAAGATCTTACCCTCAAAAGTTTAACATAGTAATTTTTTAGATTATAATTCAAAACGCAAACCCATGTAAAGCATATAGAAACAAATAAAATCAAGTAACATTACCTCAGATTTGCACTTGATATAAGCTAGAACGAGGTTGATGGGAAGTGGGAAGAGTTTCAAATATACTAAAAGTTGAGCTGGCAGCTTCGGTTCAACTGTGGTGAGGATAGAGAGGGTGAGGTGAATAGAGTGAACAAAGATGGTGAGAGATTTCTTGGACTTGGAGTGAGCTCAGATCTTCAACAATGGTGAAGAGAAAGTGCGTGAGGCTAGGGTGGGAAGAAAAAATGAGATTTAAAATCAAGACTTATATATTGTGGGTGGGGGGGAGGGGGGCGACAAAGTGGGAAAAACTTCAGTTTATGGTTGGCTGAGGGCATTTTTGACTTTTTACAGCACCTTAATTGATGTTGATGACGTGACAGTGCTAACAATGAAAGAAAATAAAAGTGATGTTAGTTTTAATAATTTTTTCCCATAGGTACTACTTTTATAAAAGGTTAGACCGAATTCACAAATTTCTCTTATCTATGACTAAAATCTTCACAACTACGTCCACCTTGACATTTAAATACTAGTTTTGAAAAGGGTCATTGAAATTCGATTAAAAAAAAACTTTATCCACTTTTTCAAGAAAGATTCATTAAAAGAATTGAGTGCTGATTTATTTAGTGAAGCTTTTGCAAAATGGTAAAAGAACTAGAGACTTTTTTTTTCTTTTTTTTTTTTTGGTGCTGGAAAAAGAACCACCGACTTTGAAGTTTAGATAAATTTTAGGAGACATTTATGGTTCTTTGTATCTATATTATTTTTTGGACAATTTTTATATCTAGACTAGATGTGATTGTTTCAAATTATTGGAAGGTCGTATCTTGCATTTTGTTTTTTTCGTTTTGGTCCTGACTCCTAATTGAATGCCAACAGAACTCAAATTACCCCTCCTACCAACGGTCAGTAACTCCAAAAGAAAAGCATATAAAAATCATAGAATCAAATATAGAAGGGAAACAAAAATAAAAATAAAAAGAAGTGAGGTTCGAAACATGGAAATCATGGCTAGCTCTTTTAGGTCGTTGTTGTCCAAATTGACAAATTAAATTTTCAAACACGGAAAAACGCCATCTCCCAACCAAAACCTTTTAACACATACTCCTATAAAAAAAAAAAAAAAAAAAACAAAAATCGAAATTCCACATAAACAAAAGTCTCACCCTCCGAAGCAAACAACTCTATTGTTCAACTTTCCATAAATAAGGGGTCGTTTGGGGTGACAATTGTAGATGAAGTTTTGACGATTGGTTTGAAAATATATGTTTGGGACATAAGTGAATTGGAAATAAGTTGTGATATAAAATTAAAAATTTAAAGTGTATTTGGGAAAAAAGAAAGAAAAAAAAAACAATATTAATCTTTATTTGTTCATCTTATTTTTCTAGTGAGATTTGAACCCCTAATAAACTCGGATTTGGTGAGAATCTCATTTTTTGGTAGTATGAAGGGGGAATTGGCCCAAAAATTGGATAGGGGTAAAGACGCAGTCAGGGGTCGGCGGTTGACTCCAGTGTCCTCCAAACCGCACGAAGCGAGCGCGTTGTTGCACCAGGTCCTAAAGTATGGGTGTTTTGTATCCATTATCTGAAAACATATCTTAGGATTACATGTATGATATAGTTTTCAAATAGAGATGACAGGTCCCAAGGCCCAACGAGTAAGGTCGGGATGGGGATAATGTTTAGGGTTGGGGACGAGGATAGATATACATTCTTATCCTCAAAGGTTGACTGGGCAAGGATGGGGAAAGCACTTCCCGCCACCCATCCCGCCTCCGCCCCAATATATATATGTGTGCGCGCGCGTGATCTATATATTTATCATATATATGCACTTAATTGTCTTTAAAAATAATTAGGTTTTTGTTGAAAAAAAGGAATAGCAACTTCTCTACTCAATACCCAAGGAAGCTATTAATATGCAGTTGTTATATGTATAAATCAAGCATAATTATTATTTTTTTAAAACCAAAAGGAGGACTAATAGTTTTATTTTTAAACGCATAGTTAGAATAAATGAGGAATGTGATGGGTATTGGGAAAGTTCTCCCAAAGGGAAAATCCCCGCCCCGTCCCCCGTCCGTCCCGTCCCGCCCCATTATTATCCCTAATTTCAAATCGTCATATTAGTTTGAAATTATATAGTAGTTAACAGAACTTAATAAAATCTCATCATTATTACCTGTGTCTCTTGAAATATAGGATTATCCTCATTTTATCTTTTAAACTTTAAAACTCACACTTTGTTTCTCTAACTGAATTAATCCTACTTAACTTTTTTTTTTATTTTAACATTTCTGTTAAAAAACAGATGAATAAAGAGGGAGTTTAGTATGATTACATAACTTTTTGTTTGTTTGTTTGTTTGTTGTTTTCTAACGGAAAGATCATATGATCTTTTTGTGTTAATAAGACTAATCCAAAAATTCAAAAGATAAGTGAAAGTTTGTAAAATTTAATAGATAAATTCATCTTATTTTGTAATTAAATCGGAACATATGGGGATAATCTAATTATTTTTGCTAAAGATAAATCTTATCATGTAAAATGCATATATTTTGTGTAGTGAATCACATCATTTATGTCAATTATTTCCATTGTACTAATATAGATTCATTTAAAGGAAAACAAATTTCTGTTTTGTATTCACACAAACAAGTGATACTCGTAATCCCACAAGATATATTACAAATCAAGTAACATGTTACGGGAGAGCATATGGTCTCTCCGTGAGCTTTCCACCGAATCACAATTTCCTTAAACGGCAATTTTTTTTCTCGCTTCATTTTTTTTTCCTACTTACAAATGGATATTTAAACTTAGGCATCATCATTTATAGTAGGATTAAATGTAGAATTATCGAGAATTTTCGCTAGACTAGACATGTAATCATCTTCGTTTTAACTTTCAAGAATAGAAAAAAAAATAAATAAATAAAATAAAGAATCCCAACCATGTACAAAGTCAAACAATTAGGATTCTCTTTGCGTAGGACTCCTCCAGAACCCCGTTCTGTAGAACCCGTCCCACATCTCCTCTTCCAGAAAGTCAACCGTCCCCAGCGCCCCATCACCACCACAGACACCGTCGATCTTCTCCTCCCCCTTTACACGCTTCAACTCCTTCTCTAACTCTTCCACCGTGGGCCTGGGCCTCCCCTCAGGCCCACTGGGCCTCTTCTGAAGCAGGCCGTCCCTCCCACTCGCCGATCTCTTCCTCCTACTGGCCCAGACCCGCCGCCAAATACCCGCCGGAACCTTGTACAGCCCCAGCACCAGCAGGTTCACGACGGAGCAGGGGCAGCAGCAGCACACGGCGGCGCACTCCGCCGCCGTCCCTCCGGCGACCTCGCCAATCCGCCTCCGACTAGCCGCCGGATTCTCCGGCAACAGCGGCGTCGGCCGATTAGCCGCCCCAGGCGATCGCGCCACGATTTGCCGATTCATCGGGAGTCGATTTTTTTTTTTTTTTAAATAAAATTTTCTTCCTTGTTTCGTCGGTGTTTCTTCGTCGGAATGATCGAGAAGGTTTTATGTGAATGGAGCGTCGCGTGAGGAGGATCGCGGTCGCTGTGAACTCATCATCGTTGAGGAGAGAATTCAGCCGGCGTCGAAGAAATAGCGGAGAGGAGGGAAAATCTGTGAGGAATTGGGGGGATTTTCCGGGAAAATCCCTGCGGAAGGAGACGGAGAAATTACGAATGAGAGGAGATAGGGTGTAGAAAGCGGAAATTAACTAGAGGAGAATTCTGTTCGGCCGGAAAATCCGAAAGACGCTTTCTCGGAACTGTTTCGTTCCTGTGACCCTGTCTTCTCTCTCCGTTTCGTTTTTGTTTTATGTTTTGTTTTTAATTTATTGAAAATATCCATTATGGAAGAAATTACAGAGTGAAGTCGGTAACACAGTAATCCAATTAGAGAGCTGCGTGAATTCACGCGCGGATCAGGAGAGAGATTAAGTCCTACCGAGTACGACAAAGAGAGGGAGTTTAAGAAAGATTTCCCGAGGTTTGACAAATACTTGAAACGACACGGTTTCTTCTTCTACTGACCCTTTTTCCCCCCAAAAGACAAACCAACTTTTTTTTTTTTGGTACCAAACTTCTAGTTGGAACCACGTCCGTTTGTTTGTTGTTATTGATTTGTTTTGTTTTTTAAATAATCTCGAACTTTATTTAGTCTGGTATTTTAGTTTTAACTTAAATTTTTTATCTCATTATAACTAATTTTTAAAAAATCAATTAACTGTAACTTAAAAATTTCAATTCCAACCATCAATGAATGTTAAAAGTCTAATGTTTTTTATGATTTTATTTTGTTCTTTAAAAAGTTCCGTTTAACAAACAAAATAGAAAAAAAGAAAATATTAAAGGAAAAAAAGGAGAGAGTGTAAAATTTTTTTAAGGGTTATTTAACCATTTATTTTGCTTTTATTTAAAAAGTATACCCTGTATTTAAAGATGACAATATTCCTCGTAGGACCCCGAATGAAGCAGGAATAGGGGACAAAGTTCGGGGATGGAGATAAAACTTTATCCCCAAAGATTAGCGAGACGGCCAGTGAGGAGGGGGATGCACTCCTCACCCCCGCCCCGATATATATATATGTGTGTGATTTTATACATTTATAAATATATTATATACTATAAAAATACATATTATACTTTATTTTTTTTATTTTGTTATATTTTCAAATGTATACTTATAATAGACGGGGAACAGATTGGGTATAGGAAAGCCACTTCGATGGAGGGATGATTTTTGGGGCGGGGATGGGGATGAGAAAGCATTCCCCGGCCCCGCCACGCCCAATTGTCATCCCTACCTGTATTTTGAAGAATGTAAAAATGTATTTTTAATACAATGCATTTTAAATAAAACCAAATGCAGTGTATAAAAATATAAATAATATATAATTGTAGTATTTCTTTTTAAGGATATTTTGGGCATTTTAAGGTTAAATTAAGTGTTGACGAGAAGGGAATAAATATGTATATTGAGCGTAATCTAATGATATACAAATGTAAAATTTCAAAACACATGATTTACTTTGTGAATGACAGCAAAATACATGATAGAAAAACATAACTAATCATTTTTTTAAATAAAGAATAATAGATTAAAAGTCCACCCTTTATGATGAAATCAGATGTAAAATTACAATAATAGCTATGTTACAACCATAAAAGAGGGAAGATTCTAGTGCTGCAGATAAGGCAAGAAAATATAGGGTTAATTTAAATGATAACTCTTCTAAAAGTTTATATTTCAAATCTAACAACAACTTTCAATACTTAAAGTCATATTTTGTGGGTCTCACACATGTACATTATCAAATTATGCTCAGCAGATACCCTACATCAATTTCTCTTCCTTTTAATTTCAATAATAATACATCTGAAAATTTTTACTTCAAACCTAGCACCACTTTTCAATGCTTTCGTTTCTGCCACATCAGATTTTATAGGTACCACATAGTTAAATTGCTGAAAATTACCCGATGTTTTTGGCTCAAAACCCAATTGAAACCGTTGTCGAAAGAGATGCAGCAGACAGAGAAGGTGAGAAATGGGGAAGAAAGAAGAAAGAAGCAGAAGAGATGAGACAAAAAGATGAGAATGATGAAAAAGAATCATAATCACAAAGTGTTTATATGGATGAATGTTATGTCTCATCGTATTATATGAGTACCGGACTAAAAATAAGATTATTCCAAAATTGAAAATTTAAGAAAGCAAATCTAATTTAGAAACTTTATCGGATGAGATGCTAGCATTTAAGGTACATAATAAATTAAAAAGAAAAATAAAGAAGAGAAATAGATTAGATTACAAAGAAACAAAATGAAAATTTAAAAAACAAAAGAAATTAATATAGATACCGTAATTTTTCCTACACAATTAGAAACACATTATCGTCTAGTCACTATTATTATTACTAATGATAATTATCAGAATTACTTGTTAAGTTATACTTATTAATAATAACTGTTACCATTACTAGCAATGAGTTTTGAGTTGAAAAATCTAGGGCATTTTCGACAGTTTAACTAATTTAACTAAGTGAGACCACAATATCTGATGTGGTATTGCTATAAAAGAAAGTATTGAAATTTGGTGCTAGTTTTGAAATAATTTTTTTCAAAAGTGCTGTTATTGAAGTTGAAAAGAAGGGAAATTGGTGTAGGGTTTTTGTTGAGGGCATATTTGGTAATGTAGATGTGGGACTCATAAAATCTGATGTGATAGTACTACAAATAAATGTTTTGAAAAGTGGCGTTATGTTTGAAATAAAATTTTTCAAAAAATGCTATTATTGAAATTTAAAAAGAAGAGAAATTGGTGCTTTTTTTTTTTTTTTTTTTTTTTGCTGAGGGTACATTTGATAATGTACATGTGTGGGACACACAAAATTTGATATGAATGTGTTGCAAATGAAAGTATCAAAAAGTGAGACTAAGTTTGAAATAAAAAATTTTAGAAGTGTTATTAATTAAATTAATCCATAAAATATGTAAGGTGAAGATATGAGAAAACAATATTTGACACGATTGTAATCCGAAAAACCATATTTAAAGGAAGACCCATTTGAGAAAAATTATTTTGTGCAATAATTAAGAAAATGTATTTATAAGAGTAATACTTGAAAAAAAAAAAAAAAAAAACTTTTAGAAGGCTACAAGAAAAAATATTTCAAGTAATGACATTTTTTTAATAGAAAAGTTGTCACTAAAAAGACATTTAAATATATAATGTTGAAAATAACAAATGGATAGAAAATGCAAGTTTTAAAGAAACTATGCATTTTGACAGAAATTATATATGTATAAACAAGTACTTATTTGAGGGGAATAAAAAAAAAAAAAAAAAAGAGTTTACTAGACAAATAAGATAGAAAATTAATTAGGAGGTACACATAAGAAAGTGGTGATAGGAAGGGTAACCAATTCTACAAATGAGGGAATTGTTCATATGGAGTCCAAAAAAAGACCTTGGGCAGTCATAAATAGTGGATCACCAAGGAGTCACATGCAACAAAATGGTTAAAAATATAACCTCGTTCCCAATATAGGGTTAATTGCAATTGATTTTAAAGTTTAAAGGGTCAATAATCAAGATTTTTAATTTAAAAACTGATTTGTCAAATGTGAGAAGTTCATGAGACTTAAATGCAAATAAGACTTTTTAGTTGACATATATATTTTTTTATCATAAGAATTTAGACCTCAATTGCCTAATTATATATTATGTGCTCGTTGGTTTTTTGTATCTTAGTTGTCGATATATAAAGTGTGTGATCGTTCATCTTTATTTCCATTTTTAAGATACACCGTTAACGGGTTAATGGCTAACTTGTAGGTTCCCCAAACCTTCGACAAGGCGGAAGGCGGGGGAAGGGTAACCCGACCCGTTGCCATCTTAAAAAAAAAAAGAAAAAGAAAAAAGAAAAAGAAGAATTGGGTAGCTAGAAGGATATAGCTGGAAAATTATAGGTTGTTTTTGGTTAAGGATGACAATGGGATGGGATGTGATGGGAGTGGATACATGCTTCCCCCACTTTAATACCCAACCTACTTTTTATCCCCCGTACCTGTCCAATTTAAAGCGGTGTGGAAACAAGAATCCCCACTGGGGGAGCTATTACCATATCCTATCTATTTATCTATTAAGAATTAAAAAAAAAAAAAAAAACTCAAAATAAAATCCACTAATTTTTTTTATAAAATTTATCACCATAATCAAAAAAATTATCAAGGTTAGTGATAGTTTCCTTTTATTTTATTTTATTTTTTTAAAAATTTTAAATTTATGAAAGTGTTTTCCTTTTTATATTTTAACCAAGAATTTAAATTTGAATATATATATATATATATATATATTTATAAAGGTGAATACAAGTGAGACGGGGACATGAAACTTTCTTGTTCTGTCCGGTCCCATACCCGAGTGAGGCCTTAATCTTAATCTCCATACTCTCTCTCATATCCATTTAGTATCCCTAGACCCATTCCATTAACGACGGATAACCACACATATAGATAAATTTGTCATTCTTAATTTTAGTTAAAAAAAAAAAAATACCTAGCTCGAAAAGCAAAGAATTTTTCTTTTATTATGTTTGCTATGAACTCTTTCTTATAAACCTTACATATTAAGAGAGGATACATTTGAGATACATTTAAGAACTTAAAAATCCCACACCCATTTTATTCGCGATTCTAAAATTTCTTTTACTAATTCCTTCACCCTTCTCTCCCTTTCTACATTTCCCTGTTTCTAATAAGCTGTTAGAGAGGTGGTTACAAATGATGGGACGTGTGGTAGTGGTGTAGCGTAATAGACTGATAAATTGGATTGGTCACAGAATTTTATGCAATAAAATGACTAGTGGCTCTTTCTGGGTCCACACGTGAGTATTGGATTCAGCAGCCTTATTTGACAGCACTATGTTTGATTTGGTGTTGTGCTGTCGATTTATTTGGAATATATTGTTTTACTCACATGTGATAAGCTTATGATTTGAATATATATATATATATATATATATATATATTCTTAACTCGACTCTGTTTTGTCGTGAATAACATTCATTGTTATCTCAAATTTGTTTGTAGATATGCATCTAATGAGACCATTTTGATGGAAGAAAAATATACGGACACAAACTTTAATTCTAATTTTTAAATATCAATTTTTATAATATATGAGTTATTTTTTTTATTAATAAATATTTAAATGATTGTATCTATCAATGAAATTAAGACACATGAATTGATAGTCAAAAGATCGGGAATGGAATTTGTATTTCTAATACTACTCTTGATGTGGAAACTTTTTAATTTTTCCCGAGTCTGTTCTCAAGTTTTTTTTTTTTCCTTAACTGAAAAAATTATTAGTAATATCATCCAGTCTTTCATGCTCTTTATCAGCAATAGCTAAAATTCAAAAGTCTACTAATAATATGACAAGAACGTGACCAATTTTACAGAAAGAAGTGTGCTTTATTTTAGAATCGAATTCAATGAACTTATTCCTTTTATCGGAGTAAGGATAAGATAGTTCAGGCTTTCAACAAGAAAAAGAAGTGTGACATGAAAATAAGAGGGAAAGAAAAATGGTCTGGTTCTAATTACCCGAGTTGTCTCTGTCAAAAAATACCCATAATTATAAATCGTTCGTGAAATAGTTATTCTAACATGACAAAGTTGAAAACCAGCACACTTGGCGCGTCCCAAGTACTAACTATGCCCAACAGGGTGCGGTTAAATCAATCAACCGATTAGATCTCCATTGCGAGATCTTCTTCGCAACTTCATCTCTAGAACTGAATCAGTCTTCTTTTACAGACACGTAATTTCGAAAAATGAAACAATTTCTTGACTAGTAACCCAAAAAAAAAAAAAAAAAAAAAAAAGAAGAAGAAGAAGAAGAAAAAGTCATTGGCACCACCAAAACACAAGCCCCTATCCTCTCTCCTTTAATCTTTCTTTCTTTCCTTTTACATTGACCAACACAATCTCACTTCCATTAAAGATTTGTGACCGGATATATTAGTTTCTGGGGATTTTCACTCATCTACGGATTGAACAAGTTGGTAATTGGAGTAAGCTAAAATGGGTCGCATTCTAGCTGCCGATGTATCCCAGCCAGTGAAGGATTATTGCTAGAATAAGCATGCATATTGCCAAAATCATACCAGGTTTACCCAGGAGCCAATTCTTCGTCTTCTTTACGCTTTCCGCTCCTCTTTGTACCCTATCTGCCCATCGCATCTGAAATGAGAAGTTAAATGAAGATGAGCATTCTAGTCCCAAAAAATAAAGGAAAAAGAGGAAGCCGGATAGCTTTTGTTTAAACAGAAGGAAAAACACGATAAAACATCCGCCGATCGACGGAATTAATCATGACACTCAGAATCCTGTGTTATGACTATGAAGCATTTATAACCGAGGCTGATACTGAATCAACAGCTACTACAGCAACTTTTTAGAATGTTCCATACCCTTGAGGGTACAAGAAACGGATCAAAGTTCAAATAAACTGGACCAAGATCGACCTCTCACGAACTAGCAACAGAACACCAAGCTAAATTATCAGAGTGCAAGTTAACCTTGTGAAAGAAAATTACAGCATCTTGATGTAATTATTTTAGAGTGAATATTTTGACAGTCATATGACTTCCCTTGTAACTTAATTTAAAAGAAAAAAATAAAGAAAACTATAGTGAGTCATAAAGCTAAACTTGGGTAAGAAGGTACCATTTTGTCCAAGTCTTCCGGTGAGAAAGATGACATTGCTTGTTGAGCCTTTGCTGCATCTTCCGGAGAAAGCTTAAAACCGAATTGCTCGCCCATGTTTGCCATCATTTCTGGGCTCATATTCTTTATCATTGATGTGAACATCTGCAAGATCACATTTAACAAAACTTGAAGGTTTTGCTTGGAAAGATAATATTTGGATGATTTTTATTTTTACTTATTTTTTATTTAAGAGTAATTGGCCTAAATAGTCCCTGAATTCTTTTGAAGGTAACGGTTTGGTCCCTGTTTTTTTTATTTTTGGGCGAGATGACCCTAAATTCCTATTTTCTTGGCCAATACGGCCCTTTCCGTCAAACTCCGTTAGAAATCTAACGGAATCTTGCTAAAATCATTAGTTTTGTCATGAAAAAGACTGAAATACCCTCCCTCTCTCCCTCCTATCTCTCTCTCTCCCTCTCGCAACCCCCCTGGAATGAGCCGCCGCGGGCCCCGCCCACCTGCGCCGACGTAGTCATGCCCCCCATCCTCGGCACCCTCTCTCCCCTCTTCCCCCTTCCTCCCTCTCGTAACCCCACCGGCACGAACTCAGGTCTGGGTTACGCCGTCGCCACCGCCCCCCCCCCCCTTCCCCCTCCGCTACAACACAGTCGTGCCCCCCACCCCTGCACCCTCTCTCTTTCTCTCTCTCTCCACCTCCCTCCCTCTTGCAAACCCAAATCGGAGTCAAACCCAGACCTCGCGAACCCCAACCCCCCCTCCCCCCACCGTTGCTGAGCTCGGCCTCAAAACCCAGACCCCACAAACCCCAACCTTCCCCCCGCCGTTGCTAAGCTCAGCCTCAAAACCCAGACACCGAGTTAGGCCCCCCCCCCCCCCCCCCCCCCCAAAAAAAAAACACACCGCCACCGCCGAGCTCGGGCCTCGACCACCAAAACCCAACTACCCCCCATGGATCTGAGAAATAAGAAGAGAGAGAGAGAGAGGGGAGGGGGGGGGGGGGGGGAGGAGAGAGAAAAGTGATTTTTTTATTATAAATTTTATTAAATTAATTATTAGTAACTTACTAAAATACCCTCTCATTTTGTTAGAAATTAACGGAATTGGACGGAAAGGACTATAATGGCCAATATTTTAAAAGTTCAAGGTCATCTCGGCAAAAAAAAAAAGAGACCAAACCGTCATCTTCAAAAGAATTCAAGGAAGGGACTATCTGGGCAAATTACTTTTTATTTAAATTTCCAAAGGTATGCAGATGATTAGGTGTCCAAAGAAACTATCATCCCATCTTCAGTTAATAACTTGAAGCACAAAACCTTTCCTCCAAAAACAATGAAAGTAATTGTAATTTGGCTCAAGCACAAACCTTTCCTCTGAAAACTATGAATGTAAATTGGCTCAAGAAATAGCATAATACTAAAATATTATATAATAGTTTCCTAAATCCTAACATGAGCGTTAACTTGTGTCAAAATGGTGTTTCACAAACAGCCATTTTTGAGACAATAATTCTAATGCTGCACCGTTCAGTTGTAACTTGTAAGATCACAGTCTGGGTGCTCTCCTGGAGTTAAAAATACGATACCTAAGCCAATTACAAAGCTGACTGTGTGACAAAGGATGGTATAGCTTCCATGGTAAGTTGGTAATAGCAGAGTTCAAAACATGGTCTTCTCGGGTCTTGCCTTAAATTTTTGGTAAGAAAAAACAGCCAGATTTTTCATGATTTCAGCTACCATGAAATAAGCAAAGCTCAAGGAACTATTTCAATAGCCATTTAACGGGCTTATCATGGAATGGTAATGACTTTTGTTACATAGATAATAGAAGAATAGACGTATTCTAAAAATAGACATTGATAATAGAATCATAAGGTGTATTCTACAAATGCAAGGGCAGCTGAAGAAAAAGACAAGTGACAAACCTGCCGCATTGCTGGATCTTTCATTTGGTTTCTCATCTGTTCTTGCATATCAGCAGTTGAGGTGGGGAAGCTTGGTGGAACACTTCTTAAATTTGCAAACGAACCATGGGAACTACTTTCACCTCCCATGTTAGTTTCATTAACAAAAGAACTCTCCCCATCAACTGAATATCTTGACCCACTATCTGAACTTGTTCCATCTGTCTTTAAAGCAGTCGTCGGCATTGAAAATGAGTCTTTTCCCCTTAAATTAGATGCCATTTCAAACATCTTCTGAAGTTCCTCCGGTGACATTTTGCTCATCATGTCACCTGCTGTCTTAAGCATGTCGGGTGTCGCATTTGAAGGAACTGACCCAGGTCTGAAACTATCTGAATTAGCACCAAGCGGACCTCCCCTAAAAATTGGGTTATCTCCCTGAAACGAGGAAGTCATTTCGAACATTCTTTGAAGTTCTTCAGGTGACATTTTGCCTATCATGTTTGATGCAGTCCTGATCATATCAGCAGATACCTCTCCAGAATTTCCAGGATTCATAGCAGCTAGAGTTTCAGGATCAGCATTTGCAATGAAATTCTGGAATGATCTGTAAATAAGCCATACGTATATAAAGGTAAATTACTTGGTTTGACAATTCTAAGACTTAAGAAAATAGAAGAGAAAAATGTTACAATAAATGGAGGATGAAAACCTTTTCAAGTAAAATTAGCGCTCCCCCACAACCAAAAAAAAAAAAAAACATAACAACAGCATTATTGTTTTCCAATGTGAAAACTAAACGTTATATTTGAAATTTTAGTTCAGATGTCAAAGAACATGCCATAAAGAGACCTTAGAGAAAGAGAGCATCCTCATAGCATGTTAGAATAAGAACGTGGTGCAAACTTAGCTACAGCATTAAAAGAAATGTCAAACAAGAAGTTTTACTCATCCAACTTCCGTTCTTTCTGATTTTTGTTACACCTTGAATCAAATTACTAGACTGCAAAAAATTAGTGCAATTTGAAATTCCCTCTCTCGGATATGATATGAAATGTAGTGCATTGTACTTTCGTGTAACTGCTATTAGTAATCACTTCAGTCAATTTACCATTCACAAATTAATTAGAATTACAAAAAATTTAAAGCGAGCTTTCAAATACTTACAGAACACATGCTTGTATAAATTAAAAGAAATGCAAGTAAAACGTTAAAGTATTTTCACAAACATGATTGCATGAAAATTAAATGGTTAAAAAAAAAAAAAAGAACCAGAAACAAGGTAAGTATAGAAAACCCAACCAAATATATATAGAAATCCTCCAGTATCTGATTTATTAAATAACTGAACAACATGGAGAACGTCTAACTTTCTGTGAAAAATACAAACCTCATAGCTTCAGGATTATTTTTTAAAGCCTGCAGATGGTCGGAGTTGGACGACAAACCACCATTGCTAGCAACTCTTTCAGTCTTAATGGAGTTATTAGTTTCCTGGGATTGTGTCACTGAAGACTGTGAAGATGAGCTTTTAAAATCACCAGAAGATACAGTCTCTTCTTCTTCCTCATTTATCTCTTCAATTACTAAACCTATTAACAACCAAAATTTTCAAAAATATGAAGAACGTTACAAAGTCTAGCATTAGAGTCTCATATGCCTCATGCAAAGCGAATGAACTAACAATAAAATAAATATAAAACAACGTACCTCTTGGTGCAGGTTCATCACC
This sequence comes from Ficus carica, assembly GCA_009761775.1. Lineage (NCBI taxonomy): Eukaryota > Viridiplantae > Streptophyta > Magnoliopsida > Rosales > Moraceae > Ficus > Ficus carica. The sequence goes on along the minus strand of CM019741.1, from coordinate 8,432,741 downwards.
CTCTTTTGCTAATCTTTCCTCCGCATTGCTGTTAGAACAATAGGTGCCAGTTAACGAATTAAAACAAACAAGTACTGCTCATGCTCTATAAGCCTACTACTGTCTTCCTATTGTAATTAGTAATCTTGATTCCAACTATCAAAACATGTATCGATAACAATAAAAACAATAAATAGTGGGGTCAGAGAGAATAACATCTATTTGCCCGGTAAGCAAATCCACTCAAGAGACATTGAAATATTATTTTAATAGTCGACAACATATTTTTTCCTTGCACTAGAGAAGCTGCCACCTATCATCTACCAGAGTGTCATGATCACACCAAGGGCTTGGATGAATTCAATCAACACAAGTTGGGAGTTATGGGAAGTCTAGCATATATACATATATAAACACATCTAGAGAGAGAGAGAGCCTGCAGAGGCTTACTGCTCTCTTGGAATCCTTAATGGTTGTATAATGCATCAGTTTAATGTATATAAGAAAAAGGGTGTAATACAGAATCTACTTGAACAACAAGAAGTAGAAATAGAGAAAAGTCACACCTCAAAACATCCGCAATGGTCTCATCATCAGGAGAAATTTCATGTGCCTTCCTAAGATCAGAGACAGCATCCTGACAAGAGTGAGCGTCAGATAACACAGAAAGGTTAGCAAGCAAATGCATAAACTAAACATTCCTAAGAAGATGATGAGACTTACTTTTAATCGACCTGATTCTCTATATGCTTGACCTCTCCGGTAAAGTGCTTTCACATTTTTCACATCATATGCCAACACCTGAACGGATAACAACCCATAATTTTAAATTGGGAAAATTTTACAAATGATTTGCTTATATTTGCATATACATCTGAAGAAATAAAAACACAATACTGAAACTACGGAAATAGGAACTTCCAAGCAACGGAAGGCAAAAAAAGGCAAAAGCATTGATGCTAACGTTTATTTTTAACTACTGCTGTTACTTTGAATGTTCAGATATGGATAAGAATTGGTGTATTAGATAGCACGATGAAAAGAAAAGAAAGAACAAGTTCTTCATACCTCAGAACCTTCTTTTATGCACTCATCATATTGCTTTGTTTTCAAATAACATGACATCAAGTTTAGGGAGCATGCCAACCGTAGTGCTTGGCCTTTTGACGATGGAATGCCTTTCAGGTTATTTTTAGCCTAAAATTTCAGACATGGAAAATGATTATCTTACTAAAATAGGGACATCATTTATTTAAAGTAGATGAAGTTATCATTTAGAAGAAAAAAGGAAAGGTCAAACAGAGAAACTATAAACTCACAAGCAAGTACTTCTGCAAGGCATCGTTGTACTTTCCTTGGCTATGAAGTTCATTCCCCTGCCAAATTAACAAATAGATAAAGAACAGCGCAGATTACTCTACTCCATGGGCAAAAACTGAATGAATTTTATACGTACATAACTTACTAAAAGGACACTATTACTACAAGAATATTATTCTTCATTCATCCAGTTTAGGACCAACTTTAAACATACTTTAACCATGGATGGTGTTTCATTGTCTAACAAAAGATTGTTTTTTTTTTTTTGGGGGGGGGGGGGGGGGGGGTGGGGGGAGAACCTGTTTCTTCAGCATCTGAGTTCCATTGAGTTCATAATTGATCTGGGCATCAAGACGGGTACGCATAGCTGCTATCTCCTCGGGAGTCGAGTTAGCCATCTTCTCTCCTATCTCAGTCATCTCGTCCGGACGGGTATGCGTCAATTGTTCTGCTGCATGTCTCAGGTCTTCAGGCCTCAAGTTCTTCATGCTTTCAGAGGCCATCCTCATTAACTCTGGATTAGCCATCATCTGCAAATGCCGGTTAGAAAACACGTGATTTCAGTCCGTGATTCTAAGACTGGCTATTTTTTGGCAACTGTACTGATTTGTATTCCAGATATTCTAGAATTGTGTATTAGGAAATTTCCTAAGTCAGAGGGATTTTATTTAGGAGAGTTAGTTTCCTCTTTTGTATCAGTTTCCTATTTTTTCTCTTATGTACATAGTGTATATATGGCCCTGCAGTGGCTTGTAATTTAATTCAATTCAATACAATTCTCAGTTTTTTACATGGTATTAGAGCTGTACGGCTCAAATTTCTCTGGAAAAATAATTTGCTTGCTTGGCCTTCATCGTCGAGTCCTTTTCTGGTCTTCATCACCATCTTCTAGCTTTCATTGCTAGTTTGTTTATGCTCCGGTGAACTTGTCATCTTTGTTGTTTTCCTTGCCAAGAATCTGTCATCATGTCTAACACTACAGCCTCCTCTTCAACTAGTCCATCTGGGGAGATTACCTCCGAAGAAAAAACACCACAACAGCCTGCTGGAGATCTGCAGAATATTCAGGCTGCATATAGACTAAACGGGAAGAACTACTTGAAGTGGTCCAAATTAGTCAAGACCTTTCTTAAAGGAAAAGGGAAACTCCTAGGGATTGGATCGAAGAAAGGAGATCCAGGGTTTGATGCTTGGGATGAGGAAGATTCCATGGTAATGTCATGGCTGTGGAATTCAATGACTCCGGAGATTAGTGACACCTGCATGTTTCTACCTATTGCAAAGGACATTTGGGAAACCGTGAGACAGACCTACTCAAAGGCGAAGGATGCTGCTCCGATATATGATTTAAGATAAAAACTGCTGTTATTAAACAAGGCAGTAAATCTGTCACAGAATATGCCAATCATTTGCAGAATATGTGGCAAGAGTTGGATCATTATCGGGCAATCAAATTCAAGTGCAACAAGGATGCAGCAATCGTGAAGGCCTTTATTGAGAGCCACAGAGTCTTATGACTTTCTTGCAGGTCTTAACGTCGAATTTGATCAGGTTAGGGTTCAGATATTGGGAAAAGACGAGGTACCATCTCTGAATTAAACCATCTCCATTATTCGAGCAGAGGAGAGTAGAAAAGGAGTTATGCTCGAGCCTCAGAACCAGGAAGCATCTGCTTTTGTTGCGGATAGTGGGAATAACCGAAGGGTAAGCCAGGAACAATCTCTGATCACCGAGAATGAGAGAACATCAGCGTCTAAAGCCCTAAACAGAGACAGCAAAGACAACCTTTGGTGTACTTACTGCAAGAAGCTGAGACATACCAGGGACAAATGCTAGAAATTATATGGTAAGCCTACTACAACGAGCAAGGATTGGGGACATCGAGGAGGACAACAAAGAAATCAAGGCCAGGCTCATGTAAGCACAACAAATTCAGAGACTGCACCAGATCAGGGAGAAAATAAAGAGGAGATTGAGAGACTCTGAGGACTACTGGAGATGTTAGAAAAGCTGAAGTCCAATGGTTCCTGTTCCTTGGCACTCTCAGGTAAGTCCGTCATTCCTTGTGGTAAGTCCGTCATTCCTTGTGGGTTAAAGGCCTTAGATAGTCCCATCATAGATTCCTGGATCATTGATTCAGGGGCCACTGATCACATGACTCATTCTTCATCAAAATTTAGCACCTACACTCCTTGTCCGAGTAGTAGGAAGATTTCAGTTGCAGATGACTCGCTCACCACAATAGCAGGGGATATACAGATTAGTCCACTGTTTGTTTTAAAAAATGTTCTTCATGTTCCTCAGCTTTCTACTAATTTAGTGTCCATTAAGAAACTCACCCATCATATGAGTTGTAAGTGAACTTTAATCCTACCCACTGTGTATTTCAGGACCAAGACACGGGGAAGAAGATTGGACTTGCTAAGGAGAGGGACGGGCTCTGCCTTCTTGAAACACCAATTGACTCAAAGAGCGTCAAGAATAATCTGCACGTGTCTCTCCTTTCCTCCTCAAATAAAGACACAATCTGGCTCTACCATTGTCGTCTTGGTCATCCTTCATTTGGAGTTTTGAAAACTATGTTTCCTACTTTCTATAAAGGAGTTGATGTCAAATTTTTTCATTGCGATGTTTGTGAATTTGCAAAACAAAAACGTTTGTCTTTTCCAACTAGCAATAAAAGAAGCTCTATTCCTTTTTATTTGGTTCATAGTGACATATGGGGTCCCTCTACTATTCCAAATGTAATGAGTTCTAGGTGGTTTGTCTTTTTTATTGATGATTGCACTAGGGTTGCTTGGATTTTCCTACTTAAGATAAATCTGATGCGAGTATTGTCCTTCCTAGCTTTCACAAATATGATTCAGAATCAATTTGGGGTGAAAATTAAAATATTCCGGTCAGATAGTGCTAGGGATTACTTCAATCAAGTTTTGTCTCCTTACTTTCAAAAAGAAGGAATAATTCATGAGTCCTCATGCATTAATACCCCTCAACAAAACGGAGCTGCAGAAAGGAAAAATGGCCATTTACTAGCCACAACCCAAGCCCTATTGTTTCAACAACATGTTCCAAAATCATATTGGGGAGAGGCTGTTCTTACAATTGCTCATATCATAAAAAGGCTGCCTTCTAGGATTTTGGAGTTCAAAACACCCATGGAAGTACTCTCTAAGTTTTATCCCAATTTAAGCACCACAAACAATCTCACACCACGGGTTTTTGGTTGTTCAGCCTTTGCACACGTTCACAGTAATAATAGAGGAAAAATGGACCCTAGAGCAATCAAGTGTCTTTATAGGCTACTCATCAACCCAAAAGAGGTACAAATGCTACCACCCACCTACCAGAAAATTCCTTGTTTCTACTGATGTCACTTTTTAAGAAAGGGAAACCATTTTTTACTCAACCTTATCTTTAGGGGGAGAACTCGGTGGTAGAAGATAAGGATAGAGACCTTTTTTTGCTGGACCTATCTTCTTCAAGTCCTGTAAACACTACTCCCAACTCTTCATCAAATCCTGTAAGTCCTACACCCACATCACCTCCTCGTGAAAGTGTTCCGAAAATTGGCTCTTCTATCCCACGAACTCAACCACCCCTTCCTATTCCTCATAACTTAGCAATTCCAATTCGTGACACTTGAGTTCAATACAGGTTCTGTATTGAACCAATACACTTGAGTTCAGTGTTCCGGTTCCAGACCCAGTACAGGTCCAAGATTCTTCTCCAAATCCTGAAAATGAGGTAACTAATTTTTCTGAACCTATTCCCCAACAGGAAACTGAGAGTGCTGATTATGATTTTGATATACCGATTACCATTCGGAAAAAACCACGAGAGTGCACCAAACGTCCCCTTTACCTATTGTCTCACTTTGTGTCTTTTGAAAAATTCTCACCACCTCATAAAGCCTTCCTTGTGAGTCTAGATAACATTTTAATCCCTAGGACACTATCTGAGGCATTATCCAACAAGGAATGGAGGAAAGCCATGAAAGTGGAGATGGAGGCCTTGGAGAAGAACAAAACATGGGAGATTGTGGAGTTGCCTAAGGGAAAGAAATCAATAGGGTGCAAATGGGTGTTTACGGTCAAGTATAGAGCTGCTGGATCTCTTGAGAGATATAAGGCAAGATTGGTTGCTAAAGGGTACACTTAGACTTATAGAGTAGATTATGAGGAGACGTTTACTCCAGTTGCAAAGATGAATACAGTAAGACTTTTGCTATCTTTAGCCACCAACTTCCACTGGGATTTGCAACAGTTCAATGTTAAGAATGCATTTCATGGTGATTTGGAGGAGGAAATTTATATGGATACTCCTAGTGTTGAAGGAGCTCTAGGCACTAACAAAGTCCGTAGATTAAAGAAGGCGTTATATGGTTTTAAACAATCATCAAGAGCTTGGTTTGGAAGGTTTGCGAAGGTGATGATAGCCACAGGTTACAAGCAAAGTCAAAGGGACCACACGTTGTTCATCAAGCACTCGGATGCAGGGGGAATTATAGCCTTGTTGGTGTATGTTGATGATATAATTGTAGCAGGAAATGATGAGCAAGAGAAGGAGTCTTTGAAGCGGTGTTTAGCCAAAGAATTTGAGATAAAACAAGTAGGAAAGTTGAAGTATTTCCTAGGAATCAAGGTGGCTCACTCAAAACAGCGAATCTTTATTTCACAGCGGAAGTACGTTACTGATCTCTTGAAGGAGACAGGAAAGCTGGCGTGCAAACCTGCTTCTACACCGATCAATCCGAATCATAAACTCGGGGAAGCAAAAGAAGACTCGATTGTGGAGAAAGAGATGTACCAGAGGTTAGTTAGAAAGCTTATTTATCTTACTCATACAAGACCAGACATAACCTATGCCGTGAGTGTGGTAAGCCAATTCATGCATGATCCAAGGGAAGTTCATTTACAGGGTGTCTATAGAATTTTGCACTATTTGAAAGCTAGCCCTGGGAAGGGAATTCTGTTTAAAAGGGATGCAAGGTTGGTGCTTGAAGCCTACACAGATGCAAATTATGCAGGATCACCAGTGGACAAGAGATCTACTTCGGGTTATTTCATTTTTCTTAGAGGCAATGTTGTCACATGGAGGAGCAAAAAGCAGAATGTAGTGACAAGGTCTAGTGCGAAGCAGAGTTTAGCGCAATGGCGCTAGGGATATGTGAGCTACTATGGTTGAAGATTCTCCTTAAGGATCTGAAGATTGAATGGGATGGACCTATGAGACTTTATTATGATAATAAGTTAGCAATTAATATTGCACATAATCTAGTGCAACATGACAGAACAAAGTAGATTGAGATAGACAAACATTTCATAAAGGAGAAGCACTAAATTATGTTTAAGGAAAAATTAATTGACATTCTATACCTCAAATTATATTTTCGGAACTCAATAGCAAAAGAATTTGGTAGTTGACTTTTTAAAATAAAAACTAGAAAAGCACTAAATTACCAAAATACCAAAATCAGAGGGCCAGATTGGAACAACGGTTCCAACCTATGTTTTCTAGGTTGGTTTCCAGAAACTCCAACTCCAATTAGCTACAGTACAAATCCCACATCTCTCTTTCTCTCTCTTCCATTTCTACAAAACCCAGACTTTAAAAGTCCATATATTTATCATTTTCTTGTCTCTAAAAACTCACAACGATGAGAGTAACGGAACAATATCCATATTGCTTATTTTTTTCCGAACAAATTTCAAGTTTTACTTACACTATTCAAATATCACAGTTCCATGCTCCAACTCCAACCTCTGTTCCAAACGGATCCAGATTTCAACATTGTCATGCTTTCACAAACCAAAACCTAAGCATGCATTGTCTCTCTAGAAGTGATAATATAGGCAAACTACTTGCAATCTAAACACTTCAAATTCTATAAAACTCAAAAAAATCTAAACATATTACACGATTTGCAGTTCTTTTTTCCCTTAAAAAAACAAAATAAAAAATTGAAAGAATGCAACAGGGAAACTCCCAATTAAAAGAGGGAAAAAATTAAATAGAACAAAAAAACTAAAAAACCAAAATTTTGAACTCTAAAGAAGAAGTAGCAAATTACGAGTCACAACAACTGCAAAAATGAACTCTCAAATTACACAATGTTAAGCAGCTCCTTTTTCACTTTCCTTTTTGAAATCAAAATTAAAACTTATACTCATCAAAATCGAAACTCCCAAATTAAAAATAATAAAATAAAATAAAACAGAGAATTGAGACCTGTTGTTGGATTCTGGCGAACTCGGTAGGCGACATGCGACTCATCTGCTCCTGGGCGATCCTAATCAACTCCGGATCCATCATGTTCATCGTTAATCTCAATTCCAAAAACAGATTTCTACTTTCGAATTCTTCTTAATCTTCAATTCCCACGTTCTAGTTCGCGCAAATCCGAATTCCAAAATTGGGAAATTCTGAGATTCTGGGGTTCAATTTTTCTTCGGGAATTCTTCAGGAGAGCCAGAGCAGGAATAAGCTTATATAATATATATGTATATATGCACACATACATATATATATATATATATGTATATATATAGGAAATGGAGAATAGTCAGAGTAAGAGAAAGAGAAGGGAACAAAATAAGAGTCGGATTCGGAATGAGGAAGATGGAAGTCGCGTAGAAAAAGCTTTAAAATTTGGTCTTCTTCTTCTTGTTTGTGTCAATTTTCAAAATAATTTGTGAACTTGTTTTAAGAGGACCTCAAAAAGGAAAGAATCGAATATGCGTCTCTATTTTTCTGATGAAATTACCTTTTTGCCCTCTCTTTCAATTTTCGAAAGAGAATTCGATGCATTAAACATTTGTGGTTGCTTTTGAAAAAATAAAAAAGAAGCAACACAACAACAACAGCCATTTGTGGTCCGCATCATTTACAACTAAGGCGAACTTTTTGTCTCCTGTACAAAGTTCTAATCTGAAAAGAGAGATTATTATTATACTATAATACTAAAGCAAAGGAACCTTTTCAATGTTCTTTCTACAGTGAATTTTTTTTTTCCTTCACTTCTTCATTTCAGCTGTTACAGTTTAGCACAGGAATGCACAGTAAATTTTGAGTGTAAAATGACAGTTTTGCCCCTAATTTCATCCAACCGGTTGAGCTTCCCCTCATTTTATTGTAGTGCCGGTTTTGCCCTTGGGTTTTGGCTGTTGGCTTCCCATCTCCACAGTGGATGGACAATGTTACCCTCCATACCCTAATTTTTTCTTTCCTTTCTTTCTTTCGCCGCCCCCTTTCCCTATTGATTTTCTCTCTCTATCTTTCCTCTCTTGACTTTCTCTCTCTACCGCTCTACCTCTCTCTGTTCATCTACTTCGGATTTTTGGGTTTTTTTGTTCCTTTGCCTACTCATTCTTTCTTTTTTGGTTTTGGTTTTTAGTGTTGATGATTTTGTCGCTGGTGTGGTTGTTTTCTCCGGTTGTAGAAGCTTGGTTTTTGTTCTTCATTTTCGGAAATTTTTTTTGCTTTTTGATATTGTTGGGTTATTGTGTTGAAGGTTTAGATATATTTTTGTGTTGGAAGTTTTATTTTTGATTTTTGTGTTGTTGTTTGTTCTTCGTTACTGATTCTGGGGTTTTTTTTTTTTTTTTCCGCGTTCCTCTCTCTCTCTCCGGTTATTTTGTTATTTTTTAACTTAGTTGTGTATATTTGTTTCATGGGTCTTCGTTTTTTTTCTTTTCCGCCCGAATGTTGAGTTTTGATCTTTGGAATTTTTTTGTTAAAATTTTTTTTTATTTTTTTTTTTTGTGGTTGTTTTCAAAGGCTATAAACTGTATTTTTTTTTTTGGTATTTTTTGTTCTTTTCATTGTTGTTTTCGTTTCAGTTTTTTTTTTTTTTTTGGGTCTTTTTGTGAATTTCATACTCTAATTCTTTCTTTCGCCGCCCCCTTTCCCTATCAATTTTCTCTCTCTCTCTTCCTCTCTTGACTTTCTCTCTCTACCGCTCTACCTCTCTCTCTTCATCTATTTCGGATTTTTGGGTTTTGAATGTTAGATTTTTGGGTTTTTTTGTTCCTTTGCCTACTCATTTTGTTCTTCCAATCATTCATTCATTTTTTTATTTATTTATATTGTTTAGGTTATTCTCAGTATGTTTTTTTGTGTTGCAAATGTACATTTCAATGTTTAGTATGTAGCTTTTTTTCATTGTTGTATTTATGTGGCCTTTTTTCGACCTCTCGGATTTTGCTTCTCATTTTTGTTTACTGTTTATGTTCTTCTTCTTTTTTTTGTTATGAGTATTTTTTGATTTGTTTTCGAAGTATTTGGAAACAAATCCAGAGTGCAAAAAAATGTGAACAAAAATTATGGTATGTTGCATCTTTTTCTTCTTCTTTATTTCGGCTCTGTTTTTGCTCTGTTCTTTTGTTTTTTTTTTTGTTTTTTGTTTTTTTGTTTTTTGGATATATGATTGTTGCTAATTACTTTTTGCATATTGGAATAACAATTGTGGCAAGATGAACCGATGCGAGTTTCAAGTGGAGCATTGAAGATTTTTTAACTGTTAGTTTGTATCTTTGTAGTTTTTAGTATTTTTTCTCCCCGGGTACTATGTTATTGATTTTGGTTCCAAATCTGATATTTGCATTTTGTGTGTTGATGATTTTATATTATATTTAGGATTTTTGGTGTTAGATGTTTTTATTAGGAGTTGTTTATTTTTTCTGTTAATTTTTTTTTTTTACAGTTTGCTTTTATTATAGATAGGACGTTTTTGTTTATAATGGTTAATTATGATTAAGTTAGTGTGTGTGATGTTTTGTTATCACCATTCTTTCTATTGAATTCCTGCAGAATTATTGTTCTCTTATGTCTAATAACCGTATTGCATGATTTAGTTAGATTTGAATGAATTGTTAGATGTGTTTTAACTATGTAGTTTCTTAGCTGTAATTCTAAGATTTGCCCCTTTTAAATTATCTGTTTTTTTTTTTTTTTTGTAACTTTTTTGTTGTAATTGTATTGTATGCTAGAAGTTTCTCATTTATTGCCCATGATTACTTTGACTCAGATTTTGTATAGATTTAACTTTATCATTAATGCAGCTGATTTTGTTAAAATTTGTTATCTTTTGTTTGTTTTATGTGAAAATTTTTTTCTCTCTCTCTTGCACCGACTCTTCTGATTTAGCCGGTTCTCTCTTTTAAATAAATGTTCTCCTCATTTATTGCTTCATCTCTTTCATTCACCATTAATGCTTCTGTAAACTTCTCTTCACTGTTTTCCCTTAAATTTTCGTTGCTCTCTGTTCAAAGCTGCTTTTTTATCCAAGTATATTTCTTATTTAAACGTTTTTATTAGTTTTCATTATTGTCTTATTATATCAGCATGTTTATTACTAAAATCATCATACTGTGAAGAAATTCTTTTTTTTTTTTTTTTTTTCTGTTTTGTTTGTTTTCTCTGTTTGTGGTTATTTACTCCCTTTTTTTTTTCCTACCCCTCTCCGCCCTGTCCCTCTCTCTGGTAGACAGTATACATAGCCTTTTTTTTTTGTTATCTATGAATGTTTTGTGATTATTATGTATAATATAAGGAGTTATTTACCCCCCCCCCCCTCCCCCCCCCCCCCCCCCCCTTTTTTTCCGCCCCTGTCCCTCCTCTCCCTCTCCCTGGCTAACAGTATACACACCCTTTTATTGTTATTTGTCAATGTTTTGTGATTATTATTTATACTATAAGTAGTTATTTACTTCCTTCTTTTTTTTTTTCTGCACCCCTTCCTTCCGTTCCTCAGCCTGGGCGACAATATAGACAGCCTTCTTTTCTTATTTGTGAATGTTTTGTGATTATTATTTATATTATATGTGGTTATTTACTCTCCTTTTTGTTTTTTTTTTCTGCCCCCGTCCCTCTCCCTTGCCGACAGCATACATACCCTTTTTTTTTCCTTATTTGTGAATGTTTTGTAATTATTATTTATATTATAATTTACATGACAATGATATATGTGATAAGCTTACTGTTTTGCTTTTTTTTTTTTTTTTTTTTTTTTTGTTTTCTGTTTTCTCTTATTATTGCTTCTGTGTTGTGTTGTTGTATATGTTTTTAAGAAGAAGTTTTGGATTAAAATTTTTGTATGCTATGATGATCTCTAATCAAATGTATAAGAATGCATATACCAGATTTATTGTTGAATTTGGTATATGTTGCTGAATATAGTATTATTGATAATATATGTTACATAACTGTTATATACTATTTGACCATCTTTATTGTTGCTGTGGATGTTTGAGATTTGTGTTAATTTTATTTTTCTGGCAATATAATGATACTGATATATCACTGTCTTTATATTATTGTAATACTGTAAATTTTTTTGAACTTTTTCTACTTTCTTCCTATTTTTTCTCTTCTTTGTTTCTGTAAATATAAATATATATCCATACTAATATATATAATTTAGACATCGTAATATAAATTTAAATATACAAAAAACAAACTAAATTCTGAAAGTTATTGTAAATATATTATCTTCTTTAATAAACTGTATTTAATATATATGATACTTTGTTTTTAATGTTTTTCTCTCAATACCGTGCAACACACGGGTATTAGACTAGTAACATACTAAAGGAGCGTGCATGAAACTGTTCTTTTTACAGTGTTACGACTTATTTGCTTTTTATTTCCAGTTATTTTTTCCTTGTTACAGTGTTATGCCGATTTTATTCTTTCTTTTTTGGTTAATTGATGATTTTGTCCTTGGATTTTAGTTACTTTTACAACTTACTACAGTGTTGGGACAATTTTATCCTTCTAAAATTGTTTATAGATGATTTTGTCCTTCCTTTGTAGCTGATTTTTCAAATAGCTACAGTAACTGGACATTGTTATCCTTTAATGTGCATTCTCGATTTTGTCCTTCGAATATGTGTTAAAGTGCAATGTGTGTACAGTGTATGAACTATTATGTCCTCAAACCTTAACATATCTCCTTCCCTTCTTTCTCTCAATTTTTCATTCTAGATTTTTTTTCTCTCTCTCTACTTTGCCTCTTTCTCGCACTACTCTCTCTCTCTCTCTCTATCACCCATTTCAGATTTTTTTTCCTCTCTCTACCTCACTGTCTTTCTACACTGTTCATCTTCTCTTTTCTTTTAATTCTAACATTTTTTCTGATCTTTGAATTAGGGTTTTTTCTTTGAGGATTGTTTGTTTGTTTGTTTTTTTTTTTGTCTGATTTCTGCTCTTTGTTGTTGGTGTTTTTTTCCGAACCCTAATTTTTTTCCCTATTTATCTTTTTTTTTTTTTTTTTTTTTACGATTTTGATATAGGGTTTTTCTTTTCAGATTATTATTTTTATTTAGTTTTTGCTTTGCGTTATTCATATTTTTCTTTGAACATTAATTTTTCTTTATTTTTTCTATTTATTTTTTTTCTACTTTCTGAGATTTAAATTTTAAAGTTTAGTTTTTTATTCATCTTTTCTTCGTATTTTGCTATTTTTATTAATGATTTTTGTTTCCACATTTCCAATTTTTAATTTCATTATTTTCATTCTCTTTTTTGGGTTTGTGCTTGGTTTTTTTGGCTTTTCCATTTGTTGGGTTTTGTTTTTTAGATGTTATAGTTAATACGAACTAGTGTAGGGGATTTATTGAAACCCTTGAATTCAGAATATGGTAAAGTAGCTCCTGGGTGGGGAACTACTCCTTTTATGGGTATTGCAATGGCTCTATTTGCGATATTCCTATCTATTACTAGCCTCACGAATAATTTCATTACCCTCAAGAGCAATGAACGATTTGAAGACCTATTGATTCTAACAACTGATTGCAGAGTTGATCATTCGGACCTTTCAATTCATAGATGTGGATCTCGGACCTATGAATGGGGACAATTAGGATAAGCACGAAAATTAAAGATAATCTAATTAAAGTTTATTTCTTTTCTTTTTGTAAAAAATAAAAAATAAAAATAATAATAGGATCTGTTTTTGGTTTTGTTGTTTTTGTCGAATCTTTTTTTTTCCACCTTTTGAGTTTTTTTTTTTTCCTTTTGTTTTTATGTTTTGTTTTTATTTTTAATTATCGTGATAATTTTATTTCTCTATCTCTACATAACCGGAGAAATTTTTTATATTATTTTTTTATATTATTATTATTATTATTATTATTATTATTATTTTACATTTTCATAATTGAGGGATATCCTAGAAAAAAAAAATTAAAGACAAAAAGGATGAAGGAAAGTATGGGTATGTTCTGCTTTCTTTTCTTTTTTTTTTTTTTTTTTTTTATAAGTTATTTCTAGCTTTTTTTCTTTCCAATTTTATATATATTGTTTTTTGCTTTTTGATTTATGTTAATTTATTTTTTTAGGTTATGGTGATGATGGTACAAAATGGATGCATTAGGAATGCAAAGAGAACTATTCAAGACCTTTTTTTTTTTTTTTTGTGTTATGTTTTTGGTTTTTGCAATTTTTCCCCTGGTAATATTTGATTTTGTTTGGTTTAAAATATTTGTTTTTTTATTGTTGTATTTGTGATTGCATGTCGTTTTGGGAGTTTGCAGTTTAGTTTTCATATTTTACATAGTTTATTTTAGTGTGAGGGTGGTATTTTTTTTCTTATGCAGATTGTATAACGACCCCTCACGGACCATTACAGTTGACTTATTATTTACTCATTCATCTCTTATAAATTTGGGGAAAATATTAAGCTTAAAATAAAAGCCTTAACGTAACGGAAAACTTTACCTAGATAATTTTAGAAAACTCTAGAATTTTTTTTTAAACTATATCAAATTAACCTTCATAATTAATATATTTATATATTTTTAAAACCCAATTCATGAAATAAAATTTAAGTCCATATGAATCATCCAATCAAATAATAATAAATTAAAGTCTTAAAACTTTATTTGAAATTAAAATGTCCATATTAGGACCATTACTCCCGTTTTCCTATCACATATCGTCCCGCTATCCGCTCCAAGCTCCTCCAACACTATATCTTACCATTTCCTTTATCTGCAACATGAATTAACATATATAAGCAAGGGCTTAGTAAGACACTTAAATCTCACAAATGTAAATAAACATTTTTTTTATCATCATAAATATAAAACATCATTTAAAAAAAACTTTTTAACTTTTAAAACAGTCATATATTGGGTCCAGCGTTGTACCATCATAACGCGCTAGTCACGGAAGGGTTGGGGTAGCAAATCCCAAACCAACGGTGACAAAAGTCCGCTCTTCGGACAACATCATCATCATCATCATCATCATCATCAAGGGTGTACAACGTCATTTTAAAACATAAAGTACATATACATACCATATCTATACTTTTCATTAAAACGTTATCATAGGAGAAGCATTATTTAAGAACATCATAACATCATCATCAACATCAAAATATATACTTTTCAAATCTTTAATTCATGTTACAGGTGAGAGTGCACTTACTTAAACGCTTTACTTAACCTTTTCAAATTTTCTTGATGGTGACGTGCGATTGAGGTTTCGTGTGCTCGCCTTTAGAACCGTTCATGCCATGAATAATAAATATAATAAAATCAATAAAAGCTCATAATAATTCATCAAACACATCCATCATGTCATAGCAGCGCCTAAAAGGCCTATTTCATCATTCAATTACCTCAAAACACAAATATTGAACAATTTCATGAAATTACAAATCTTTACAAAAACTGTCAGCCAGATCTTTGTCCCTTCAAAAATTCATAAAAATTCATACAAGGCTCCGAATGATCTAAAACCAATGTAAATGAAATTAGACTTCCATATTTTTCTAACGGTACCTAATTCGTTAAAAACAGAGACCGTTTGGACCCTAAAAAATAGTTTTGAATCTAATAACCAAAATTTTACAGAAACTAGCAGCCGTACCTCTGCCTACTTGAAAAATCACACAAATTAATATATGTGTCTAAAAAATCTGAAACTGATTCCAAATGAAAGTAGACATCCATATTTTTCTAAAAATATCAAATTCATTAAAAACGGAGACTGTTTGGATCCTGAAAAATGGTGTTGAAATCTGATCATTAAAAGTTTACCGAATTCGGCAATCCGACCTCTGCCTATTTGAAAAATTATAAAAATTCATACATATCTCCAAATGATATGAAACTGATTTTAAAAGAAATTAGACATCTAGTGCTTTCCAACAATATCAAATTCATTAAAAAAAAGAGTTCATTTGCACCCTTAAAAATAGTTTGGAAAACTTGTCATAAAATCTGGAAACTCCAGTAGCAGTGGTCAAATCTGAAAATCATTAAAATATAAAAATTATCACTGCAACGTAAATGATTCATATACACACACCCAAAACAGCCCTCAGATATGTTTCTAACATATAATATATTAAATCACCAAACCAACAAAATTATGAATTAATAAATCAAAAACCCTAAAATTGTCTTGTTGACAAAATACAATAAACCATCGTCAATCAATCGTATAGCCTCCCTCAATCATCATTTAATAGATATTTCTCATCCTTTCCTCAAACTATCATGAAGAAACTCATTGAGAAAATCATCGAACCCCTCGAAGGATTCCAAACCAAAACAAATAATAAAATCATCATCATCAAATAATAACAAATCATACCTCGATGAATCTTTATTTCGGCTCCAAAGATTAAGAAAAAAAATCAAGAGACTAATGATGGAGTTTTGGTGACTAGTTGATGAAGGGCGGATAGGTGGAGGCGAAGGAGACAGAATAAGGCATAGAGGGATTGGGAGAGAATATGCATGAAAAAAAACAAGAGTAGACAATTATGGACTTAATTGGGAATTAATTGAGAATTAATTTTCTGATATAATATTTGGTTATGGCTGTCACTTTGGGCAAATAAAGTTGACATGCAATTAGCAGATTAAATGGAATGCAAAAATCTCTCCTTTCCCTTTTTTTTTTTTTTTTTTTTCCTTCACGGATTCCATCTAATTCTTCTCTGATTAATACTTTCCTTCTTTTCCTCCTTTACATTTTCATTACCGCACATAATATATATATATATATATATATATCAAACTCACCCATATGCACAAAGCCACATATGAAGATGTATAAATATCAATAATATAAAAAGTATTTAAATAAAGATATATATATACAGTCCAATATATATATATATATATAAAATACACTTGTAACATATAGTACAAATATAAACATCTAGTATAACCGTATAACAAAATATGGAATATATATGCTTTATATAACTTACAAAAATGAATGCAACAATTTCTTATATATATATATATATATATTAAGCCATCACAAAAAATTATCAAATCATCTTAAAAAAAATTCATCAATTTGGCATGAACATTGTTCTAGCACATCGAGTCCTCGTCACGTCACCTGTGAAAAATAACTCAACATAACATTAGAATTAATAAATTGCTATCTCATCACATTATCTATATTAATTTTAATGTTAATTTTCTAACGTTAATGTTAGGTAGAATTTGGGGCGTTACAGATTGTGTTTGAATAGTTATTGTCTGAATATTCTGATATTGGTATTTTGGATTTCTTTATGTTGCATGTGTAATCTATTTTTTGATTGGGAGTTCAGATTGTATTATTTTGTTATATCATAATGAGTTTTTAAGTTTTCTTATTACTCAAATTTCTAGATTTTTAATGTTATTTGTTATTACAGCTTTTATACTGAGATATTTTGTTCTGTTTTTGCTGATATGTCCCAGACATGTAATGCTTTTATATTGGTTATTTTGATTTGTAACTATGTAATTCGTTGGATTTCCTTCATCTCTTGCTATTTATCATCGGTTTTGTACGAATTTTATGTTGTTTAGTTACAGCTAAAGCAATTGTTACAGTTTTTTATTGCCTAGGTTTGTAGATTGGTTGTGTTGTTTCTTATTTGCAGTTTTTGTACTGAGATTTGTTGCTTTGTTTTAGGTGATATGTCCCTGTTATTTAATGCTTTCATACTTTCTTTTGTGATCTGTAGATGTGATATTTATTATGGGTTTGTGATTTTTGATGAGCCATTACCATTTTTCCTGAAACTTTTTACACATGTAATTTTGTTATTGATAATTCTGAACACATTTTTTTTATTTGTAATGCACTGATTTGTTATAAATCTGTTATTCAGTGTAAGTTATCATGTTTTCCTCTAATTTTTTCCAGATTTGACTATGTTATATATATATATAATCTGTGTTTTTTCTTTTCTTCTTCAAAAAAAAAAAAAAATCCTTTTTTTTTTCAAATATCTCATTTACCAGATTGTTTTATTATAAATAGAGTAGTTCTTTGCTTGCTGCTTAACCCTTATTCTCAGCTATTTTCACCTTTTCTATACCTTATCGTCTACACCTTTATTTTGTTCTCACCTAAAATCCTTCTTTGCTACCTTTTTTAAACTAAGTGCTATGTTTTTATCCCTCTTTTATTTCTACTTGAGACTATTTATTACTTTATGTGTTCTGTTTTAAAGTTTAAGTGCTTTTACTTATCAGCTTTTTGTGGAGAAGTGCTTTTTCACCGAGGTAATTTTCTTATTTATGTCTTTTTCTTCCCGTTGATGATTGATTCTTCATTTATATCCCTTACCTGCTATTAATGATTAGTTTATTATGTTATGATGATTATGTTATATTTAATATAGTTAGGTTCTTATGATTGATAATTTATGATTATTTAAGCTAGCATAATAATAATATGATAACTGAGATTCATAATAGTTTCCTGTTTTTAGTGTTAATCTATACAAAACGTGTTAGTTTTACTGTTAATATTATTGACTTTATTAATTGTTTTCTGTTATGCTATGTTGTTTTTTAAACAAAAATAATTCTTTATTTGTTTTATATGTTGTTTTTCTTTCCTTTAATATTAATTACTTTTTTCTTTATAGCTATTGATAGTTTTTTTTTTTTTTTTTTCCGTTATGTTTTTCTTTAGTTTATTAATATATATATATATATATTTTTTCTTTTTAGTTTTTTTTTATGGGTCTGATATTTTGGTTTGGTTGATGATTTTATATTCATTCTGGTAATTGTTTATCTGTTTCTTTAATAGTTTTATTACTTTAACTATTATTTTACTATGATTATTATTATAACTACTACTATAAATACATCTTATTATTATTACTATATTATTACTACATACTAAAGGGGCGTGAATAGTTACTGTTCTTTCTACAGTGTTTAGGCAATTTTGTTCTTCTTATTGTTATTATGTATTATACTAAAAAGGTTTTGATTTTGTTATTGTCTTTTACTTTTTGTTTTTCTAACTACTTTTTCTTTTCTGGATAGTTTAACACTAGTTTAATGCCCGTGCATTGCACAAGAGAGGAAAATAAATAAACGAGAAAATAAAATAGCATTTAAAAAAAACAGTTGGTTAAGAGAAATAATATAATTACAATAAGTTTATTTTCTTTTAATACTTATTATTAAAATATTAGAATATATACACTCAATTTTATATTAAAATGTCGGAGTTATATATACAAACAAACACACACACACACATATATATATATATATGTTTACAAATAAAGTTGTTGCAATTGGAACATTTTTAGTTGAAATGCTATCAACCATGTTTAATTTTCTTCAGCTTTTCTTCTGATCTGCCATGGTGGAAAAAAATATTAATTATTTGATATTTATAAATAAAATTGAAATAAGTATGGTTATATATTATGTAATTATATAGAAAAGATAATTGTACCTTATTTCCTTTCGTTTTTTGGATTAGTTAGCTGAAGATGTTTTGATTTCTATTGGAGGATGATGCTGTTGAGGGCTAATATAATAATAAAATACTTGTATGATAGTTTGTAATTTATGAATATATATGTTGAGTAAGGAAATTAAAAAATTTTGAAACTAATAATGAATAGTAATGTACCTTAATTCAACTTCTACTTTTATTGGTTGGGTGAAACAGAGAATTTTTTTTATTTTTTTTTATTTTTTTATTTTTTTATATATTTTTTGCAGTTTTTTTTGCTTTCTGGCTATGGTATCTCTAGGTCCAAAGATACTAGTGGTGGTAGGACGTCTTTGAGGAATTCAGTTGGTGGTACAGGCAATAACATTAGTAATTCATCATTGTCAAAGGTTTTTACAACTGTTGCATCAATTAAAGCACATTTTGGATGAAATTGAATTAGAAATATTTTTGATATGCATTTAAGTTGATCGAGGAGAGGGGGAGTGATGTTTTGGATCAGTGTATCCATCTAGAATTGTCAGTATGGAGCAAGGTTTATTCACTAGTGATTGGATAGTATTTCCAAACATGACAATATTAATCCCGCCAATGTTGTCTCGATTCAAGCATTGATTTTGTACCTGTTATAAATATTTAAAATCTATTTAATTTTTAATTGCTTATAAATTTTTTTAATTTTTAATAATAAAGGTAAAGAATATTACCAGCTAACTGTCATTGTAGTTAAATATACATAGGTATCGCACCACCATGATGTCCCTGATTGTTTGACCTGTCTGTAGCAACGTGGAGAGGCATTGTAGAACCAACATTATCGTGCATCAATATCAGTAATGCTTGCTTTTGTAGTAAATTTTGTGTCATGTTGTTTGAATAAAGAATATTTAATAAATTATATATAATAATTAGGGTGTACTAAATAAATACTTACCTGATTTTAAAGTCTATTCCTTGAATGGAATGACTAAATCTATAAATAGGTAATATATTAAATAAAGTAAATTTATTAAGAAAATTATAAAATATAAATAATTATAATATTCTCGCAATAAATATTTATAATCCCATTTTTTTCTTTGATTCGGCGATGTCTGAATCAAAATAATATAATGTTCCAGTAGTACTTGCTACGTAAAGTCGTCCTGTATATTTATAATTATCAAAACTAATGATTGAAAATGTTTATTATTGTCATTTAAGATAAATCTGTAGTATTTTTTTATTGTGTATATACTTACCAAGATATTGTTCGGCTGCCATGGCTGTGAAGGCGATCACAACTGATTCGAACATTCTTTGAACTGCATTTTCATCAAATTTTTCTCCAATTTCTCCCCAAAGAGTTATGTTAAGTGATTCTTTTGTGTGAAATATAATAAATTTAAATTAATAATTTATTAATAATTGATTGTCAATCTATTGAAAATATGTTTATAATAACATGTAATTTATAGTTACATGATATCCTGAATTGTTAGATTTTGCCTTTTGACTAGTATGTCGTCTATATTGGATTCTTTGATGCCTTTGACAGATATGAGACTATCAATAACAGCTAACATAGCATTATAAATATAAAGTTATTATTTATTGATAGTAATATTATAAAGTCATAATTTTTTAGTTAATAAATGTGGATATAATATATTATTTACCTGAAAGAATGTTGTTAATGTCAACTCTTGATGTTAATAGGTTGTACTCCATAAAATTAAATTTGTACTGAAGTCTTTCAGGAATATCTTCTTTGACTTCTTTGAAAATTGTGGATCGTGCAAATTGTAACATTGCTTTCTGTGGAATAATTTTGTATATTTGTTTGTTACTTGTAATGAAGAAACTACTGATTTCATATACGTTGCCTGCTTATATTTTGTTTGTTATGAAACCAGTCTTTTTTGCATGATCGAATCCATGTATTGCTTCATCCTGAAAATATTAATTTATTATTATTTAAATATTTATTAATAATATAAATAGTTTATTATTAATAAATATAAGATTAATAAAAAATAAATTCACTTACATGTTCATCTATTAATAAGCAATCAAAGCTTATAAGACAACTAGTATTGTAATTTGTGTTCCTCCGTAAATGGCAAATTCAAGCACAAATAGTCTGATGTGTTTCTCCTGGTTTTAGTACTCGTAGTGGATTGAACATTTTCTATAAATAATAAAGACATATAAATACATTTGTTTAAGAATTTATGAATTGAATTCAAAATTTAAAAATTATAACAATCATCTAATAATATAATTATTGAAAGAAAATTTATTTCCTATTATAGATTTTTTTTTCTAACTGATTATTTATTTTGATTAATATTATGTAATATTTTTTGTAGACAATATTTTTAATATGAGTTGGATATTTATTAATTGAGTTGTGTATTAAAATATGTAAACCTTTTGTTGATGTTACTCTTGATAATGCAACATATAATTATCCACGACTAAAAATTTCATCTTCTAAATTGAGTCTAACTTTATTTAATGATTAACCTTGACTTTTATTTATTGTCATAGCATAACATATTTTTAAAGGGAATTGTCATATTTTTAACACAAAAGGCCATGTAGATTCATTTATTGTCATCTCTATTCTTGATATATAAACCTTTTCATTTATGTCATCAGAATTAATAATACAGCCTTCAACAATTCTATTTGTTAATTGTGTTATAATAAGTCTTGTATCATTGCATAATCCCATTGATTGGTTAAGATTTCGCATCAACATGATAGTAACTCCAACTTTTAATTCTAATTCATGTGGAGGTAGTCCATTAAAAAAGTATGTGTAAAAGTTCAGGAGGATATAAAAGATTTAGCTCATCGAGATTTTCAGATGATGAAAGAATAGTATCATAATTGTAATAAATTTTTGTTTCTGTTGGTACTAAAGATAATAAATATTTATTTATTTCATTAGTTGTTTTACTTTTGGGTGTAACAATTGCACATTATTTTAAATAATCAATATTATCAAAATTATCATAGAAATTTTCGTATATAGAAATGTGTTGAATAGAATTTGTATTAAATGATATTATGTATTTTTCAGGTATTTTGATCCAAGTAGCATCTTCATTTTTGGGATCTTTATGCTATTTGCGGTTCTATTACCAACACTTAAAATCCATTCAGAGAAGTTATTAATTTTTGTTTGTTCATTAGTACAATAATTACATTTTTTTAATCGCATGTTTTCTGTTAAGGTAAATATACAGAAATATGACCAAAGATAAGAATTGTTTATAGTCACATCAATAATATTTTCTTTTGTACCAGTTGGAATAACATGTAATATTTGTGTAGAATCACCACCTAATATAACAGTCATTCCTCCGAAAGGATGATCAAAATTATTTCTTAGATCTTGCATTGTTTTGTCTTAAGCTTCAAAACAATATTTATTAGTAATAAGTGCTTCATTTCATAAAATCAATATTGTTTTTTCAATTAATTTTGCTAGTTATGTTGATTTTTTTATCTGTCAAGTTGAAAATTTATCAATTAAAAGTAGTATACGAAATGTTAAATGTGCAGTTCGACCTTTTTGTAATAATAATGATGATATTCCAGATAATGCTACAGCTAAAATAATTTCACAATTTGATCTTATTTTATTAATAATTGTATTTTATAAATATGTTTTACATGTGCCGCCATAACTATATATGAAAAATAAATTTCTATTTTTATTTTCAATTACTTATAAAATTTGATTGTAAATAAATTGTTGTTCTTGATTTAAATTTCATACTAAATTAATATTTCTTCTTTTAACTTATGTTTATCATAATTGAGTTCTTCTCTTAGAAGATTATTGTTTAAATCTTCAATTAATGATCCAGTGGAAGCAGAAGATTATAGTGTGCTAAAGAAGATGAATTTAAATTAAGTAATTTTTCTAACTCATATAGTACAAAATTATAAGATTCATTTTCAGGAATTTCAAAATTTGGGTTGTTAAATAACAACCTGATTTTGTATAGAATATCTTCACACATTAGTTTCCAGAGTTTTTGCAAAAAATTTATTAGATCAGAAATATTGCCGAATAATAATATGACAATGAAAAGTTGACGAAGTTGGGTAGATATTGACCAACATGATGCTTCTTTTATTTATTCATCACATTCTTTATCATTTCCTAACGAACCTAATGCATGGCAAGCTGTTTGATTTATAGGATAAACAATATTATTTATTGTTCGTAGTGATTCATAACTTATTGCACCTTTTTGATGATTTAGTAATAATTTTAAGTAATATAATTCACCAGAGTTTGGATGAATATACAATGTTCTTTCTATAATATGTCCATTATGTCGATAAGTCCAAATATCTTTAATTTTCCAGACCCATTTTGTTGAAAATTCTATATAAGTAAGTTGTCGAGCATCTTTATTAGTTTTATTAATTTCCATCCATTTGGTTAATATTGTTTTTTGAATTTGTGATTGTTGTATTATATTATGTAATTGTTGATTTTTACGAAATGTAATGTTTTGCATATTTGGTAAGTGAATTGAAAGTAATTGAATAGTTGGATTTCTATGGTGGATTGGATATTCAACGATTCTCTAAATTACTTTATAAGGTGTAATATATCGACAATTAATATAAGCTTTTATTTTATCAACTTATTTATAATTCGTTGTTTCGGTATTTTCGCTAACAATATTATCTTCGATAACAGCTCTTATTATATCTGGGTCTTTTGTTAAATATTTATTTAAGTATTTAATAAGCATAGATTGAGAACATATTTTAATATTAATATGTGCATAATATTTTAAGCATAAAGTTCGATTATATGGAACAACATATCTATTCTCAAGTTTAATTCATTCTTTAATAACATTGAATTCTGTATCTCTACGACGATTAAAAACAAAACTATTTTCTTCTATAGTTGTTTCATTCTTTATTTGTTTTGGAAATTTATTGGAACATTTTGAATTTTTCATGCATGGAGCAGATGTTTTTGCACATCCACATGGTCCATGTATCATATATTCTCTTATAATGTTATAACCTAAAGGATCTTTTAGTGGATCTGGAATTTCAGTAGAAATGAACTTATCTATTTGTGTAGGATCATGATATTTATATTTAAAATATAACCAAAATAACATATGACAGTGAGACAAACCATGTTTTTGAAATTCCACCACATATAAATCTAATATAAAAGGAAAAAAAAGTTAAAACATAGAGATAAAAATATTTTTAATAAAAGATTATAAAAATACTTTGTAATTATTTTTTAAAATTATATAAAATGAATTAACTCACCTGCTATAATAGTCCGAAAATTTGTCCCGACTTTATTGTATATAACAAATGATTTAATATTATTTTAAATATTTTACTTACAATATCTTGTATATCTTCATATTTTTGTCCTAGAATAATAGTTAAAACGCTTTTGATTTCTGGCCATTTATGATATGTTAAAAAATATTAACAGATTAATACTAAAAAACAACCTAGCATAACAAAAAACAATTAACAAAGTCAACAATATTAATAGTAAAAGCTAACATATTTTGTACAGATTAATACTAAAAATAGGAAACTATTATGAATCTCAGTTATCATATTATTATTATGCTAGCTTAAATTATCATAAATAATCAATCATAAGAACCTAGCTATATTAAATATAACATAATCATCATAACATAATAAACCAATTATTAATAGTAGGTAAGACATATAAATGAAGAATCAATCATCAACGGCAAGAAAAAGACATAAATAAGAAAAGTACCTTGGTGAAAAAGCATTTCTTCACAAAAAGCTGAAAGTAAAAGTACCGAGCTTCAGAATAGAACACAGAAAGCAATGAATAGTCTCAAATAGTAATAAAAGAGTGATGAAAAACAGAGCACTCAGTTTAAAGAAGGTAATGAAGTATTTTAGGTGAGAACAAAAGAAAGGTGTAGACTATAAGGTATAGAAAATGTGAAAATAGTTGAAAATAAGGGTAAAGCAGCAAGCAAATGACTACTCTATTTATAACAGAACAATCTGGTAAATGAGATATTTAAAAACAAAAAAAGATTTTCTTTTTTCGAAGAAGAAAAGAAAAAACTCAGATTATATATATATATATATATATATATATATATAACAGAGTCAAATCTAGAAAAAATAAGAGGAAAACATGACAACTTACACTGAATAACATATATAGTATAACAAATCAATGCATTACAAATCAAAAATGTATTCAGAAGTATCAATAGCAAAATTACATTAGTAAAAAGTTCCAGGAAAAACATTAATGGCTCATCAAAAATCACAAACCGACAATAAATATCACATTATAGATCACAAAAGAAAGTACGAAGCATTAAATAACATAGACAGATCAGCTAAAATAGAGCAGCAAATCTCAGTACAAAAACTGCAAGTAAGAAATAACACAACCAATCTACAAATCTAAGCTATAAAAAAACTATAAAATTCCTTTAGTTGTAACTAAACAACATAAAATTCCTAGAAAATTGATGATAAATAGCAAGAGATGAAGGAAATCCAACGACTTACATAGTTACAGATAAAAAAAATTAATGTAGAAGCATTAAATGTCTAGGACAGATAAGCACAAATATAATAAAATATCTCAGTATAAAAGCTGCAATAACAAATAACATTAAAAATCTAGAAACTTGAATACTAAGAAAGCTTAAAAACTCATTATGATATAACTAAATAATACAATCTGAACTCCTAATTAAAAAATAGATGACATATGCAACATAACGGAAATCCAAAATACCAATATCAGAATATTCAGACAAATAACTATTTAAACACAATCTACATAAGAAATAAATACCACTCTCACACTAAAATAAACTAACGTAAAAAAATAATGTGAAATATGAAAACTAAACTTCAAACTTCCAAAATGATGTGCAATTACAAATACAACAATAAAAAATAAATATTTTAAACCAAACATAATCGAATATTACCGAGGGGAAAAATTGCAAAAACCAAAAACATAAACCCAAAAAATAAATAAATAAAAAGGTCTTGAATAGTTCTCTTTGCATTCCTAATGCATCCATTATGAACCATCATCACTGTAACCTAGAAAAACAAATTAACATAAATCAAAAAGCAAAAAATAATTTATATAAATTTGGGGAAAAAACAGCTCGAAATAACTTATAAAAATAAAAAAAAAAAAACAAAACAAAAACAAAGCAAAACATACCTATATTTTCCCCCATCTTTTTTGTCTTTAATTTTTTTTCAGGATCTCCCTCAGTCATGAAAATGTAAACTAATAATAATAATAATAATAATAATATAAAAAAAACTTTTCTTCGATGATGCAGAGATAGAGAAATAAAATGAATCACAATAATTAAAAACAAAAACAGAAAAAAAAAAAAAAAACAAAAGGAAAAAAAACTCAAAAGGGTAAAATAAAGATTAAATAAAAACAACAAAACCAAAAATAGATCCTATTATTTTTTATTTACTATATTTTACAAAAAAAAAAAATAAATAAAAATAACTTTAGTTAAATATATACAAGCAAAAGATAAAAATTAACTATACCATATAAAAAACAAAACCCAACAAATGAAAAAGTCAAAAAAACCAATCACAAATCCAAAAAAGAGAGATTAAAAAAATAAGATTGAAAATCGGAAATGTGGAAATAAAAATCATTAAAAAATTATAAAAATAACAAAAATACAAAGAAAAGATGAATAAAAAACTGAACTTTAAAATTTAAATCTCAGAAAGTAGAAAAAAAGTAAATAGACAAAAATAAAGAAAAAATTATTGTTCAAAGAAAAAATATGAACAATGCAAAGCAAAAACTAAACAGAAAAAAAATCTAAAAAGAAAAACCCTAAATCAAAATTGTAAAAAATAAAAAAAGACAACAAAAAGACAACAAAAAAAAAAATATATATATATATACAAAGTCAAATTTCAAGAAAAAAAGGGGAAAAAAAGAACATAAAAAGGGAAAAAAATCTGGCTCGGAAAAAAAAGGCAACAGTAAAGAGTAGAAATCAAACAAAAAATACAAACCTCAAAAGAAAAAAACCCTAAATCAAATATCATAAAAACTGTTAGAATCAGAAGAAAAGATAAGATGAACAGTGTAGGAAGAAAGTGAGGTAGAGAGAGGGAAAAAAAAAATCTAAAATGGGGGATAGAGAGAGAGAGAGAGAGAGCAATGCGAGAAAGAGGCAAATTAGAGAGAGAGAAAAAAAATCTGGAATGAGAGATGGAGAGAAAGAAGAGAAAGAGATATGCTAGGGTTTGAGGACATAATAGTCCATCCACTGTACACACATTGCACTTTAACACATCTTGGAAGGACAAAATCGAGAATGCACATTAAAAGGGTAACAATGTCCAGTTACTGTAGCTATCAGAAAAAACAACTACAAAGGAAGGGTAAAATCGTCCATAAACAATTTTAGAAGGACAAAGTTGTCCCAATAGCAAGCTGTAAAAGTAACTAAAGCCCAAGGAGAAAATCGTCAATTGATAAAAAAAGAAAGGGTAAAATCGGTATAACACTGTAGCAGAGGGAAAAATAACTGGTAATGAAGGGCAAAAAAGTCAAAACACTGTAGAAGGAACAATAACACTCACGCCCCTTTGGTATGTTATAATAATATGTTTTTTTTCTTTGCATTTTGTTTTAATGAAAAAAAATCTTTGAATTTTCCTTTTCTACATTTATTTTTGAACGTTCTGTTTTCATGCAAATTTTCTTCTTTTTTTTTTTTTTTTCCTTCAAGTAACTAAAGCTTGCTATGATGATCTTTATTTAAGTATAATGCATATACCTGATTTAGTGTTTAGCTTGGTATATGTTGATGAATTTCATATTAATGTTAGCATGTGTTTGATAACTGTTGATTATAATTTAGCACTTTTTATTATTACTGTGAATGTTTGGGATTTGTGTCATTTTTGGTTTTTCATAATCTATTCTTTTCACATCAAATAATTACACTACTTTACTTTTGTCAAAGTTTTACTTCCTCTATTGTTTTTTCCTTTGTTTCGTTTCTTCTCTGTATTTACCATAAATATTTACTAAATTTGTTTTTACATATATCCCTAAACATTTTACTTAGTAACTAAAAATGATGTCGAATTATATTCCAGTTATTATTAACATGTTCTGCTAACAATAAAGAAAAACAGATATGAGCTTGCTATAAAACGTATCTCATATTAATAATAATTAATTTTTGTATCTTGTCATATGCTATTTATCATGCTATAGATTGATAATTATTCTATCTATATTTTGGTTTTCTTTTACTTTTGGATATTTAATCAAATTTCGCTGATAGTAACAGTATTGAATGTTAAATTGTTTGTTTAATTTGGTATACATTTATGAATGCATTATAAGTATATGTTTTTGTATTTTTATTATGTGCCTTTTGTTATGATTATAAATGTTTCCTTGCTTTTTTTTTTAATGTTTATTTTTTCTTTTTTTATGACCTGGGGGGTTCTTTTCTTTTCCTGTTTACGTAGAAAGTTGAAATATTTAAATTTGTTACATCAATTTTTGTATGTAAATATTTGTGGAATTTGAAATTGTTATAATTTCTATTGTATGATTTTATTTGTTTTATGATATAATTTTAGAATGTAACATGACATTTTTACTTTGTACAAATTTAAATTTGGACATTATGGTGATTCAAAACATTTTTTATTTATTTTATTTGTTTAAAATAGATTTCATATGTCTATTAACTAAATAATTATATTAAATGTAAATATATATTCAACTATTTATGATGCAATTTATTAACATAATTTTAATGAACAACTGTACAAAAAAAATGACAGAGAAAATAACTACTTAATTATTAATATCTAAAAAATAAAAAATTGCATTAGTGAAATACATTATAAATATATGTTAGAAAAAAAGTTGAATAAATACGATTAAAATGTATTAGTTAATTACATTTGATATTATGTATATTGGTATTCACTTTCTCATTATTTAAACAACAATAAATATGACCTTTCTAATAAATCATATTACAAAAGGCAGAAAAAAAAAAACAAAAAGATTTTATTCATTATTCGTCACCATTGAAATAAAAAAATAAAATAAATAAAGTCTTATAAACATATAGAAAAAAAATTACATAGTAAAACTGTAATATTTTAAAAAGAAAACATTAATATACATTAACTTATATATTAAGTTATATATTAAAGATAAAACACGATACAAGAATCTTAAGTAAAAAAAAAAATGATATCTAAACCATTATAAATTTATTCAAAGATAACTAGTATAATTTTTTTTTTTACTATTTTGATAAAATTTCATGATATAAAAGAAAAATGGTTGGTTATAATGAGATTATATTTTCCACCTATTATTTTAATATTATTACTGATGGTTTCATTATTTTTAAATGCATAATGTTTTTTTTAATTTTATTGAGTAACATTCTTAATTGTCTTCCTCCTATTAATTTGTTTTGTTTAAATAAATTATTATATTTATTTATTGTTTAAATTTTTGGAATTTTAATTCTATTAATCATTTGTAGTTTTTTAGTTAAAATATATCATAATTTTTACTAATAATGAGAATATATTTTTTATTTTTTATCTTATTATTTTGCTTCATAGTGTTATTTTTTTTATCATTATATTATTTTTTGTTTTAGTTTTGTTATGAACAAAATTTGTCTTCATTATTATTATTATTATTTTCCATCTAGGTTTATAATAGTTACATTTTAATAACATTTATTTTTCTTTCTTTCTTTCTTTTTTTTTTTGAAAAAATGATGAAAAGAAATTTTCAGAAAGACGTTAATTAATCAGGTCATTCGAAGCGTCGTAAAATTCAATTTTTTACAAGTAACAGTGATTCATCTACATCTACAAACTCGTATTTTTCAATATTCAGTTTGAAGAATCAAATGCAGAACCTGCTGACTGGTTATCGAACCAAATTTATTCAACTATCTCCAATATACAATATTGACCAAAGACCTTCAAATCTATGTTTGGAGGACCATAATGCACCATCGATTCAAAAAAGTAAGTTCTTAATCTTAAATTTTAGTTTTATTTTTTATAAAATTATTTAATTAAATAAAATTTCATACTAACACCTTCAAATTTTTTTCTTTTGTATAATATAAACTTCTATTCAAATTCAGACAATGAATATATAGATATTGGAGATTGTAATAACACATATCAATATTGTAGAGCATTATTTTGAAAAAATGAACAAATACAAATGCACATCCACCAAGATTTTTTTTATGTTGTCAAAATGGAAAAATTATTATACCTTTAAATAAAAATCACCCTCAATTATAGATCAACTATTAGATTACTATGGAGGACCTTTAAGTGCAAATTTAAAAAAAATATTATAATTTATAATTCTATATTTGTTTTTACTTCATTTGGAGCAGATATTCAATCAAATATTCATAACTCAATAGCGCCCTATGTATTCAAAATTAATGGTCAAATACATAATTTAATTGGATCTTTATTACCAATGAATAATAATCCTTCAAGATTTGCACAACTATATATTTATGATATTGAAAATGAGATTCAAAATAGAATAACAACGTTTTCAAATAATAATGATTCAAACAATTTAAATGAGATCATTATTCAGAAACTAATCTTAATGTTAGATGAAACAAATAAATTAGTACAACTTTTTAGATATGTTAGAAATATTTATAAAAATAATTAAATACCATCAATAAAGTTACGATTAATAGGAAGACGACAAGGAGATAGTCCACAATATGATCTTCCAATTTCAACAGATATAGGTACTTTAATTGTTGGTGATATTGGTGCTATGAAGAAGGCATAGATATTATCATTCATACTCAAACAGGAGAATTACCAAGATTATTAAACTTCATTTATCTTATAAGGCATTACAATATCCATTTCTATTTCCTTATGGAGAAGATAGATACATAATCGATACAAGATGGAATCCAAATTTTACTGTAAACAACCACGTATAAATCAAATATCAATGAGATCATTCTATGCTTTTCAACTTCAACAACGAGTACATCATGGAAATACATTATTAAAAGCTAGAAGACTTTTTTCAACAATATATGTAGATATTTATGCATTTATCGAAGAAGATCATTTAGATTATGTTAGACAAAATCAAAATAATTTAAGATCTGAAATTTATAAAGTCAAGATGCTATAACCAGAGGTGCTATAAATGCACAAGCAATTGGAAAAAAAAAAATTATTTTACCATTATCTTATATAGGAAGTCTAAGATATATGATTCAAAATTATCAAAATGCAATGACAATTTGTAGACATTATGGAAATCCTGATATATTTTTTACATGTAATTCTAAATGGCCAAAAATCAGAAGAGCTTTAACTATTAATCTAAGACAAAAATCTGAAGATAGACCATATATTGTAAGTAAAATATTTAAAATAATATTAAATCATTTGTTATATACAATAAAGTCGGGACAAATTTTCGGACTATAATAGCAGGTGAGTTAATTCATTTTCTATAATTTTAAAAAATAATTACAAATTATTTTTATAATCTTTTATTAAAAAAATATTTTTATCTCTATGTTTTAACATATTTTTTTTCCTTTTATATTAGATTTATATGTGGTAGAATTTCAAAAACATGGTCTGCCTCACTATTATATGTTATTTTTGTTATATCATGAACATAAATATCACGATCCTACACAAATAGATAAGTTCATTTCTTCTGAAATTCCAGATCCAATAAAAGATCATTTAGGTTATAAAATTATAACAGAATATATGATACATGGACCATGTAAATATGCAAAAACATCTGTTCTATGCATGAAAAATTCAAAATGTTCCAAAAGTTTCCAAAACAAATAAAGAATGATACAACTATAGAAGAAAATGGTTATTTATTTATTTATTTATTAAAGAATTAATTAAACTTGATAATAGATATGTTGTTCCATATAATTGAACTTATTAATCTTGAAATATGTTCTCAATCTATGCTTATTAAATACTTATTTAAAATATTTAACAAAAGGCCCAGATATAATAAGAGCTGTTATTGAGGATAATGTTTGTTACCGAAAATACCGAAAGAAAAAATTATTAAGAAGTTGATGAAATAAAAGCTTATATTAATTGTCGATATATTACACATTATGAAGTAATTTGGAGAATATTTGAATATTCAATCCACAATAGAAATCTAGCTATTCAACGGCTTTCTATTCAATTATTAAATATGTAAAACATTCATAAAAATCAACAAATACATGATATAATACGACAACCACAAATTCAAAAAACAACATTAACAGAATGGATAGAAATTAATAAAATAAATGAAGATGCTCGACAACTTACGTATATAGAATTTCCAACAAAATGGGCCTGGAACATTAAAGATAATATTTGGACTTATCGACTGAATAGACATACTAGAGGAAGAACATTCTATATTCATCCAAGTTCTGGTTAATTATATTACTTAAAATTATTACTAAATCATCAAAAAGGTACAACAAGTTATAAATCACTACGAACAGTAAATAATATTATTTATCATACAAATCAAACAATTTGCAATTCAGTAGGTTTATTAAGAGATGATAAAAAATTGGATGAATTAGTATAAAAAACATCATTTTGGTCAACATTTGCCAAACTTCGTCAACTTTTAATCATCATATTATTATTCTGTAATATTTCTGATCCAATAAAATTTTTGCAAAAACATTGAAAACTAATGTGTGAAGATATTCTATACAGAGTCAAATTGTTATTTAACAACCTAAATTTTGAAATTTCTAAAAATGAATTATATAATTTCGTACTATATGAGTTAGAAAAATTACTTAATTTAAATTCATCTTCTTTAGCACACTATAATCTTCCGCTTACCACTGGATCATTAATTGAAATTTTAAACAATAATCTTCTAAGAGAAGAACTCAATTATGATAAATATAAATTAAAATAAGAAAATCTTAAATTTAGTACAAAATTTAAATCAAGAACAACAATTAATTTACAATCAAAATTTCAAGCAATTGAAAAGAAAAATAACAAGTTTATTTTTCATATATGATTATGGCGGCACATGCAAAACATATTTATGGAATGCAATTATTAATAAAATAAGATCATATGGTGAAATTATATTACATGTAGCTTCATCTAGAATAACATCATTATTATTACTAAAAGGTCAAACTGCACATTCAAGATTTCGTATACCACTTCCAATTGACAAGTTTTCAACTTTCCAAATAAAAAAATCAACATAACTAGTGAAATTAATTGAAAAAACAACATTGATTTTATAGGATGAACCACCTATGACTAATAAATATTGTTTTGAAGCTTTATACAAAACAATGCAAGATCTAAGATGTGACGCCCCGACTTCCCAAGCCAGGTCGACACCATACATACTTGTTCTTTACTTGAAAATTTGAGATAAATTTTCTTTTTTTTTTTTTTTAAAACATATACACATAAGTTATCTTATAAAGAAAAGCTTGTTATATAACGGACTATACTGATAGTAACTTTTTGTGTCTTTAAACTACTTACAAATAACAAAACATAATTTATTTTTGAAATATTAACATACTACTGAAAATGAAATGCGGAAAATTTATGCGTAGTGGTATCCCACACCGCCCTTCACTCGCCGCATCGTCCGCATAGCCCACCAATTAAATCGCAGGCTTCTTACCTACAGTATGAAATATAAAGGTGAGCTTTCGCCCAGCAAGTTCAAACATAATCTCACAAAACATTTTAAGCATCTTGAGAACATGGCAAACAACACTAACTCATGCATGAACCATTTATGATTGATTGAATGTCTTATGTTTCATTATAGACTCAATCTTTATTATCTTGTCCTAACTGTGGGCCCGTAGTGTTCGTACCAAAAGCGCGCAGCCTCCAGATAAAGCTAGGGTTTGCAAGGCCCTAACAGTTCTGGGAATTCTAACTGGACCCTTCACGATCACGAATTTCGATCACGGAAGGTAATACTAAACTGTAGCCTCCTTGATTAGGGGAGGTTGGTACGACACCTTACTTGATTATCTTACCATGTGATTTAACATTAGTGAACATATTTCATGATGTCACTATGTCATATCATACTAACATTTGCCATAATATGGCCTTCTTGAAAACATGTCACTTCTGGAATCATGGCATTTTTGAAAATATGGCATTTCTGAAACCATGACATTTTTGTAAACATGGCACTTTTATAAATATAGCACTTTTGTGAACATAGCACTTTTATAAACATAGCACTTTTGTAAACATAGCACTTTTATAAACATAACACTTTTATAAATATAACACTTTTATAACATAGCACTTTTATAAACATAGCATTTTTGTAAATATAGCACTTTTATAAACATAGCACTTCTGTAAATATAGCACTTTTATAAACATAGCACTGCATCACACATCATGGCACAACATAGCAAGTATACTTGAAAATAGTCTTTACTATTTTCATACTGTAGGTGAGGTTTGATACTTGCCTGATTTGCTAGATTCCGGGTTCTGATGTCTTAACTCGGATTGCAATTGCAGGTTCCTTCCTGTAATTAAAAGAACATAGGATAAGAATCCTATAAAAGTTGGTAACCTTTCCAACATTCTAGTTATATGTCCCCCCACACATGCCTTGGTATCCTATAGGATTACATTGGGTAACCCTTAATTAACTGTTGGGTTAAAGTCGATATCTGATCAACTCATGGTCAACCCTTGGTCAACTATGGTCAACCTTGGGCTTTGAGGCTAAGCCCAGTAACTCAGGTATAACTCCCGGTTACCTTTCGTAAACTAGTCGCTTGCTATATTCTAACTTGAAAAATTAATTTCCCTTACTTGGAAAATTTAGGGAAATTAATCCAAAAACTTCATTTTTAACTTATAGAAATCCTTTACTTAAATCGTAAAAATTCAAACTCTTGGATTAATGTTTTATAAAATCATTTGAGGTTGAAAACTGCCCTTGGAACAGTTTTCCATAATCAAAACGATAGTTTGTAGTAGAAAAACAGTTTTCTAAAAACATTTATAAAACTAGGGGTGCAGGAATTTTCGGATTCCCTGCGCACCCTTCGAAAAACGATTCTAATTTAAAAATCGGTTCGCAATCTGAAAAAGTTTTCTTCATAAAAGTTGTAGCTCTCGAAAAATACTAAAACTTTCATGTTTTGTAAAAATTCCAATTCGGCCTAGATTCGTCCCAGTTTTTTTGTTTGAAACTGGCTGACCCCGAAAAATTGAGTGAAAACTGGGTCTGGGAATCAGCCACGGGTTTTGGGGTAAACGGAGGCCATTGGAGCCTTATTTTGGGAAACGGCTCTCGTTGTTCTCTAGGAAAAATCGTTCCGAACAACTTTCGTGTTTTAAGTTTTTCCAAATTCGGCCTCTAAAGGCCTCAACTTTCACTTTTCCCGAAACTGGTCAGGTTTACCCGAAAATGGCAGTTTTCGGTTTAGGGTTCGTTTTACGTCCTAGACGTGGAACCTAGCTCAACCAGCCACCGCGGGAGCTCTAATACACACATGCAGCGGTTTTCTAATGTTCCAAACCATCATTCTTAAACTTAATTGGGGACATACAACTTATCGAATCCTAACATGCGATTTAACAAAATCAATCAAACATAAGCATACAACCATGCAAGCTCATAATTTAAACTCATAAATCAAACCACCCTTAATCTAAATCAAGCACAACCCTAAATCCAACTTAGGCAAAAACTTAAATCGAGCTTACGCTCTTACAAACCATTGAAAATACATTTAAATCTCTCAATTGCAACTTAAATTGAGAAGTTTAAAGTCTAAAGAGATTACCTTGATTTGAATCAAGAGTTTTGGCTTGGCTTTTGGGATTTTTCTCCTTTCCCTTTGGCTGCTCCTAGAACCGGCCCTAATGGTCAAAATGGATCTCAAAATTTTTTCAAAACTTTGTTGGTTTCCCACTAGAAATCCGACCACCCCTACACTCCGATTGCTCTCGGTTTTGCAAAATTTTATTCCGTTCTTGCTCACCCTTGGAAGTCCGGATTTTTGAGGGATAAAATGGCAAGAGTTTGGCTGTTTTTCAGAATTTTTTTGAAGCCAAAACCGCCCCCTATGGCAGCCTATTTATAGGTGGAATTTTGGGCTTTTTTGCAAATATTTGATTCTCCTTTGCTCATAAGTCCTTGATGCAAAACTAATTGCACAAAAATTGCACAAAAACCCTCCATGTGGCTGCCCATTAGAGGAGAACTTGGTGGCCAAGTTTTGAATTTTTCCTAAGCTTATCTTATCTTAATCATGATGTCATAATTAAGGATAAGGTGATGTCATTCACCTTATGCCTTGTTTGGCTACTTCCTCCAACAAGAAATCCATTATAAGCCAATACAGATATTTCTAATACTGTGTTCACTCAAACACAGTATTTATTTAACTAAAATTTATTTGCTGAAAAGAAAACGGATAGTACAAAATTTTTCTTATTTTCCTGAGCCCTTTTTCGTCTCTAATTCCTACTCGGGTGCTTGATTTTCTAAGGTGGTTTGTAAAACCTAATCATGCTATCTCTATCATGAAGACGGTTTTTGCAATATTTTTCCATACTGCTTATCATAACACCGTACCGTCTTATTCTAGTCAACCTCTGACTATTCTGGTCAACTTTGACTTTTTGATCAAACTTTGACCAACATGAGTTTATGAAATTCCGTCATACCTTTTTCCATAAAAAGGCCTGTTATGGAGTCTCATAATTAATTTACCGAGAACTCAACCTCATACTGATAAAATCATGAATCTTGTATTAATATTCATAATTTTCATAAAATTACACATAAACACATAATACGAGCTTTAGATTTCTTATATACAAGAAAATCATGAGTTCGTAAAAATTTTGGATATTACAATCTACCCTCCTTAAAGAATTTTCGTCCTCGAAAATCAGAACAATTCTGGGTAGCTTTTCTTCATGTCTTCCTCGCGTTCCCATGTTGCCTCCTCAACCTCATGATTTCGCCATAGGACCTTCACTAAAGGTATAACCTTGTTCCTTAGCACCTTCTCTTCTCGTGCCAAGATTTGAACCGGCTTCTCTTCATACGTCATATCCTCGTGGACCTCAATTGGTTCGTGGTCCAATACATGGGATGGGTCCGAAATGTACTTCTTTAGCATCGACACATGAAATACGTTGTGTACATATGCTAATTCTGGAGGCAAAGCCAACTTATAGGCCACATTACCGACTCTTTCCAGTATTTCGAATGGCCCTATGTATCTTGGACTTAATTTCCCCTTCTTTCCGAATCTCATAACTCCTTTGAATGGAGCAACTTTGAGAAAAACCAAGTCTCCTACTTGGAATTCTAGAGGTCTTCTGCGTTTGTCGGCGTAGCTCTTTTGTCGACTAAATGCAGTTTCCATCCGTCGGCGTATGAGTTTCACGGCCTCAGTGGTTCTCCGAATAAAATCCGTGGACACAAGTTCCTTCTCTCTTGTCTCATACCAGTGGACTGGAGATCTACATCTTCTCCCGTACAGGGCTTCATAAGGAGCCATTCCAATTGAAGCTTGAAAACTGTTGTTGTACGAGAACTCGATCAAAGGAAGCTTCTTATCCCAAGTCCCTTTGAAATCCATCACGCATGCTCGCAACATGTCTTCTAGGGTCTAAATGGTCCTCTCTGATTGTCCATCCGTTTGAGGGTGAAAAGCCGTACTAAAAGTGAGCTTTGTACCCATGGCTTGATGTACACTCTTCCAAAATTTAGAAGTGAATCGTCCATCACGATCCGAGATAATCGATTTCGGAATCCCGTGGTATCGAACGATCTGCGCAACGTATAATTCCGCTAGCTGCTCTACTGAAAAGCTAAGCTTGATGGCAATAAAGTGTGCAGACTTCGTCAAACGATCAACAATCACCCAAACAGCGTCGTTGCCACTCGGAGTTCGGGGTAGACCAACTACAAAGTCCATGGTCACTTGGTCCCATTTCCATTCTGGAATGGAAATTTTCTGCAATTCTCCCCCTGGACGTTGATGTTCTGCCTTGACCCTTTGACATGTGAGGCATTTACTGACGAAAGTTGCAACATCATTCTTCATTTTAGGCCACCAAAAGCTTTCCTTTAAGTCTTGATACATCTTCGTGGCTCCTGGATGAACGGAATATGGGGTCTCATGAGCCTCCTTCATGATTTGCTTCTTCAATTCGTCCTCGTTAGGAATGCACAATCTATTTTTCTGATAGAGTATGCCCTCATCAGATATGTTGAACTCCGACTCCTTTCCTTCTAAGACCTCATTCCTTGTTCTGAGCAGCGAGGTATCTCCTTCTTGTCGCTCCTTCATGCCTTCCAAAATGGTAGGTTGAAAGGTTAGGGCAGCTAAACTTCCCGTGATAAGCTCTATTCCAGCTTCTGCTAGCTCCTTCTGTAGAGGTTCGATCAACGATTGTAGGGACATTAACGTGGAAGATGACTTCCGACTAAGGGCATCTGCTACTTTGTTAGCCTTCCCTGGATGGTAACGGATGTCTATGTCATAATCCTTCACTAGTTCGAGCCATCTCCTTTGCCTCATGTTAAGCTCCTTTTGTGTGAAGATATACTTCAAACTCTGATGATCCGTGTAAACTTCACACTTGATACCATAAAGGTAGTGTCTCCAGATTTTGAGCACAAATACTACCGCCGCAAGTTCCAAATCATGCGTCGGATAGTTCTTCTCATGATCCTTAAGCTGTCGTGAAGCATAAGCGATCACCTTCCCATTCTGCATGAGAACGGCTCCCAATCCTATCTTGGAAGCATCGCTGTATATTACGAAGTTTCCTTCCTCCACATTCGGAATTGTGAGGATCGGAGCGCGAGTCAGCCTATTTTTCAGCTCTTGAAAGTGCTCTTCACATTTTGCAGTCCATTCGTACTTCTTTCCTTTTCGTGTAAGTGCGGTGAGCGGTGCTGCAATCTTGGCAAATCCTTCAACAAAACGTCGGTAGTAGCCCGCCAGGCCGAGGAAACTATGTATTTCGGTGACGTTTTTCGGAGCTGGCCATTCACTTACTGCTTCAATCTTAGCCGGATCCACAGATATGCCGTCCTTAGAGACCACATGTCCTAAGAAATGGACCTTTTCCAGCCAGAATTCACACTTAGTGAATTTAGCGTAGAGCTGGTTTTGCTTCAAAATCTGCAGAGTGATCCTTAGGTGCTCCTCGTGCTCCCCCTTTGACCTAGAATAAATCAAGATATCATCTATAAAGACGATAACAAACTTATCCAAGTAATCCTTGAATACTCGATTCATCAGGTCCATAAAGGCTGCTGGAGCATTTGTCAATCCGAATGGCATAACGAGGAACTCGTAATGTCCATATCGCGTACGAAAAGCCGTCTTGGGGACATCTCCTTCCCTAATTCGGAGCTGATGATATCCGGATCGTAAGTCAATCTTCGAAAAAATTGAAGCTCCTCTCAGCTGATCAAACAAGTCGTCGATCCGAGGCAACGGATACTTGTTCTTGATGGTTATCTTGTTTAACTCCCGATAGTCAATGCACATCCTAAGAGTGCCATCTTTCTTTTTAACGAACAGAACTGGGGCTCCCCATGGCGAGTAGCTTTGACGAATGAATCCTCGATCCAGAAGCTCTTGTAACTGAATCTGCAGTTCTTTAAGTTCGGCAGGCGCCATCCTGTAAGGTGCCTTAGATACTGGTGCTGATCCAGGAAGTAATTCGATCTCAAAAGAGATCTCTCGTTCTGGTGGTAACCCTGGCAATTCTTCAGGAAAAACCTCTATAAACTCCTTGACTATCGGTACTTCTTCCGGTCTGCTCGCAGTCTCTTGCGTCTTATCCACCGCGTTGGCTAGAAATCCCATACATCCTTCTGCCAACAATTTTATAGCCTTTAGCGTCGAAATAAACATCTTCGGCTGTTTTGGAGTAGATCCTCTGAAAATAAACTCCTCGCCTCCCATTGGCTTGAACATGACAGTTCGTCGCGGACAGTCGATAACGGCGTTGTACTTCCCCAAGAAGTCCATACCCAAGATGACATCGTAGTCATATAGGTCAATGATGATCAAGTTGACATACATTTCCCTACCACATATAATTATTGGAACGTGACGTATCCAATAATCAGACAACAAAATCTCCCCGGAGGGTAATGCAGTCCTAAATGTTCTTCCGATTCTATCACTAGCTCTACCTAGTTTCTTAGCGAACCTAGGTGATGTGAATGAATGCGTAGCTCCAGAATCAATTAACACGTAAGCATCTTGTTGGGCAAAAGGAAGCTGACCTGTCACCACGGTGGAAGGTCCAGCCTGAACATCCTCTTTTGTATAGGCGTAGATGCGTCCCTGAGGTTCCGGAGCTTCCAGCCTGCCTTGAGAGATTGCAGGTCCCTCGAGCTTCATCTGTGCAGCGTGAAGTTGAGATCCCTGTCCTCTCTGTTGATTCTGCGGACTCTGGGGATTGAGATTGCAGCTTCTAGCATAGTGGCCTTCCTTGCCACATAGAAAACAGCGACCATCTCCAGCACGGCACTCTCCCAGGTGTTTCTTCCCATATTTCTGGCAAGTGGGGTAACTATTGCTATTAGGAGTATTCTTCTTCTGGGAAAATTCTGTTGATTCCCCTGTCTTCCTGCATTCCACTTCCTTTTCTGTTGATTGCTGCCGTATTGCCTGTTGTTGTTTTGACCCGAAGGTCCTCCTTGACCTTTTTGTTGTGAGGTCTGGCCTTGCTTGACTTGGTTCTGTTTAAATTGGGCCTTTTCTTCCCTCTTCTCCTGGTAAAACTTGGCCCGTTGTTCTCTGTTCTGCCCTACCCAGTATTCAGCTCGAACTGCTCGGCTGACACAATCTGCAACGGTGGTTGGTGGATAGGGTCCACTGTTGATCACCACCGCCAAATCCGAACGGAACATCTTCATCATCTTTCGCACTTTGTCCCTTTCGGAACTGAAGAGGTGAGGACAGAGACGTGCTAGTTGCTCAAACTTTTGCACGCCTCAGCTACCGACAGATTTCCCTGGCGAAAATTACTGAGTTCGTCCTGTTGAGCTTCCATAACTTCGGTGTTGAGTATTTCTCTTTAAATTCGTCCACAAAGTCCTCCCAAGTCATTTGGGTAACATCCCACCGGATCTGACTGTTTCCCACCAAAGGCGAGCATCTTTCTTCAGCACGAAGGATGCACAGAGGATCTTCTCTTGATCACTGAGCCTAAGGAAGTTCAGGATAACCTGGAGGTCAATCAACCAGTTGTCGGCGTCAATTGGGTTTGTAGACCCCTCGAATTCTGGTGCCTTCATGCGCCGAAAACTGTCATATAGTTCCTCCGGAGTGCGAACTCGGGGTGCTGGTGGAACAGCTACCGGTGCAACAGGTACTTCGGGAGCTATGGGGTTCTCTGGGATCACCGGGTCAACATCAGGAATTTCCGGTGCAGCAGGCCGATTCACAGGTGCTGGTGGTACCTCGACATCAGGAGGTCCCTGATTCCGCTGAGCCAACTGAGCTCTAAGCCCCCCTATCTCTTGCTATTGGGCTAACATCATCTGTCTTAGTTCGTTCAGCTGGGCCGCAAGATCAACTTCTTGGATCGGTGCTCTTCTACGCTTAGGTGGCATGGCTCTATACGGAAATAAAAAAATATACTTAGCTTCTTTTATTATAAAATTAATAAAATCATTTCTTTTATATAGAACCATAATCTTCTTTCCATATAAAAGCATAATATGAACATATCTGAATTAATCACGATCTTGTTCATATCTCCTTCACATCAGGAGTACATAACTATAACTGTTGGAAAGATATAAAACTTTCGATTATTTCCGTATGTCACCTAATTGCCGTCACCAAGCTAAGGCACCACCCAACGTTATCTCCGTGTCCAATATTTTCCAGCATGGCCAGTTGAAAGAAGATACTTACTATACCCATAAGATCTTAACTAATTCTAATAGTAAGAAAACAACATAACTTACTTGGACCGTTGCGGAGCGATGTGAGGCGAAGTGAAGTAGGCTGGCAGGATACCGCTCTGATACCAAACTGTGACGCCCCGACTTCCCAAGCCAGGTCGACACCATACATACTTGTTCTTTACTTGAAAATTTGAGATAAATTTTCTTTTTTTTTTTTTTTTAAAACATATACACATAAGTTATCTTATAAAGAAAAGCTTGTTATATAACGGACTATACTGATAGTAACTTTTTGTGTCTTTAAACTACTTACAAATAACAAAACATAATTTATTTTTGAAATATTAACATACTACTGAAAATGAAATGCGGAAAATTTATGCGTAGTGGTATCCCACACCGCCCTTCACTCGCCGCATCGTCCGCATAGCCCACCAATTAAATCGCAGGCTTCTTACCTACAGTATGAAATATAAAGGTGAGCTTTCGCCCAGCAAGTTCAAACATAATCTCACAAAACATTTTAAGCATCTTGAGAACATGGCAAACAACACTAACTCATGCATGAACCATTTATGATTGATTGAATGTCTTATGTTTCATTATAGACTCAATCTTTATTATCTTGTCCTAACTGTGGGCCCGTAGTGTTCGTACCAAAAGCGCGCAGCCTCCAGATAAAGCTAGGGTTTGCAAGGCCCTAACAGTTCTGGGAATTCTAACTGGACCCTTCACGATCACGAATTTCGATCACGGAAGGTAATACTAAACTGTAGCCTCCTTGATTAGGGGAGGTTGGTACGACACCTTACTTGATTATCTTACCATGTGATTTAACATTAGTGAACATATTTCATGATGTCACTATGTCATATCATACTAACATTTGCCATAATATGGCCTTCTTGAAAACATGTCACTTCTGGAATCATGGCATTTTTGAAAATATGGCATTTCTGAAACCATGACATTTTTGTAAACATGGCACTTTTATAAATATAGCACTTTTGTGAACATAGCACTTTTATAAACATAGCACTTTTGTAAACATAGCACTTTTATAAACATAACACTTTTATAAATATAACACTTTTATAACATAGCACTTTTATAAACATAGCATTTTTGTAAATATAGTACTTTTATAAACATAGCACTTCTGTAAATATAGCACTTTTATAAACATAGCACTGCATCACACATCATGGCACAACATAGCAAGTATACTTGAAAATAGTCTTTACTATTTTCATACTGTAGGTGAGGTTTGATACTTGCCTGATTTGCTAGATTCCGGGTTCTGATGTCTTAACTCGGATTGCAATTGCAGGTTCCTTCCTGCAATTAAAAGAACATAGGATAAGAATCCTATAAAAGTTGGTAACCTTTCCAACATTCTAGTTATATGTCCCCCCACACATGCCTTGGTATCCTATAGGATTACATTGGGTAACCCTTAATTAACTGTTGGGTTAAAGTCGATATCTGATCAACTCATGGTCAACCCTTGGTCAACTATGGTCAACCTTGGGCTTTGAGGCTAAGCCCAGTAACTCAGGTATATCTCCCGGTTACCTTTCGTAAACTAGTCGCTTGCTATATTCTAACTTGAAAAATTAATTTCCCTTACTTGGAAAATTTAGGGAAATTAATCCAAAAACTTCATTTTTAACTTATAGAAATCCTTTACTTAAATCGTAAAAATTCAAACTCTTGGATTAATGTTTTATAAAATCATTTGAGGTTGAAAACTGCCCTTGGAACAGTTTTCCATAATCAAAACGATAGTTTGTAGTAGAAAAACAGTTTTCTAAAAACATT
Organism: Ficus carica; assembly: GCA_009761775.1. Classification (NCBI taxonomy): domain Eukaryota; kingdom Viridiplantae; phylum Streptophyta; class Magnoliopsida; order Rosales; family Moraceae; genus Ficus; species Ficus carica. Next base: position 8,388,817 of record CM019741.1, on the reverse strand, counting down.
TATAAAACTAGGGGTGCAGGAATTTTCGGATTCCCTGCGCACCCTTCGAAAAACGATTCTAATTTAAAAATCGGTTCGCAATCTGAAAAAGTTTTCTTCATAAAAGTTGTAGCTCTCGAAAAATACTAAAACTTTCATGTTTTGTAAAAATTCCAATTCGGCCTAGATTCGTCCCAGTTTTTTGTTTGAAACTGGCTGACCCCGAAAAATTGAGTGAAAACTGGGTCTGGGAATCAGCCACGGGTTTTGGGGTAAACGGAGGCCATTGGAGCCTTATTTTGGGAAACGGCTCTCGTTGTTCTCTAGGAAAAATCGTTCCGAACAACTTTCGTGTTTTAAGTTTTTCCAAATTCGGCCTCTAAAGGCCTCAACTTTCACTTTTCCCGAAACTGGTCAGGTTTACCCGAAAATGGCAGTTTTCGGTTTAGGGTTCGTTTTACGTCCTAGACGTGGAACCTAGCTCAACCAGCCACCGCGGGAGCTCTAATACACACATGCAGCGGTTTTCTAATGTTCCAAACCATCATTCTTAAACTTAATTGGGGACATACAACTTATCGAATCCTAACATGCGATTTAACAAAATCAATCAAACATAAGCATACAACCATGCAAGCTCATAATTTAAACTCATAAATCAAACCACCCTTAATCTAAATCAAGCACAACCCTAAATCCAACTTAGGCAAAAACTTAAATCGAGCTTACGCTCTTACAAACCATTGAAAAATACATTTAAATCTCTCAATTGCAACTTAAATTGAGAAGTTTAAAGTCTAAAGAGATTACCTTGATTTGAATCAAGAGTTTTGGCTTGGCTTTTGGGATTTTTCTCCTTTCCCTTTGGCTGCTCCTAGAACCGGCCCTAATGGTCAAAATGGATCTCAAAATTTTTTCAAAACTTTGTTGGTTTCCCACTAGAAATCCGACCACCCCTACACTCCGATTGCTCTCGGTTTTGCAAAATTTTATTCCGTTCTTGCTCACCCTTGGAAGTCCGGATTTTTGAGGGATAAAATGGCAAGAGTTTGGCTGTTTTTCAGAATTTTTTTGAAGCCAAAACCGCCCCCTATGGCAGCCTATTTATAGGTGGAATTTTGGGCTTTTTTGCAAATATTTGATTCTCCTTTGCTCATAAGTCCTTGATGCAAAACTAATTGCACAAAAAATTGCACAAAAACCCTCCATGTGGCTGCCCATTAGAGGAGAACTTGGTGGCCAAGTTTTGAATTTTTCCTAAGCTTATCTTATCTTAATCATGATGTCATAATTAAGGATAAGGTGATGTCATTCACCTTATGCCTTGTTTGGCTACTTCCTCCAACAAGAAATCCATTATAAGCCAATACAGATATTTCTAATACTGTGTTCACTCAAACACAGTATTTATTTAACTAAAATTTATTTGCTGAAAAGAAAACGGATAGTACAAAATTTTTCTTATTTTCCTGAGCCCTTTTTCGTCTCTAATTCCTACTCGGGTGCTTGATTTTCTAAGGTGGTTTGTAAAACCTAATCATGCTATCTCTATCATGAAGACGGTTTTTTGCAATATTTTTCCATACTGCTTATCATAACACCGTACCGTCTTATTCTAGTCAACCTCTGACTATTCTGGTCAACTTTGACTTTTTGATCAAACTTTGACCAACATGAGTTTATGAAATTCCGTCATACCTTTTTCCATAAAAAGGCCTGTTATGGAGTCTCATAATTAATTTACCGAGAACTCAACCTCATACTGATAAAATCATGAATCTTGTATTAATATTCATAATTTTCATAAAATTACACATAAACACATAATACGAGCTTTAGATTTCTTATATACAAGAAAATCATGAGTTCGTAAAAATTTTGGATATTACATAAGAAATGATTTTGATCATCCTTTCAGAGGAATGACAGTTATATTAGATGGTGATTTTAGACAAATATTACTTGTTATTCTAAATGATACAAAAGAAAAATATTATTGATGGGACTCTAAACAATTCTTATCTTTTCCCATATTTCCATATATTTACCTTAATAGAAAACATGTGATTAAAAAAATTTAATTATTGTACTAATCAACAAATAGAAATTACTAACTTCTCTGAATGTATTTTAAGTGTTGGTAATGGAACAAAAAATGACATAAAAGATCCAAAAAATGAAGATGCTACTTGGATCAAAATACTTGAAAAATATATAATATCATATAATATAAATTCTATTCAACACATTTCTACCACAGTATACAAAAATTTCTATGATAATTTTGATAATATTGATTATTTAAAACAACGTGCAATTGTGTCACCCAAAATAAAACAACTAATGAAATAAATAAATATTTATTATCTTTAGTACCAACAGAAACAAAAATTTATTACAGTTATGATACTATTCTTTCATCATTTGGAAATCTCAATGAGCTAAATCTTTTATATCCTCTTGAATTTTTACGCATACTTAATTTTAATGGACTACCTCCACATGAATTAGAATTAAAAGTTAGAGTTCCTATTATGTTGATGCGAAATCTTAACTGATCAATGAGATTATGCAATGGCACAAGACTTATTATAACACAATTAACAAATAGAATTGTTGAAGTCCGTATTAATAATTTTAATGACATAAATGAAAAAGTTTATATACCAAGAATAAAAATGACGATAAATGAATCTAAATTACATTTTGTGTTAAAAAGATGACAATTCCCTCTAAAAATATGTTATGCTATGGCAATAAATAAGAGTCAAGGTCAATCATTAAATAAAGTTGGATTCTACTTAGAAGATGAAATTTTTAGTCATGAACAATTATATGTTGCATTATCAAGAGTAACATCACCAAAATGTTTATATATTTTAATACACGATTCAATTAATAAATATCCAAATCATATTAAAAATATCATCTACAAAAAAATACTACATAATATTAATCAAAATTAATAATCCGTTAGAAAAAAAATCTATAACAGAAATAAATTTTCTTTCAATAATTATATTATTAGAAGACTATTATAATTTTTAAATTTCGAATTCAATTTATAAATTCTTAAACAAATGTATTTATATGTCTCTATTGTTCATAGAAAATGTTCATCCCACTACGAGTACTAAAATTAGGAGAAACACATCAGACTATCCGTGCCCGAGTTTGCCGTTTATGGAGGAACACAGATTACAATATTGGTCACCTTATAAGTGTTGATTGCTTATTAAAAGATGAACATATAATGAATTTATTTTTTATTAATATTATATTTATTGACAATAAACACATTATTAATAAATATATATAATAATAAATTAATATATTTATATATTTTTTCAGCATGAAGAAATACATGAGTTCGTTCGTGCAAAAGATACTGATTTAATAATAAACAAAATACAAGTGTGCAACATATATGAAATCAGCAGTTTCTTCATTACAAATAACAAACAAAGATATAAAATTATTCCACACAAAGCAATGTTACAATTTGCATGGTTTACAATTTTCAAAGAAGTCGAAGAAGACATTCCCAAAATACCTCAATACAAATTTAATTTTGTGGAGTACGACCAATTAATATCAAGAGTTGACATCAACGACCTTCTTTCAAGTAAATAATATATAATATCCATATTTATTAACTAAAAATTATAACTTTATAATATTAATATCAATAAATATTAACTTTGTATTCATGATATTATGTTAAATGTCATTGATCGTCCCATATCTATCAAAGACATCGAAGAATCCAGTATAGGCGACAAACTGGTCAAAATGCAAAATCTAACAATTCCAGATATCAGGTAACTATAAATTATATGTTATTATAAACATATTTTCAATAGATTGATAATCAATTATTAATAAATTATTAATTTAAATTTATTATATTTCACACAGAAGAATCACTTAACATAACTCTTTGGGGAGAAATTCGAGAAAAGTTTGATGAAAATACAGTTCAAAGAATGTCCGAAACAGTTGTGATCGCCTTCACAGCCATGGCAGCCAAACAATATCTTGTTAAGTATATATACAATAAAAAATACTATAGATTTATCTTAAATAGCAATAATAAATATTTTCAATCATTAGTTTTACTAATTATAAATATATAGGTGGACTTTACGTAGCAAGTACTTCTGGAACCTCATATTATTTTGATCCAGACATTGTCGAATCAAAGAAAATAAAAAAAGGTATTGTAAATATTTATTGTGAGAATATTGTAATTATTTATATTTTACAATTTTCTTAAAAAATTTACTTTGTTTAATATATTATCTATTTATAGATTTAGTCATTACATTCAAGGAATAGACTTTATTGCTGCATCAATCAAAATACTGCTATCATTGGAAGAACAAAAGATTATGAATAGAGTTGCGATAGCGGAACTTCGAACATTAGATCCATATCAAAATCTGGTAAGTATTCATTTATTACACCCTAATTATAAAATATAATTTATTAAACATTCTTTATTCAAACAACATGACACAAAATTTACTACAAAAGCAAGCATTACTGATATTGATGCATGACAAGGTTGGTTCTACAATGTCTGTCCACGCTGCTACAGACCAAACAATCAGGGACTTCATGGTGGTGTGATACCCATAAATATTTAACAACAATGTCAGTCAGCTGGTAATATTCTTTACCTTTATTATAAAAAAATAAAAAAAATTCTAAGCAATTAAAAATTAAATAGATTTTTAATAATTATAACATGTACAAAATCAATGTTCGAATCGAGGACAGCACTGGTGGGATGAATATTGTCATGTTTGGAAAAAATGTCCAATAACTGGTGAATAAACCTTGCTCCATACTGACAATTCAAGATAGATACACTGATCCAAATATCATTCCCCCTCTCCTCGATCAACTTAAAAGCATGTCAAAAATATTTCGATTTCAATTTCATCCAATATGTGCTTTTATTGACGCAATAGTTGTAAAACCTTTGACAATGATGAATCACCAATGTTATTGCATGCACCACCAACTGAATCCCCCAAAGGCGTCCCATTACCACTAGAATCTTTGGACCCAGAGACACCATATCCAGAAAGCAAAAAAACAACTCTATTTCACCCAACCCATAATAGAAGAATTTGAATCAAGGTACATTACTATTCATAATTTGTTTCAAAATTTTTTTATTTCCTTACTCAACATATATATTCATAAATTACAAACTATCATACAAGTATATTTATTATTATATTAGCCCTCAACAGAATCATCCTCCAACAGAAATCCAAACATCTTCAGCTAACTCATCCAAAAAATGAAAAGAAACAAGGTACAATTATCTTTTTTATATAATTACATATTATATATCATACTTATTTCAATTTTATTTACAAATATCAAGTAATTAATTTTTTTTTTTCACCATGGCATATCAGAAGAAAACATTAAGAAAATTAAACATGGTTGATAGCATTTTAACTAAAAATGTTCCACTTGCAACAACTTTATTTGTAACATATATATATATATATATATATATACGTGTGTGTTTGTTTGTATATATAACTTCGACATTTTAATATAAATATGAGTGTATATATTCTAATATTTTAATAATAAATACTAAAAAAATATAAACTTATTGCAATTATATTATTTATCTTAACAAACTACCTTTATTAAATGTTATTTAATTTTCTCATTTATTTATTTATTTTTTCCTTCCCCGTGCAACGCACGGGCATTAAACTAGTTGGATCTAAAATGGTTTTATGAGGCAATTACATTTTAGTACATGTTTTTGAGTCTACTACTACTACTACTAATATCACGAGGGATATCAACCATAATCTCAATATTTTATAATCAATATGATGAGTTGTCGTATTTTTATTAATATATACAATCAATTGATGTGATAATCATTTAACCATCTTTTAGTATAAGAATGATAACACACTTGTCACATAAGTTGGTATTCAAATATTGAGATTAGAATTAGTTCCATGACACTTTTTATTTTTAAATGATGATAAGTTGCATTAAGCTGGGCTTTTTGTGTTTACGAGCATAACTTAATGATAATTTCATACCGAACTTTACTAAAATGTACAGAATTTAAATCAATCCACTTTCAAGTTAAAAACAAAAAAGTTGGGGAGCTTATTTGTGTTTTATCGCTGGTTAAGTTTCAGATATCTATAGAGAAGGCAACTAGACGGCATATAGGTTGGCATCTAAGGAAGTTTATTTAACTTCTCAGACTTGGTGGCATAATGTTTTAGATTTATGTGCTTCTGTGACGCGGAGAAATATGGTAGGTCTTCTGGCATTTTTTTTTAAATTTTTTTAATTTTTTAATCTTAAGTTCATTCTGTCTCTTTCAGATCTCAACGTGCACTCTTTTTTCTTTTTTTAAGATTTTTCTCATTTTGGTTTTACCAGATAAAATTAAGTTTTAATTAGGACTTCTAAAGTTTCTAGAAGTATTAGATTCACTTAATAGACTTTTGGAGATTGCTAGTTCTGGTTTAGGTACTGGCATATAAGGATGAAAATGTCGATGTCGACAAAGTTGTCTAGGTTTTGATTTACTGATAATGTCGATAGAAATGTCGATATCGACGGATATCCCGGGAAAAAATAGATACTCAAAGAAAAACTTATAATTTTTGCTAAACTTTACACATTATCAAAACAATAAATATTACATAATCTAAACGATTTAATAACCAAAATGATACATTTTGTTAATCAAATATGAGAGTTGTATTGCATAATGTAATAGTAAATTATAATAATTAAATATTGATTGTAATTTCAATATGATATTATGTACTCATTGATTATTACAAATAAAATACTATAATATAATAGGGTACATGAAAATTAAATGTCAAACATAAAGGAGTATATATAAGTTCCGAGTGTACTTAATCCAAAAAGAGTTTCTAGCATGTTGGAAAACATTAGGTAGTTATCGATCCTAATCTAATATAAACAATATATTTGTCAAGATATTACTCTTGAATGGTTTTGAAGGTAATTGTTAATATCTCACATGTATGTTTCTTGGTCTCTACCTGTAACGTCCCGACCTACGTAGGGCCGTTACCGTGCTTACATACCAAATCTTATGGCGACCCACCTTACGTGGCCGCTATTTCATACTTAACATTAGGGGTGGCAATACGGGTCGCGACACGACGACGCGACTCGAAAACGACACGAATTTCACGGGTTTGGGTTAGGAAAAATAGGGGGCGGGTCGTGTTCGTGTCACGGTTTCGTGTCGTGTTCGTGTCGCGGGTCGTGTTCGGGTTGGACACGTTTTTTTCGTGTCAATTTCGTGTCACTTTTCGTGTCAATTTCGTGTCAATTTCGGGTCAATTTCGTGTCACTTTTCGTGTCACTTTCGGGTCGCGTGTCAATTTCGGGTTGCGGGTCAATTTCGTGTCAATTTCGTGTCACTTTCGTGTCGCGGGTCAATTTCGTGTCGCGGGTCAGTTTCGTGTCGCAGGTTAATTTCGTGTCACGGGTCAGTTTCGTGTCGCGGGTCAATTTCGGTTCGTGTCGTGTCAACCCATGACGGGTTCGTGTCGTGTTCGTGTCACGGTTTCGTGTCGTGTTCGTGTCGCGGGTCGTGTCGCGGGTCGGAGAAGAAAAAAATCGACACGACTTTAACACGACACGTGACACGAATTGCCACCCCTACTTAACATACTTGAACATACTCTCGTATTTCGTAAAAATACGGAAATATTTTTTTTTAAAACTTAAATTTAAATTTCTTTTTAAACTCAAACTTAAAACTCAACTTAATCTCATACTTATATATATGTACTTAACTAAGTACTGAGTTTTAAAACCATTTTAAAACGTTGGATAAACCATACTAATTATCATAGTAGTAAACACAAACCCAGTACTAAGTACCAGTGCCATTAAATTAATATAACATATCACAAACATATTTTTTTCCTAAAACACGTGGCTATGTCCAACCCAAATTTCACAGTCTGCAGCGCCATCTCTCCACAGTCTTGCATCAAGCATTACCGGTAGGTTGTTTACCTACTGTAACGACCCGTCTAGCACGGACCGTTACCGTACATATATACATGCTTACTTGTCTTACATACAAATATAGTGGAATTTTTTTTTCTACTATATGAGTACTGTTTGGAATAATATGAACATAAAATATTAAACATGAATTTACAGAAGACGTAGCGGCTTATCCCTCGTTTCACAGTTGCCCTGCCAACTCCACCATCTTGTATCAAAAATCGCCAATAGGTTGTTTACCTACAGCATAGACGTAAGATGTGAGCTTTCGCTCAGCAAGTACAACTATATTATCCGCAACACAATCAATTATGGACTTAGTATAGCATATCATAACATATTCTAATCATGCATGTTCCAATTATGCTTTATTATGCTTATTTTATCATGTCTTCTTATCATACTCTCATTCCTTAACTCGCTTGTGGGCCCTTTTATCATGAGTGACCGTACCGGGCGCGCAACTATGGAGTGGTTGGGGCGGCCAATCCATTTCCAACTCAATCCACAGTCCTACCCGACCTTGGACGGGTCGGTACGTCACAGGCAAGCTTGCTTGCCATCGTATTTATTTGTCATTTTGACCTTGTTCTTATTATTTGTGAACATGCTTCATGATATCACATGAATATAACTTGTAATCATATATTAGTCATGCCATCCACTTGATATTTCAATTACATTCATTGTATCATATACCATGTTACAACTCAAAAAGCCTATGCTGTAGACGGAGTTGTACTTACCTTGTTTGCTATGTCCGATAGTGGGCTTATTCACATCAGGACACCTCAGCAGGTTATCTTCTGCAGGACATAGGTAAGTATTAAAACTGTTGGTAATACAACCAACACTTATATGTCCCTACCCTTATCTGTATAATATCTTATTGGGTTACCTTAATTTACCCTTGAGTTTAAAAACTTGACTGGCTTAAGTTAAAACTTAACTTTGGTCTACAAACCCATTTTCTTTTCTTGAAAAACTTAATCTTTAAAAAATCCCTTGCTCAATCTTATGAAAAATTGTAATTTTTGAGTAATATTCATAAAAATAATAAAGTGTTGGAGACTGCCTTTGAAACAGTCTTCCGTAGTCAATTTCTTGGTGAATGTGCAAAATATCACTTTTCTGTATTGTTTTGGAAAATCCTGTGCAGGAATTTTCCTGTCTCCTGCAAAGTTTTTGAAATCTGATTTTATTTAAAAATCCAAATCGAATTTGAAAAACTTTTCTTCACGAAAGTTTTACATCTTGAAAAATCCTATAACTTTCGTGTTTTAAGAAAAACCCAGTTCTGCCTTTAACTTAGTCATTTTCCTTGTTGAAGTTCCCAGACCGAGAGCACAAATCTGACTCGCCCAGGAATTCTTGGTCTCGAGTTTTTATAAAAACGAAGGCCTTTGGAGCCTTATTTTGGGAAACTGTTCACGTTTTCCCCTAGAAAAAACCCTTCCGAACAACTTTTATGTTTGAAGTTTTCTCAAATTCGGCCTCTAAGGGCCCCAAAATTTACTTTTCCAGAAACTCACCAGTTTTCACCCGAGAATGGCAGTTTTGGTTTGAAATTTGTTTTTCGCCCTAACGCGTGCATCATACCTCAACCGATCGAATCGGGAGCCTAAAAACAGTCACACAACGTCTTTCTAACGTAAATTTTCTTTAAACACATTATCAATCAAACCCATGCAATTTATTGCTTAAATTACACCAATTATGGTTTGCTTGATTTTAGGTTGCACAAATCATTCATAACATATGTCTAGCAACCTAATATACACATAACCATCATGCTTGGCACATTGTGGGGACATATAATTGTTCATCCATCATGCAATCACACATAACTAGGCATGTAATCTAAACATTTAGCCATGCAACCACATAAAAGGAAATCAAACCACCCTAACTCAAATCAAGCACAATTCTAAAATTAACCTAGGCATAACTTAAATTTGAGCTTATGCTCTTACAAACTTGGGGGAAATACACTTAAATTCCTCAATCAAGACTTAAATTGAGAAACTTAGAGCTTTAAAAGAAATTACCTCAATTAGGTTCAAGGGTTTGGCTAGGGTTTGCTTGCTTTTCCTTGTCTCCACCAAACCGGCCTCCTTGGCTTGTTTGGCTCCAAATTTCTCCACCACCCTTGCTCTAGATTTCCGGCCACTCCAACACACAAAATCCGGCCACTCCAACTCTTCTTCTCCTCTCTTTCTCTTCCTCCCACAGCCGGCCCTAGGTCACAAAGGGGTTTCAAATTTTTCTTCCAATTTTTGTTGGTTTCACACCAAAATCTAACTATCCTATCACCCTAAACACTCTTGGTTCTTGCTTTCCCTATGATTTCTGATTTTGAGAGAGAATTTGGCAAGAATTTGGCTGCTTTTCTCCAATTTTTTCAGCCAAAATCCGCCCCCCCTCCCCCCCTTAGGCCTATTTATAGGTGAAATTTTGGACTTCTTTGCAAATAACTTTGGTTCACCTTTTTCCTACAAGTCCTTGGGACAAAATTAATTCTATTTTGACCCCAAAATATCCGGCCACCTCATGCTTTAGAAGGGTCCAAGATTTTCCAATTTTTTTCTTAATTCCCAATATGATGTCATTAATCAAAAAGGTGATGATGTAATCACCATTAGGGCTTGTTTGGCCTTTTTCTTCAAATGCAGTTCACTTTAATGCCAATACAGATATTTCTAGTAATGTGCTCACTAGCACACAATACTGTTATGCTCCTACGCAGTCCAAAATTTATCTGTGTAAAATTTGACTGTATAAAAATTTTCTTATAACTTGAAGTCCTTTGGCCCAAGATGCTCTAATTTATGTGCTTGATTTTTCTAAGGTGATTTTAAATCTTAATCTTGTTATCTTGTCCGTAAAAATGGTTTTTCGCAGTATATTTACCATACTGCTTGACCATAAAACAGTATCATCATATGATTGACTTTTTTAGTCAACCGTTGACTTTTTAGGTCAACTTTGACTTTTTAAGTCAAACTTTGACCACCATGCAAGATCATGAAATCGTGAAGTTTTCTACCCTTTTTTACTCAAATTGATACATACTTGGTTAAGCAATCATTTATAAGTCTCATCACGGGAACTTAAAATTTTCAAATAAAAACCCATCTTGGATTTTTAATGAGTACCTTCAGAACATAGCACAAGTTTCTTTACAAGAAAACGTAAGGTCGTGAAAATTTAGTTATTACACCTACAGCATGAACGTAAGTTATGAGTTTTTGCTCAGCAAGTATAACTTTTTTCCCGCAAAATCATTTCAGTCAAAGAATGTATGAATTGGTAATGTATGAACCAATTATGCTTTCTTATGAACTTATTATCTTGCTTAATATATGGGCCCCTTGTGTACGTACCAAATGCGTGCAATCCACAGAAAGTTAGGGTTTGCAAGGTCCCTAACAATTCTGGAAATCATATACATAACCCTTCACGTATCAACGAAAGGTCTGAGAATTTTCTTAAACATACATAATCCTCCACGTATCAACTGGAGGTTGGTGCGACACTTATACATAACCCTTCACGCATTAACGGAAGGTCTGAGAATTTTCTTAAACATACATAATCCTCCACGCATCAACGGGAGGTTAATACGACACCTTGCTTGTATTGGCTTAGTCTTAGTCTTGTCATGTGATTTATTGTTAGTGAGCATGCTTACATGATGCCACAATAATAAAACATAAATCATATGCATCACATACATTAACACATGATGCTTTGAAAAACATACAAAGCAGTAAAAATATTTAAATCAATGCATGAGTTTTTGAAAATCATGCAAAGCAACAAAAACATTTTGCCCATGCTGTAGGCGGAGTTGTACTTACAAGTCGTCCTATGCCCTTGGTCTATCATCCAATCACAGCACGTCAATAGGTTATACTCCTGTTTTCAAACAGGGCATAAGATAAGAATCGTTCTATCTTACTATAAATCATTACATTCAATGCTGGTATCCTAACCAACATTTACCAGTAACCCTAGTTACTTGTCCCCCACATACTACAATGATATCTTATTCGGTTACTAAATATAACCCTAGGGCACATGGCCCAATTACAATCAAACACTATCTTGTTTGATTCTTAAATGCAACCTTGGGTACAAAGCCCAATTATACTTAAATAGTTGGGTATAAGCCCAATCATATTTAGACTAATACCCTATTAGGTTACTAAAACCCAATTACTTTTAAAGTAATACCCTATTAGGTTATTATTAGTAACCATGGGTTTTAGGCCCAACCCAATAGCTTGGGTATCCTATCCGATTACTAATGGTCATTATTTTGTTTACTATGTTTTCAAAATAATTTCTTTTAAAATTGTTTTGTAAAACTTTAATCCCTTAAAATCGTATTTTTATAAAACTGTAACTTTTAAACAAAAACTGTCAAATTCTGAAAGCAATCTTTGAAAAAAGTTCCATAATTTCAGTTATCAGTGCATGTGCAAGAATTGTCTGTTCATGCACTGTTTTTGAAAATCCTGTGCAGGAATTTCCTATTTCCTGCTCAGTTTTTAAGATCCAGTTTTATCTTAAAATCTATTTTGAATTTAAAAAAGTTTTCTTCATGAAAGTTGTAGACCTCAATGATTCCTACAACTTTCATTCTTTTCTCAAATCTTAATTATGTATTTAACCTATCATTTTTCCTTGTTGAAACTGCCTAGCCGTGCTCAGGGTCTGGGCAGACCAGGTTCGGATTTTTATAAAAATGGAAGCCTTTAGAGCTTATTTTTCAAAATTTGTCCACAATGCCCCCTAGAATTTTCAATTTTTTACAACTTTTAGTTTTAACCTTTTTCAAAATCGGCCTCTAAAGGCCTCAAAATTTCATTTCCAGATTGCTGCCCAGTTTAATCCGAAATTGGCAGTTTTCAACTTTGGTTGATTTTTACGTAAAATTACGCACACCCTACCTCAAACGGTTGAAACCATGAGCCTATGATAAACATGCAGCGCGTTACATATGGTTTCTATCATTATGCATTGGTTTCCCATCCTTACAAACCCAAATGGTAATCTTTACCAAATTAGGGTTTTGGGTTAATTTTTCACCCTCCATTCATCATACATCATCATCATCATTATCATTCATACAATACCTCTTCTTAAGTATGTGGGGACATATTACAAACACATAATAAGCATTCACACATACCACATAATTTCTAACACATAGTATCACAAACATGCACTAAATCATAAATCAAGACCACTAAATCTAAATCAAGCACATATCAAGCAATCTAAGCTATTGTATGAAAAATAAAAGGTGAGCTTATGTTCTTATATACCCAACATGAAATACACTTAAACTTTTGAATCACAACTTAATTGAATTGCTTAAAGGGTTTAGGAGGGTTACCTTTAAGCCTTGAGAATGGTTCTAGGTCTTAGATTAAAAATTTCCCTCCTTGCTTTACTTCCTCAAAAATCCGACCCTTACTCTCTCTCTTTTTTTTTTTTCTTTGGCTTCGGTTCCTAGGGGGAGTGAGAAAGAGTTGAGAATGAACTAGAAAGTTAAGGGTTTTACTAAATGATCACAAACTCATCTCACCTCACCTATTTATAGGTGAAAATTAATTTCTTTTCTAGAATTATTTTTATTCTTAAAATTGCATATTTGGGCCCAAAAACAAAATATTTGCCCTTTGGTCCTTTTAGGTTGTCACGCCCCGACTTACACCATCTACGTAGGGGAACGACTACGCAGACGTGGGCCGGGTCGTCACCTTACTTACTTACTTAACTTAATTCTTAAAAAGTTTTAATCTTGCTGAAAATTCCAGTGAAATTTTTTTTTTCTTTAAAACTTTATTTTAAAACTCTTTTACTTTCAAACTTAAATTTGACTTAGTCCCATACTTCTTCTCGTACATAAAACTTAACTTATCTTCATACTTATTCATATGTACTCACTTGAGTACCAAGATCGTGAACCAGACCCGACCTAACGCGGATCGGTACAACACGAGGTAATTTGCTTGCCATACATACTTGAAACTTTTCTTAAACATAACAAAACACATTTAACAAACATATTTTACAAAAACATATTTTCCAAAACTCGTGGCGGTGTCCATTCCACATTTCACAGTCCGCAGCACCAACTCTCCACAGTATTGCATCAAGTACTGCCGTTAGGTTGATTACCTACAGCATGAACGTAAGAAATGAGCTAATTGCCCAGTAAGTACAATATTCAATCCACAAAAACATTTTGCATACAAGACTACGTGAACCGATTATGTTTTCTTATAAACCAATTATGTTTTCATTAACTTGGTTCTATTATCTTATCTAACATGTCATGTCATATGTGCACGTATCGTGGTACATAGTCATAGAGTGGTTGGAGGCGGCCAGTCCAAACCAAATCAAACCATGAAACTAATCGTTTACATAGAGTGATTGGGGCAGTCAGTCCAATCCAATTCAAACCATAGACTAAAACCATTTAAAACCTGCCCTCGTGGCAAGTCGGTACGACACAATAACATTAACTTGTCTTATTTATCTCGTGACTTATTCTTACCGTGTGATTTAATATTTGTGAACATGTTTCATGATGTCACGTATACAAACATACAACATAAAATACACTCAATCATAATACATCATAACATAACATAATATAACATAACATATCATAGCATAATATCATAACATAAACTTATCATAACATAACTTATCATAACATAACTTAAACTTATTATAACATATCATAAACTTATCATAACATAACCTATCGTAACAAAAACTTATCATAACATAACTTAAACTTATTATAACATATCGTAAACTTATCATAACATAACATAAGCTTCATAACATAATTTCATAGCATAACTTATTATAACATAACTTCATAACATAACTTATCGTAACATAACCTTCATAACATAACTTCATAGCATAAAATCATAGCATAACTTATCATAAACTTAACATAACATATCATAGGTAAATCATGTAAATCAATACATGATTTCTTAAAAAACATAACATGCAACAAAAACGTTTTGTCCATGCTGTAGGTGGAGTTGTACTTACCTCTCTCGCTATGTCCTACTTAGTGCTGTTTCTCCTCTGGGTATAGCTGCAGGTTTCCTCCTGCTTGCTGAAGGACATAGGTAAGTGTCTAATTAGTATTGTGGAATGTTGGTGATCTAACCAACATGCCTACATAATCCTAGTTGTAAGACCTCGGTACTAGATATCTTACTGGGTTACAAATAGTAACCCTATATCTTAGCCCAGTTTATTAATCTTGGTATCCTTTAGGGTTATCTTGATTAACCCTTAAGGTTATTTGTAGTCAAACTCTTGGTTAACCAAAGTCAACATTTGATTAACTAATGGTCAACCCTTGGTTAATAATGGTCAACCTTTTAGGGTCAACCTTGGGCTTTGGGCTAAGCCCAGTAACTCGGGTACTATTCCCGGTTACGGTCCGTAATCGGCTTGTTACAATTTTATCTCAAAAATTCTATTTTTCCTTACTTGGAAAAATTTAGGGAAATTAATCCAAAAACTTCTTTCTTAACTTATAAAAATCCTTTACTTAAATCGTAAAAATCCAAACTCTTGGATTAGTGCTTTATAAAATCATTTGAGGTTGAAAACTGCCCTTGAAACAGTTTTCTATAATCAAAACAATAGTTTGTAGTAGAAAAAATAGTTTTCTAAAGACATTTGTAAAGCTAGTGGGGCAGGAATTTTCGGATTCCCTGCGCACCCTTCGAAAAACGATCCCAGTTTTTGTTTGAAACTGGCTGATCCCGAAAAACTGAGTGAAAACTGGGTCTGGGGATCAGCCACGGGTTTTGGGGTAAACGGAGGCCATTGGGGCCTCATTTTGAGATTCTGCCCACGATGCTCCCTAGGAAAAATCGTTCCAAACAACTTTCGTGTTTTAAGTTTCTCCAAATTTGGCCTCTAAGGGCCTCAAATTTCACTTTTCCCGAAACTGATCAGTTTTACCCGAAAATGGCAGTTTTGGGTTAAAATTCGTTTTACGCCCTAATATGTGCACACTACCTCAACCGGCAACAGCCGAGAGCCTACAATCATCATGCAGCGTTTTCTAACGTAAAACATGCAGTCATACATCATTCAAACATCTTCATGCAAAGCAAAACCCTTGGGTGTTCTTGCACCAAACCAGGGTTTGCAAAACGTTTGGTTTGCATCACCATACATCAATCAAACACAAACCCTAAAATCCTAATTAGGGCAGAAAATTAAGTGAGCTTAAGCTCATACAAATCAAGCTTGAAATACACTTAAATCTCCAAATTGAAACTCAATTTAAAAAGCTTAGAACCAATGGAGATTTACCTTAATTCACACCAAAATTGGTGCTAAGTTTTGGGCGGTTTTGGGTCTAACACTTCCCCCCCTTGCTCATCACCATAACCGGCCATCCCCCTCCCATTGGGGTTCCAATATTTCGGCCATAAACACAAGGAAACAAAGCACATAAGCATCTTGTTCTAAACTCAATAAGGGACTTAAGATTAAAGGGATTTACCTCTAGGGTTTGGGATTTGGGTTCTCAAGCTTGAATCCCAAATTTTCCCTTTCTCTTGGCTGCCACTAAAACCGGCCTTGCTCCCCTAAAGCACCAAAATTTCCAGCCACTTGATGGCTGCCTCACTAAAAATCCGGCCATCAAGAAATCCGGCCAACTTAATTTTTTCTTACTTTCCTCTCAAGAAATCCGACCACCACATGGTCTTTTCTCTTGCTTGGGGGTTCGGCTTCTAATGGAAGGGAAAGGATAAATGAAAGGCTTAGAATGGGTTTAATTGGCTAATGAGCAAAATACTTGCTCATCAAGCCACCTAGGTGATGTGGTGTGGCCTTATTGGCTAGCCATTCCCTTAGAGAACAAGGGAAAACTTCTTTCCCTAAAATCCAATGATGATTTGATGAGGTGTCCTCCCCCCCATTGGTGTGGCCGGCCATGAAGAGCTTTGGAGTCCAAGTGCTTGTTCAACAAGCAATTGCTTGCTTCACCTAACTTATGTCACCTTGGTGACATCATCACCAAAAATTTCCTTGCCCCTCAAGGCTTCAATGACCGGCCATTTGTTGAGGGTGAGCCAAAAATGGCTTGCTCACCAAGCTACTTGGTTGATTACATCACCATGCCTATGTCATCAAGCTAAAAGCTTGCTCTCCAAGCCACCAAGGAGAACCGGCCATGCAATGGTTGTGAACAAAATTTGGGCTTGTTCTAGAACATGTGTGGAAGTCAAAATGATGATGTGTCCAAAGGTGGACCTACCACACCTAGCTTGTGTCGCCAAACTAAAAGCTTGCTTCATTGTAACCAAGCTAACTAGATTTGTAACCAACCATTGACCTAGTTGGAGGCTTGGTTAGGAATATCAATAAATTCCCATTTGTCCCTTTCTTCCAAAAGGTCTTATATTGCTTAAGCAAACTATTTTCGAGTCTCGTAGTTAATTTTAACGAGAACTCAAACATATACTGATATTTAACTCAAATCATGAGTTTCATATCATCATATAAAATTAAATCTTAAATTTTCCTTGTCAAAAAGAAAATCATAGATTTATCGTAATTTTGGGTTCTTACATAGGTGGCCGGCCATGTGGCTGATTTTGGGGCTAAAATCATTTCATAATTATCCATTTCCCCATATTTTCAAAAATCCCAAAATTTACATATTTATCTTTACTTACTTAGCCTCCAAGTAAGGCCATGTTTGGCCTTTCCTCTTAATACATAATCCATTTTCTTAATTATCCAGATAGTACCAATATTGTTTTAACTATAAACAGTACAGTCATACTGAACTATAGTCCAGAATTCATCTGCACTTAACTGGACCGCGTATGAATTTTTCTTAAGACTTGAAACTACTTAGCCCTCATTGCTCAAAATATTACTCCTGATTATTCTAAAGTAATCACATACCTTATTCTTAATATTTTGCATTCGTAATGACGGTTTATCGCAATATAATTTTCATACTGCTTACTAAATTGCAGTACCGTCTTAATCATATCTTAAATCATCTTGGTCAAACGTTGACTGGAATAAAATCATAGATCCTTATTCTGCCTCTTTCATCAAAAGGCCTCATACTTGGCTAAGTAAACTATTATTGAGTCTTATAATGTTATAAGAACTCACACATACTCTGATAATCAGATCAGATCTTGAACTTCATATTGACATACCTGATTCAGACTTAGATTTTCCTTGTATTTAAGGAAATCACAGGTTCATCAAAATTTTGGGTTATTACACTACCAATTATTAAACCATAAATTGGACATTGTTGATTTGTTCAATATGATGAGTAGTACTCTTGATGGGTACGCGATGACATTTTGATATCAATTTGTGGTGGAGGAAAAACCAACATATCGAAAAAAAATGTCTCGATTTTGTACTTCTAAACTAGACACTATTTGAGAACCTTATGCAGGATTATAACCATATGAACTTTGCTTAATTCTTAATCTCATGAAATAAAAACTTAAGGTGAATCCTCATCAGTGAGTTACATCACATCTTCTTATATGATATTTTCGAATTGTTCAATACCCTCACTTGTTCTCTTACAACCGTGATCTTCATCTTGTGTAGTATGTTGTCACATTTTATTCATATTAAAAATTAAATGTGTTTAAAAATTGAAAATTTTGAAAAAATAAAAATTCCCCGAGTTTTGGACATTTTGGGGAAATATCCAAAAATATCCTGGATATTCACGGATACTTTTAGACATTGTGGACATTTGACAGATACTCCGAGAAGAAATATCCTTTCCTCTCGTTATCAATGTTGAGACTTTAAAATATAGATAATGTAGTGAAAATGTCACGATGTCGTGGACATTTTCATCCTTGCTTGCATCTACTAATTCGTTTTTATTTTTGTTTTTAGTTTCTTTTCTTACGCATGGGCAAGTAGTATTGGATTTTCTCTTCATACCTATTTCCCTCTTTTATTTTATTTATTTATTTTTTAAACAAATTAGTAGTGTATACATGATGAAAATGATAAGAAGGTGCCGACTTAATCGAAATGTCAGGATACACCTTGTATCATCCTTTTATTTAAAAAAATGTATTTAAAAAAAAAAAAAAAAAAACATATGAGAGGGACGTAAGAACAAAAATGCAAAAAAATGGTTCATTTGAGAAAAAGTGTTTCAATATGGATAAAGTAAAAAAAAAAAAAAAGGTGCCACACGGAGAATGGGGAAGGCGCACGAAATGGCACTTTTATTTCATACATGAGTATGGTTAATAGTTGAGAAAGCTGTAAGAATAAAAATACATGAGTATGGATTCATTTGAGAAAATTTGTGCCACATGGAGGATGGGGAAGGGGGATAAGAGAGAGTGTTTTTGATAGTGGTGGAGTCATACCCAACGGGGCAGTTGCCTCGCGGCCCAATGGGTTCCTTTACTTTAATACCTCTCTTTTATTAATTTTTTCAATTAGGTCAATGATATATATCTCTTCTGAAATTTTGAAATTACAAAATTTATTAATATATTTTTAAAAAATTTCACTAATGCCCTAATATTTGATTTATAAATCCATATTATTTCACAAGCCCAAATAAACAAAAAGTAAATTACACTACTATTTAAATTAGACTTTTAAAAATTGGTTATTTTAGATTATAAAGTTTATATAAGAAGAAAAGAAGAATATAAAGTCAAACAATTTTTTAGTTTAAAATTCAGTTTAAACTCATGCCCTTCTGAAAAAAATTTCTGAGTCCATCACTAATTTTTGACACTTTCATAAATAAAGATATAGATCTATATATTTTCATAGATATAGATATAAATGTATATAAAGATGTTGATATATTTTTTCTCCCTTATATATCAAAAAGTATATACTCTATATATAAATATATTTTTTTTTCTGTGAAAAAAAAAAAAAAAAAAAAAAACATGTTTCGCACTATAAGAAATACAAAGTACACCAAAATCATATATCACCTTTCCTCTATTGATATTGTGTTCAAGGATCTCCTTCCATGCCTGTATTTGTTATTGACCTGTAAGAGCTAGAAGTTTTAATTTCTTTTGTTTCAATATCAGTTAGGCTGCTTATGCTGTCAGATGTCCAGTCAACCAAGTAACCCGGCCTCGAAATTTCTCTATTCACCTCTAAATCTCCTGAAAGCATTGCCACCACTCGAGACATTGACGGTCGTGCCGTTGGCAACGTTTGAGTGCATAAAAGAGCTACTCCTACGACTCTTCTTACTTCTTCATCGTCGATTTCTGATAGTTCCGAATCCACTAATTCGCTTTCGCAGTCCTGTTCATACAAGTTCCAAGCCTAGCAAACCAAGAAATACCAAGATGGCATCAAGTGACTTAGGACAATTAAAAAAAAAAAAAAAAAACAAACCGAAGCTAGTGTATTCACTGAAAGCTACTTTTGACTTCTTGTGTCCAAAAACTGCGTTTTGAGTACTTGAATAACTCTTAAGAAAAGTTTTGTATCCCATGATTTCATGCCAACAATTTGAGCATTTTGCAACTTAAACAAAATAAGGACAATTCAACTTTTATGAAAACACGAACGGGGTTTTCAATTTTCACTTTGTTCCATGAAGATATCGTTATGAGTCAGTGAGTGATTAAAATCTTCTTAAAATCATGATTTGGAACGACATATATTATTATTTTTCATAATATGTAATTTTAATTTTCCATACCCATTCAAGAAGATAAATCTTCTTTCCTTCCAAGTTCGAGTCTGAAATTCGCCTGCCGCTAACAATCTCTAGAGCCAGGATACCAAAAGCGAACACGTCTGTTTTTTTGGTAAGATGTCCACGCATGGCATACTCCGGTGAAAGATACCCTCTACATCATTGGCAACCGAAGTGATAAATTTAACGCGAAAGAGAAGAAATATAAACATGAGCAATCAAAATATCGGACCAGTTGAAAACAAAACTAAGGTGTTAAAAGTATTGACGAGAATTTACATTGTTCCAGCGATACGTGTGCTTATGTGGGTCATTTTATCATCAAAAAGCTTCGCCAAACCGAAATCTGAGATCTTCGGAATGAGATTAGAATCAAGTAAAATGTTGCTAGCTTTCACATCTCTATGTACAATCGGAAGGCGGGACTCCTCGTGAAGATAAGCTAGACCTCTGGCTACTCCCAAGCAAATATCAAAACGTGTTGACCAATTAAGCTTCAAGTTATTCTTTCCTGCTTATGACAGCCATAACTACTGATGTAAATGCTTAAATTCATACACAAAGACACAAAAAGGCGCGCAAGCAGTAATGATATTGTTCTTATACCAAATAGCGCTAGATCAAGACTTTTGTTTTCTAGATACTCGTAAATCAGAAGTCGCCGTTCTCCCTCAAGGCACCATCCATACAATTTCACCAAGTTACGATGTTGCACAGCGGATATTGTAGCAATCTCAGTCACAAATTGGTTATTTCCTTGTTGAGATGTTAAAGATAGTTGCTTCACCGCAATTGTTCTTCCATCATCGAGCATTCCCTGTCGGGCATAAGTAGATACTCATGCTAAACCTTTATTCTCAATTTATTATGGATATTTCTATCAATTTCTAACCATTTTTCTAGGATTTAGAATAATTACCTTGTAGACAGGTCCAAATCCTCCCTCTCCTAACTTATTAGCAGAGCTAAAATCATTTGTAGCCGCACTTAATTCGGCATAACTGAAAGTCAATGGTCTAATATCTATCCCCAAGAGCTCTGTCAATCAAATGTATGAAAGTTAAAAAAAAAGTACGAAAGTTTAACATAATTTGATGGAATTCTGACAGTGCAGAAGTGTGTTATAATTTTGGAGTTTTTGTTCAATCAAAAGACTATCGCATGAACAAGAAATGGTAGTTACCTTCGTCTTTACTGGTGCGACACTTCTTTCTTCTTTTGACAATGTAGAAAGCCACCAAAACAAACAAGAAGCTAAAAATCGAAACACCAACTGCAATCCCCACTGTTTGTCCAGTCCTGTTCTTCTTATTGGTTGGAGGTTTATTATTGACAGTGGGCTTGAAATCTGTACCAAAACATTATATATAAACTATATTATATTGTAGACTGTGTGTGTGTGTGTGTGTGTGTGTGTGTACGTATATATGAAGAAAGTAATACTTAAACTACTTTAGTTGCACCTAAAAGTGTCCCACCATTTTACCTGGAGTAGCACTAATGGCTGAAATAGAAGGTCCATAAGTATTCAGATCAGGTATGCAACAAGTCCCTTTTCCAGCCCAAAAGAGATGAATTTCGAGGTAGTTTTGGGATACATAAGCCTTAAAGTCCCTACGGATAGCTCGAAAAGAAACCCCGCCAGCCTCTTTTCGTATATCGAAATCCTTTAAAACGAGATTCCCCTGATACATTTTAAGAAAAGATAGGAAGAAAGAGTTATCATCTATCCAAGAAACATGGAGCGGAAAAACATACAAGAAAGAGTAAACATACGCGCAAGCAAAAAGCACAATGAATACTATGACCTAAAAACTTGGTTACCGAAATATTTTCCGGAAAAGTGGAAGGAGGGAAAGGGTGGGGCTTGCGGAGAATTGTAGAAGCGTTTCGGGATCCATGGATGCGTGGTAAGAAAAAAAAATGAGGGAGTTGATTAAGTATTCTCTCAGTATGACGGGATTAGAGAAGGGAATCTATATCAAACAAAATAATCGAAAGGTTCTTTCCTTGCTCTCCATTTTCCTCAACTAGTTTATTCTCTTCCTATTTTCTTTCCCTTTTACCAAACAACATAAAAGAAAATCTTTCGGAAATAGATAGGTGAAAAATAATTCTATCGTATAATATGTACCTGGATATAGATGTCAAATACACGCCTCCCATGACTAATCCATGTAAGAGAGTCTTCAAAAGCCGTTTCTGCAAACTGGAGGATTACGTTGTAGTTACCATTCTCGAGCCCCAAGCCATAATATCTTAACGATGAAGCGGAGAGCCTCGCAGTTTCGAATAGTTGTGAATCTAAAGTATTTGTGAATCTAGATGGTGCGGAACTTGTATACTTGGGATTGGTACTTCCAACGAAATATCCAACACTACTAACTGCCCATCTTCTAGTTCCGGAAACGAAATATGTAGCCGGACCAAGAGGCTCATTGTCACTCTCATACACAATTGCATCAGAAGATGTGATTTGAGGACCACCGCATTTAATACTGAAGTCATAATCTGCTTATAAATATAGTAGATCTATATGTTTATGTATGTCTAGAAACAAATTCGAACCAAATATTCACAAACATGAAAAAGTTGTTTGCGCGTGTTTCTAAGAACATATGATTAAGTTATGAGCCATAGAAAATGAAAACCGAAATCAGAAAACTATTTCCCATTTCCTTAACTTATACCTTTCTCACCATTTATGTTTTCGTTTATGTTTTCAAAGTATTTGCTAGCCAAATTCAATTCAGAAAACGTTTTTGTTCTCACGCCTCAAATAACATGTAAAAACAATTTCAAAAACACCTTAAAAACTATACCAAACACCCCACAAATTATTACTTCTAACAGATATTAAAGAAAGTTTAGTCCTTTTTTTTTATTATTATTATTTTTTATCTAACATGACATTGATTTTCTAGATTGTAGTAGTAGCATCAAAACCAAATACCATATTTTAACCGTTAAATCAACAGTAACAAGTTTCTTGGGATTTTCTTTCCCTTAATACAAACTCATTTGCTCACTCACATATATCCGAAATAAAGAAAATTCTTCAACTCTACTTACAAATGCCTCGGCCGCGATTGCAAGGAAAGTTTCTCTGAACACAGTTCAATCCTGAAGGAAGGGCACTGAAAACAAATAATTCGTGGTTAACAAGGTTCAAGCATGCGTTAATATTTTCCAAATCAAGCTGAAAATCACCTGGTATTTAAACTTTCTATGGTGAAGTTGTTCCCAACCAAGTTACTGCAAAATACTCCAAGAAAAAGATTGCCAATGCTAAAATCAAAAGACTGTAAAAAAAAATTTAAAAAAAAAAAAAAAAAAAAAAAAAACTAAGCCCTTGTTTTGGCACATAGTTTTGAAATGCTCAATTTAAAAAGATTCCATTTCAAAATGTGTACCATTTCAGATTGGTATTTGGGATAGAGATTAGCTTGCGTTTGGTTCGTCAGTTGGAGATGAAAATTTTAAGTTGTAATTGGTTGATTTTTCAAAAACTAGTTATAATTTTTATTGACTTTCTGAAAAAGACAAAAACTGAGATGAAAAAGTACAATTTAATTGGAACTAAGTTGAAATGTCAAGTGAAGCTGTGAAGATGAGTATGGTGTGGGTTTTGAAGCGGTGAAAATTTTAAGTTGAATTGAAATCTTTTTGAAAAGCTGGTCTTCAAAACTATGTGCTGATCTAACTTTAAAATAATCTAAATATACAGTTGCAACTTCTCTTCATTAACCCAAGAAGGGAGGGACCCCCGTATATCATTGTATGACAAATCTCTGCAAAGCATAAAAAAACTGTGTTCTTGAGTAACAATTAATAAACTCAAAATAGAGCCAACATTTGTGTTATATCTACTTACATAGTGAGAAGAGATCTGCTTTTTTGTTGGGGCAGGGTTCCATTTAACTTATTATTTCCAAGAAACCTGATTAAGCAAACAAAAATAGTTGGTTCAAAAAGTGTATAGAGAGGCATGTTATATAGATGCAATAAAAGAGACCACCCACTTGGGCTAGCTCAGTGGGTGGGAGGGGAGGAATTAGGATGTGAACTCTCAGGTTTAAAATCTGATAGTGTTTTCATTTCTCTTTAATATGTGAGAGCAGAGGCAGATTTGTTTGGGGCCGAGTGGAGGCTATAACGCGCCTAAATTTTTTTCTTTAGTTTCTACCTCAATAATTTTATAGTTTTTCTATATGGTCCCATTAAAAATTAAAATTCTCACATAGCTCTCTCTAAAATTAACTTTATACCCTAAAATTTTTTTATGGTTTTTCTGCTTTATCCCATTAAAAATTACAAATTCTCATATAGACCGACTAAAATTTTGTCTTTTAATTTTTACACTTTGATGTTATTATTAATTTAAAGAAAAAATTAGTGTATGCCTCCATTAAATATATGTTTGGCTCATCCCTGTGTAGGAGTTGTAGGCCTATAATGTAAATACATATATAGATAAATATAACAAAAGGGATATGGCACATTACAGAAAAGAGAGTGAACTCATGTTGAAAAGAGAATCTGGAATCTGTCCAATTATATTGTTGAAACTCAAATCCCTGGAAAAAATTGAAGGACAAACTTCATGAATCAAAGACAAGCTTTAGTCAATACTACATGAAAAACTTGGAGTTCCTAAACTGTCAAATTTGCAAGTCAAAATAGAACTTACAAGTGCGCCAAGTTTTCGTACTCTCCAATGTTGGCCGGAATCGAGTCAGAAATTCTGATGTTCCTCAACACTCTGCAGAATACATCAACGAGTTTGTTTCATTTCATTATAACAAAAATGGCAATAGATTTGAAATCAATGAAGGAAATGTGTTGCTTACAAGAGATTGAGAGACTTCATATCCTTGATAAACGAGAGTGAAGAACTCGACCCGTTTGTCATATCGCCTAAACGCCTATAAATTTCATAACAAAGATTGTCATCCTTAGAACTTGATAGGAAGATACAAAAGTTACTAATACCAAAACATAATTACTCACAACTCTTCCAAAGAAGTCAGACTGGAAAGTGTCGTTGGTATAGGACCTTCAAAAGAGTTTCCTTGGAGCCTCCTACGGAAACATTTACAAGTAAATAGCATAAACTCGTTTTAACATGTAAATGACCACTAGAAAAAAAAAAAAAAAAAAAAAAAAAAAAAAAAAAAAAAAAAAAAAACAGAGAAAATAGCTACTGAATTTTTCTTACAAGGTAGTAAGCTTTGTCCAATTTCCTATGAAGTCAGGTATCCTTCCGGTGAGTTCGAGGTCCGATGCCCAGCTGCAAAGATTGCAAGTATTTCTTACTATGAGACAGAACTTGTAAAGATAACATTTTGCTTCTTATGTGTCTGTTTTTATAAAATGTCAGGTTATCATGTGAATTGAAATTACCAAACTTCCAAAGAAACAAATTTCAGGGATTATTAGCCAAAAAAGATAGGGACCAAACTTTCATAATGCTAATAATTTAGGGACTAACAATGTAAAAACTCTGTCTAGAAAAGATGAGAATGTAGTGTATGGTCATATAGTTCTTACACAACAGCCAAGTTTCGTAGATTGGCGAAAGTTGAAGGAATTGGACCGCTAATTCCTGAACTACCAATGTAACTGCCAAAGTAAAAAATCCATACAACAAAACAATCTGCATTAGACCAAACTCAAATTTCAATCTAATTTACTGAAAGAAGATATAATAACATTAAAAGTTTTTTAGAACTATTTCAAGTTCCAATTTCCCTTGCAACCATAAACAGCCTAGAAGGAACAATCAATTTAAAACCACGGTTGGTAAATAAAAGTGGTGCTGAAAACAATTATCAAACTTACAGTTCTTTTAGTTGCGAAAAGTTCCCAAACTCAGATGGTACAGAACCAGAGAAGTTGTTTTGCAAAAGGGATCTGAAAATCGGACATATAACTAATACAGAGCTATGTAATCATACTATGAATTCTACTAGTTTTATATAATCATGAACTAAAGACTACAACACACAGAACACCTCCCACCACCCCCCCCCCCCTTCCCGGTGGCATGGGGCCCTTTGAGCACCCACTTTGTTTTTAAAGAAAACCTGTCAGGTTAGGTTTCGAATATGACATCTCAAATCTTGAATCCTCCTTTCCATCCGCTGAGCAAGCCCCAGTGGGGATACAACACACAAAACACAATAAGATGTCCAATGACATACTTTTTTGTCCTAACAATTTGAAAGTTTATTAGAAGGTTTTTTTAGATTATTCTCATTTATACCCCTGAACTTTAATGTCGTTTCTAGTTTACTCCTTAAACTTTGAAAACTCTTACTAATCCCCAAATTTTGAATTTGTTCTATTTAAATAGTGGCTAATTCAAAATTCAGGGAGCGAAGTGAGAGTTTTTAAAGTTTAAGAAGTAAAGAGGAAATAACCCTAAAGTTTAGGTGCATGGTTGAGAATAATCCTATTTACTTTTAGGAAGAATGAGGACCTCAATTACTAAAATCCCTTTTGTGGAACAAAAGAAAAGAAAAGAAAACGACGATACAAATGAAGAAAGCTAGCTGCTAGATCTTAGATGTATGACTGCATATAGGAATATGCCAACAACTTACAGTGATAATAGCTCAGTAAGTTTTCCTATTTCCTTTGGGATCTCCCCAGATAGTCCGTTTGCTCCAAGGCTCCTAGTAATAGCAAAACAAAGAGCAACAAAATGAGGGGGAGAAAAATTTTTAAAAAAATGAAGAATTTTGGATGACAGATAGAAAAAGCAGCTAAAGCGTTTTTGGGCTTACAAATACTTCATTTTAGTCAGATTGCCTATCGATGGCGGAATCGAACCTGTCAAGTAATTCTGGTTCAAATTCCTGCAACAAATACAGGAAAATCATATACTACTCGCAAAGGCGGTATATTTTGAATCGTGTTCGAAAATTAGGATACCATTGGTTGAAACATCCAGTTTAATAATTCAGAGCTACAATGAACTTGGCTTTGTTGTAAAGAGACGATATGTGAGAAATCATACAGATGGATGAGATAGGTCAAAGTCCAAATCTCTTCTGGAATAGGACCAGCAACATCCAGTACAGTAACTTTCCTGCAAGAAAATTTATGAATCATATTTCGCAGTTTTCCGCTATATTACCATGTTCCTACTTAAAACTTACTCCTCATACTTTGACATGTGTTTGCGGGCCCCAATGACTCTAAAAAAGTAAAAGTGTTGAAAAAAAAAATGTCTTTAACCTATGAAATTTTGAAACGCCTGCATGAAGTTATAACCTATCAACGACAAATATAAGTATTTCCAAACCAACTATTGTCTGTAAAAATCTGATAAAAAATATATATATATATATATAAAAAAAGAGAAATACAGTTGGGTAATGTGGCAAAGAGAGCCATTGTTGTAAGAACAGTCGCATTTGATAAATGGGTTGTAACTGAGGTCGTTCAAGTCGGTAGAGTCTGTGGCCGCACCACTGCAAAGCTCTCCACTTTTGTTCCATTGAGTTGGCTCAGCATCTATCTTCCATTTACTAAATATCGAGTTCAAAGCTCTCACTGCACCAACCAAAGCCAAATGTTGGGGAAAAAAAAAAAAAAAAAAAAAAAAAAGCTTCAGAGCGTCATTAATACTAAACACCACTACTAATAAAAGATGGATCGAATCTGAATGACTCATATTGTGGGACTCATCTTTTATTAATAGAGCACCACTAGTGTTATTTAACATTGTTTCAAATGCTAATGACGGGCAACAATTTATGCTCATAATGAGTAAAGCTAACAACGAAGAATAATGTTAAAGGCTATCAGTGATATTTAACACCACACACTAATAAATAGTGGGTTTAATGATATATGGTCCACAGATGAGATCCATCTTCTATTAATTGTGATGTTTAATGCCATCATTAGCCTTAAAGCATTTTTTGACAATAAACTTAGAATATTTATTCAAATTGAAGCAAAGCATTCCGAATCAAGATACTAAATCATAAGTTAAGTTTCCTATATAACTTTTTTTTAACTAAGTTTTTGTCTGGTTTACCGGTTGGAGATGAAACTTTTAAGTTAAAGTTTGTTGAATTTTTTAAAACTAATTTTAAATTTTATTAAATTTTTTATAAAAAGAAAAAAGAAAAAATTAATAAAAAAATACAATTTAATTAAAATTAAATTTAAACATAAAATAAAACCTAAATTAAAATTGATGTTCTCGTGTTCTTATCCCGTAACAACTTTTATAACATACTGAAATCGCGATGGAATGAAAATGAGATAATTCTACACAATCATTAATAGCCCTTAGAGGTTGACGTGGGTCAAATACATAATAGTCACAACCTCTTTAGTTGTCCTTGTCCAATACATTTATGACACTTTATGATACATGGCCCCACTCTGCTCCATCATGAAAGAACAACCAAAACAAATGTTTAATAAATGTTTGACAATTTAACCAGTCTTTTAACTTTTGGATAAAGTTTAACGTTTTAGGTTTAGGCTACATAACATTTGTCTTGAAGCAAAATGGCTGTAGCGAGAAATTGACACTGGACTCATGTTTTGAACAAAATTTAAAATATATATATATATATATATTCTCTTATACGTGTCCCTGAATTGTAGAATTAGTAAACCCACTAAACCTTTTTATAAGAAATTTGGTCAAAAACAGATTAAACAAAAAAAGAGAGAAAATTAATCTTAATAAACCTTTTTTATTATAATTTCTATTAAAAACAAACGGAAAAAAAAATTATATAATTGCACTTAATTAACTCCATTTTCTGCTTTCTGTTTCTAATGAAAATTCTAACGAAAAGGGTAAAGAGGGATTTAATTCAAAGCGAGAGTTTATAAAATTTAGGGGATAAATTTGGAATGGCCTTAAAGTTCAAGGACAGAAATCAGAATAATCTTTTTTTTTTTTTAATTTTATGCAAAGCAGTTTTATCTTTTTTCCCCTATTATTCATAGTTTATCATAACACACTACGCAAATCACAGCATATATAAATGAATATCAGTTTTCCACGGGACAAACACATCTGGACGGAATTTTGGTGAAGAACCATGCCATGGATGAAAGGGGAAACAAAAAAGTCTTTTTTATTTTTTTATTTTTTTTTTTTTTGCTAAAGCTAATTCCCAGAACTTATCAAAGGAAAAGGAAGAAAATGAAATAAATATTTTCAAAA
Source organism: Ficus carica (assembly GCA_009761775.1). Lineage (NCBI taxonomy): Eukaryota > Viridiplantae > Streptophyta > Magnoliopsida > Rosales > Moraceae > Ficus > Ficus carica. The sequence continues at coordinate 8,358,803 of CM019741.1, read as the reverse complement.
TCAAACAAATGCATATATATGTATATGTATGTGTGTGTGTAGAGAGAGAGAGACCTTCAGAGGGATCTGTAATGGGTTGAGTTTGACTCTGAACTCTCGAAAAAGAAGCAAAGCCAATTATGAAGGCTCCTGCAAAAAATGTAAAGATAAAAACTGAGGATATTGGTCTTGACATGATTTTTTTTTTTTTTTTTTTGCCTGAGAACTCAAAAAGAGATGGAAAGCAATATGTAATTATCGTCTTCTTGAGCCACTAAGATATTATATGCCTAGAAAATGAACTAATATTTCATAAAATAAAAATCTAATAAAGGTTGCGTAATTAGACTCACTACTCCTCAACATGTACCGTGTGAGACCCGGTTGTCGTGAATGTGTGCTACCGTTTTTACTTTCTTTACGTTTGTTCTTTTATTATTACTCTAGGTCCAGGATCTGACCTTTATGTCACCAATATTTATAAACTATATTTGAAGGAAAAAAAAAAAAAAAGAAAGAAAGAGAAAGAGCTCTACCATTTATGTTGATTACTGATACTTGTAATTTATTTGACCACAACAGTACTAGAAAAGTATAGGATTTCACGACGGTTTTAAACCGTCAAGACCTAAAAAGATAACATGACGGTTAAAACACCGTCATAAAACCTTCCAAGATAAGTACAAGGATTTCATGATGGCTTTTTAACTGTTATTTAATAGACGTGTTGCATTTTCAATGGTTTTTAAAAAACACCATTGTTGAGAGTCGCTTTTAATGACGGTTTTTTAAAAACCATAGTACTATATCCATCGCATTTTTTTTCCTTCATATTTTGTAGTAGTGCAGGGTAATTTTTCAGTCTATAATTTGTTCTCAAATTGAAGTAACAACTAAAAAACAATATATTATCCTCTTATTGTTATGTTGGAGATGAACAAATCTTATTTAGTCATTCTTCACTTACTAATAATTTTCCCAAACATTCCACATATATCAAATCCAATGATAAGAAAACAATTAATCAAATAAGATTACATCAATCATTAAAGGACCAAGTACAGATAAAAAACACCAAAATTTTATTAACTAGGAAAATACCTAAAATATTTATGATGAAAGAATCTAAAGATTTTAATATTTTAGGAAAAAAAAAAACAATAAACATTCAAGACTACATGTAGGGTAACTCAATTAAAATAAAATTAAAAAAAAAAAAAAAAAACTACATCGTCAAATAGAATTTCATCATCTACAATAGTACAAGAAAATTAGATAAACCTAATTAAATTAAAAGCGGCAAAACAAATATAACCAAAAATGAAGAAGATAGGACTTGGTTGTCTTCTCTTGAATCCTAGTTGTCCCCTACTCTCACCGGTAGTCGTCTTTCCTCCCCCTTTTCATGATTGCACTTTTCTCTATTTACAATGGACAAAGTCGGGAATTATTTTTAGGGGCATGGAATAAACTAAAATGATATTACAAAAATCTTAAGATTCGTTTATCTGTTTGTCTCTTTGATTTTGATTTTGATTTTTATTGATATAAACTAAGTTTATACTAGGGTTTGCTCAAACTTTTAAAGTTTAGAGTCCAAGAAATTGTTAATTGATCTAATAAAATCATGTTTTATTTTTCTATTTGAAATTTTAAGTTTTCAATATGAAACTCAAAAAAAAAAAAAAAAAAAAACTTGGGTTATTTTTGTAACTTTTTTATTAAAAAATTATTTCATTGTAGTTCACCCATATGACAAGTTATTGGAACTATTCTAGTTTCCAATAAATTGAGAAAAACTTGTGTCATTGTGAAAAGTATGTTCATCTTTTTCCTTAATTTACTTATTTGTTCTATAAACTCCAATTAACCACCAATGAAATAAAAATGTTAGCTAAATAAAATTATGAAATAAAAATAAATAACAATAAAATAGGAATTATGCTAATATATATATATATATATACACAATTATGCTCATCAGAATATATCATAAAAAAATGCTAGAATAAATTGTCATTTTAGTTTTACAAAACTTATAGAATAAATTCATGATATTAATAACTTTATTGCTCAAAAATTGAAGACCAACACAGTTAGGTGATATTTTGTTTATGGAAATAGAAAATTAAACTATTGTAAAGCATCCCCTATGAAACTTGTACTTGTTGATGAGTAACAAAAGCTGGAATCAGTTCCTTTCACTGCCTCACTCATTTGGCTGCTTATATTTTCGGATTTCCAATCAGCCAAGTAACCAGGCCTTGAAATTTCGAGGCTTATTTTGACATCTCCTAGAAGCATCGCCATCGCTCGGGACATTGACGGTCGTGCTGTTGGCGACGTTTGAGTGCATAAAAGAGCTACTCCAATGACTCTTCTTACTTGTTCCTCGTTGAATTCTGATAATTCCGACTCCACTAATTCAATTGTACAATTTTGTCCATGTAAGTTCCAAGCCTAGGAAGTAAGAAATGGTAAATTAGATCAAGGACACTAAAGACAGGTAAATGGACCATTTTGAAAAAAATAAATAAATAAATAAGGAGAATAGTGTTTGTTAAAGTATTATTGATAATTAGTAGTTTTTATTATTTGTTAGTTTACAGTTTACTTTCCTTTACTTGGTATTTTATTCCATATAAATATGATTAAGTATTCTTTATAATTTGTGAGACAGAATTAAATGAAAAATATTATTATCTCCAATTTTCAAGTATGTTACGTAAAATTAAACCATGATATCGAGTAAATAGGTAAAAATGTGAAAAAAAAAAATTCAAAGTATTCACTGAGTTGTACTAAAAATTTTAACTAATCAAAACCGTTTTCCTTGTGTATATAAACTATTGTGGAAAAAAATTGCCTGGTTAAATTTTAAAAAGTACAAAAAATATCCTCAGTCTACATTAAAGCATTCTCTTAATCATCCTTACGAGAAGAGAGTGAAACTGAAAAGTTTTAATCTCCTCTTTGAGAATGGCCCAAAAGCAATGAAGTTCAGAATCCCAAGCAATCAGGGAGCCCAGCGCTACCTAATAGGCCTGGAAATTCGTGTTCGCGGGCCGTGTTCGGGCCAGCCCGATTACGGCACGACACGATTAGCCTCAACACGAACACGACACGATTAATAAACGGGCCAGGAACCTAAACACGAACACGACACGAATATTAAACGGGTAGCACGATACGACACGCGAACACGATTATTAAACGGGCCACGATGGGTTAGCACGAAAACAAACACGTTTATGACCCATTTAACACGAAAAACCCGTTTACAACCCATTTAACACGAAAAATCTGTTTACGGCCCATTTAACACGAAACGGCTTCCTGACCCGTTTAACACAAAATTATGGATAAAAAATCACTTAAAATTCTAAATTCACTAACACAATAAACTAATAATATTCATATAAAGTATAAAACTAACAACTAGAATTATCAAATATGCATATTGATTAAGACAAACATTTCTTAGAATAAAACATAAGTCTAAGTTGTAGTTGGTGTCCATATACAAATAAGTGAATCACCACCCAAATAAGTCTCAAGTTGTTACATAATCAAGATCCAAAATATTAAGAGAAACATCAAAAGACAACAAAATATTAAAGCAAAATGAAATGCTTTCTTACTTGAGAATGATAGCATCATAGGTTCCAACTCCACAATTTGGAAAATTGAAGTACAAATTTGAAAAATGTAGTTTCAAAATGATGAGTAAGTTTTACTGTTTTACATCTTAATAAATTTATGTCTTTGTTAACTATAAGATTACCCTAATACTCTAATCCAAATATATATACATAATTGGGTTTACTATTTTATATTATTAACTAGTTAACTATAACTATAATTCGTTTACTATTTTTTACTATTTTATATTATTAATCAGTTAATTATAAGAACCTCTCTATAACTTTTAATTTATGTTGTCTCATAGTGAAAATTCTTCAATAATTATTTTCTTGTCTTGTATCAAACACACAAATGGGCCTATACTTGTTATAAAAGAGCTTTAGAATAGTTTGAAAATTCTAACATAAACGTGTTAAACGTGTTAATCGTGTTAACTCGTTTTCGGCCCGTTTATTTTCGTGTTAAACGTGTCGACCTAATTTCGACCCAATTATTAAACGTGCGGTCTAAACCCATTTATTACGTGTCGTTCTCGTGTCGTGTCACCGTGTCGTGCCCGAAATTGCCGGCCCTACTACCTAAGCGATCGAAGACCGCATAAAAATGCACTCAACCGACAACCTCAATGCTTCTAACCACAACTGGTTAAAGGTTGAGGCATTCTTGGCACCTCTTTTTAATTTCTTTAAAATTTTAAATTTTTGTTAGTTTTGAAATTTAGTTATTTCTTTAATTAGTAAATCAAGTTTAACTAATGCTTAAGAACATATTATTATGGGTATTTTTGTTAATTTTGGAAATTTTACGGGTTGCTTTTTTTTTTTTTTTGGTTATTCTTTGTTTTTGTAGCATTTTTATGAAACTCGTGGATTATTTTCTGGATAAGAATAATATTCTTTGAAACTCATAAATAATTCTTCATACCCTTTCAAGAAGATAGATATTTTCTTCTTTCAAGCTAGGGTTTGAATTTCTCCTGCCACTGATAAGCTCTAGAGCCAAGATCCCGAAGGCAAACACGTCTGTTTTTTCAGTAAGGTGTCCACGCATGGCATACTCTGGTGCAAGATATCCTCTACAAAGAAATCGATAAAACAAAAAATGCTAAGAGCAAATAAAGAAAGAAATGATAGTGTACTTATCAGTAATAAAAAGAAAAAGTATAGAAAAAGAACATAATTGCAATAAAAGATTGGACCTAGATGAAAATGAAACTAATTAAGGTGATCAAGCAGAAAAGTATTACATCGTTCCAGCAACACGGGTGCTTATGTGTGTTTTTGTGTCATCATAGAGCTTGGCCAAACCAAAATCCGATATTTTAGGGTTGAGATTAGAGTCAAGCAAAATGTTGCTAGCTTTCACATCTCTGTGCACAATTCGAAGTCGTGACTCCTCATGAAGATAAGCTAGACCTCTTGCCACTCCCAAGCAAATGTCGAAACGTGTTGACCAATCCAGCTTCAAGCTACTATTTTCTTCTCATGCCAAAAATAAGACATGTAAAAATATAGGTATAGAGATGTATTTAACTATACAGGTAAAAATTATGTTGTTTTCATGTACCAAACAGTGCTTGATCAAGACTCTTGTTTTCGAGATACTCGTAAACAAGAAGTCGTTGATCTCCGTCAAGACAACATCCGTGAAATTTCACCAAGTTACGGTGTTGCACCGCAGATATAGTAGCAATTTCGTTCAGAAATTGGTCCCTTCCTTGATGGGATGCTTTTGAAAGTTGCTTCACAGCAATAACTCTTCCATCATTCAGTGTTCCCTAATTCATACATATATCAATAGACATTTCTAATTGAGATTTGATTTTCACTTTCATAATCATACACAATCTTGTCAATCACTCTATTAAGTTAACATGGCTATTGTAAGAAACCAATAATATAAGTGCCTAGAATTTATATATTTCTTTTCTTCTAACAGAGGACAAAATTTATTACAAATTATAAGAGAGTAAAAAATTAACCTTGTTTGGATCTCCGTTTTAAAATATATCGGGACTTACCTTGTAGACCGGTCCAAATCCCCCTTCTCCTAACTTATTAGCAGAACTAAAGTCATTTGTAGCAATCCTTAGCTCAGCATAACTGAAAGTGATAGGCTTGATATCCATCCCTAAAAGTTCTGCCAACCAAACATAAATTTATCTTGGTTATACAATAATAATTTGTTTTCTCAGTAATAAACCTAGTTTTCTTCTTTTTCTTTTACTCTTGTAAGAATCATTGTTCATCTTTCTAAAGAGTTATTTGGATTGAAATTACTAAACACAAAGGTACAAGTTGCACGCATTTAAAAAAATAAAAATTAAAACTATTAACAAATGAATGCTAATTGTAAGTTTTTTTTTTTTTAATTAGAATTTTCTTCTCTAGCTACCTCAATGAAAACCCTAATCCTCATGGTGAATTTAAATGAATTTATCAATTCATCTTTCACTTGTTTGTTTAATTTTATCATAAATACATCAACTAAATTCTTATATCCGATATAAATACATTTAAATATTAGCTTTTTCTATACCATACACCATAAACTTATCACACAATTGCAATTTGCACCCTAAACTTATAAATTTGTAGTAATTTACCCCTTATTCAATACAATGTTCTTTTTTTTTTTTTTTTTTTTTTTTTGTAATAATGCAAATTGACACTTAAATTACATGTATAGGTTGTTAATCACGAGTATAAAGGTCGTTTTTAGTTAATGTTAACCCATATTTATGTTTATAACAAAATTAACTTAAAGTCTTCTACTTTGATAATATGTAATTAAAGATTTTAACCCAAATAAATTTGGGTTGAAACGGATAAAAATGATCATTAATGTCAGTAATTAACGATTTATGTACAAATCACATATCAATTTCTTTCAAAAGACTAACATTGTTATCAATGAGGGATAAATCGCCATAAATTTATAAGTTCAAGGTGCAAGTTACAAAAATCAAAAGTTCAGAGTATAAATTGCAAAAGTTTAAAGTATAAATTTGTAAGTTTAGGGTAACTGGTGCAAAAACAGCCTTAAAATATTTAATGAGTAATAGAAAATTTCTGAAACAACCATTAGAAGCAATAGCTACCTTCATTTTCATAGCTTTTAGACTTCTTTCTTCTTCTAGTGATGTAGAAAACCACAAAAACAGAGAACAAGCTGAAAAGCCCTAAACCAATTGCAATTCCCACGGTCCAACGACTCCTATTCTTTTTGTTGGTTGGAGGTCTGTTACTAACTGTGGGTAGGAAATCTGGACCAAAATATCATAAATCTGTTACGTACATTGAACTTGTAGCGTGAAGAAAAAAAAGAAAAAAAAAAGGACACAAATTGTATAATTAGAAGCAAAATAAAGTAGTACTTAAACCTCATAAAAAGAAGTAAATCGAAGATGTATCATACAGCTCAATTTCAGTGATTGGATGATAAAAAATTAATCAAAGTTGCTATTGAAATTTTAGAATATTCAGTAGTGAATGAAATTTGGATCGCGTGGTAGTCGTAACTTAAGATAGTACTTGAACCACGTAAAAAGAAGTTTCTAAGATGAATCATACAGCTCAATTTCAGTTATCGGATAATGAAAAAGAAAAACAAGTCGGTCTAGTGAAATTTTTGAATGTTCAGTATAGTGACTGAAATTTGGATCGCACGGTGTAATCGTAAGTTATGGCACGCTCTTACCCGGGGTAGCACTGATGGTTGAAATAATAGGTCCATAAGTAGCAGGATTAGGGATGCAACAAGTTCCTTTTCCAGCCCAGAAGAGATGAATTTCAAGGTAGTTTTGAGAAACAGTAGCCTTAAACTCCTTTTGCACAGCCTGAAAAGAGACTCCCCCAGCCTCCTTTCGAATATCGAAATCCTTTATAACGAGCTCACTCTGGCATACAAATATTTCACAAAATTTGAAATAAATTAGAGTTCTAAGAACAAATATCCATGTAGGTGGTTACATTTCTTATGATTTATGGTCAAGGCCAAATTCGTACATAAAATTCGTCTCAACAAAAAGTAATAATAATAAATAAATAAAAACCATTAAATCTGCTATTTGGGTTCTGGAAATTATTATAGGATTTGGAACAATGGAATTTTTGGGGGAAAAAAAATCTTCAAAGAAAAATGAAAAATGAAAAGGCACATTACAACAAAAGTATCTCAGTTTGAAAGAAAATCCTTGGGAAACAAACGGGAAACTAACAATGTGATATCTTCTGGAGAAAATTACCTAAATAACCATCTCTTTTGTTTTTTTTTTTTTTTTTTAATCTATTGACTAACATAATATAAACCCTCCCATCTTGACCAACATGACACAAACTGTAATTTACTTTAGTTTAATTTTGTGTTATATTAGTCTAACATTACTTTTTTGTGTCATGTTAGTGCAGTTGTCTTTAAATTTGTGTTATTCCGATACTTACCCCTATCTTTTAGTAAGTTTTTTTTATTTTTTATTTTTCAATTTGATATCGTCGTGTTTGGAAACTCTCATTGAGGGATATTGTTCTATGAGAAAATACCATTGCAGATAAATTTTTTGAGAATTCAAACACTATAGCATATCTTCAAAACATATTATAAAAAAATAGCAGGTCTGACAATTTATGAAAAAATTATAGCATATTTTTAATTCATGGGCAGTAGAATTCCTTCTTCTTTTTTTCCCCAAGGAACGTTTTTCTTCTTCACAGCTGATGACTGCAGAAGTTCCGGTGACCTTGTGACGCGCTGACGATGACTGCAGAAGTTTTTCGACGACCTAGCGATGCGGCAATGGTGACTGTAGATAGTCAGAGTCCTCAAGCAAGCTAGATTGATGGCATCTTGGTTAGATCGCGATGTCCAACAATGAGATGAGATCGCGAATGATCTCTAATCGCAAAGGTTACGATCTCCGTCGCCGACGACTCGAGGTTCGTGAGCTCGATCACGGTCTGTAGATGATGCACGCTTCTTCGATCTTTGACAATGTGGCGGTGGCGGCGGCTTCAAAAGCTTCACAAACAATTTCCATTGTCGGCAACTCGACTTTCCCGAGCTCAATCGCAAACTCCAAAGCATGCACGTTTCTCGGATTTCGGCGATATGGGGACAGCGATAGCTCGTCGAAGTTTCGTGACTCGTTCTTTGGCAATATGGCTATGGTGGCAGCAGCGGCGGCGGTGATAATTAGAGATTTAGGATTAGGGTTTGACTGAATTGGGGCTAAATTTGGGATACTTTTGGGGTAATATTTGTTATTTAATAAAATTTTGTAAATAAGTAAAAGTTTGTTGTAAAAATGAAATATTGTTTAAAAATAATAATTTAATTATTTAATCGAAATTTTCATATTTACATATAATTACTAACACTTATTCTTTAGATTTAATATTTATACGAAAAGTATAAATGCAAGATAAATAAAGGATTTCGTGTAAATACCATTATTTATTAGTAAATATGTGTATTTACCAAACAAATTAAGATTCAAAACAACACATATTGCACTAAAAATAACGTAAATATTTTATAATTTACAAAAAATTGTAAATAAGTAAAGATAATTTAATTAAATATTATTTGAAAAATATTTTACTTATTTAATTGAAATTAATATATTTACATGTAATTACTGATATTTACCTAAATATTTAGGTTTAATTTTTATTTGAAAAGTGTTACATACAGATAAATAAAAGATTTATGTGTAAATACCATTATTTCTTAGAAAATATTTGGATTTACCGGTAATTATGTAAAATTAAAAGAAATTTTGTTTAATGTTACAAAAATGTTTATTTTTAAATAAATGTATTTATCTAGAGAATATGTAAATAAATGTATTTATCTAGAGAATAAACAACAAAAATACAAATATTTACAAATAAATCTTATATTTACTGAATTAAAACGTCAAAAAATCTAGAAAATGAATAAACTTATTTTCTTTGATAAATAACCATTACCCATTAGTATATACAAAAAACCATGTAAATATTAATACTTACCGTAAATAAATTTATTTTCTTAACAAATAAATCTTCGTTAAAGAAAGTATTTATGAACCAGGTAAATATTACTATTTACGAGTAAATAATAATATTTTACGAGTAAATAATAATATTTACAATTAAATATTATTATTTACTAGTAAATATGATTTTTTTTTTGTTTTTTTGTAACAATAGTTTTTTATTTACTTGTAAAAAAACTATTTAATGAAGTAAAATCATAATTTTTTATTTTTATTTCATTAATTACAATTTTTACCCTTAATTTATTTTTTTTAAAAAAACCCCAAATCCCAAATTAGGGGAAAAAAAAAACCCCCCAAAACCCTAGATCTAATCTCATGTCGCCGCTGGAGAAGGCCTGACAAATTCGGCGATAGAGACAGCCGGCAATCTCGTGGCAGGTAATCGTTACTTGTCGCTCGGGTCAATTCAGCAGGGAGATCGGAGCTTCGACGAGGTCGTGAAATTGCGATTGCGAGGCCTTAACCAAAAAGCTGTTGGAGAAGAATCCGTCGCTGGAAAAGAAGATGACCTCGACGGGTTGGAGGAAGCAGGCATGCGCGGGATGGTCGGCGACACTGAGCAGATGCCAGTGAGGAAGATCGTGATTCTCACAATCTGGGTTTGATTGGGACGGCCGCAAGGATGGTGGCGGCCATGACTTTTTCTAGCGTGGGGAGAGAATGGTTGATGACACGATTCTCCAGCGAGGGGTGGTAGAGAGAGAGAGTCAAAGAAGATAGATTAGTGGGGAGAGAATTTTAGGGGTATTAATTTTTGCTTTTTCACCTTGCTATTTTATCATAATTATGCTATTTGGTAGCAATAGTTTAGTTTATACTATTATTTTAAAAGCTTATATTGTATTATGCTATTTTGACTAATCTCTCACAGAAAAGCATAAAAATTCTAGAAGTAAAAGATCAAGTTTCGTTAATCAGATTAGTTAAATGTATGTACCCTTTTTTTTTTCTTACTGAAATTTCTTTACAAAAATTATATGTAGTTTTTCGCTTAATAAAATTTAATTGGAAGGGTTTATATATGTCCCAATAAAAAGGCTCAGGGTATCTAAAAATAAAAATTTTCAAAAATAACAATTCCCTAAATGAGATTTCTCGACCATGAAGGTAACAAATTGCGGAAAACATTAAGCAACTACAGGGTATCAAAATGATATATATATATATATATTTCCCCGAAAACAAACGGGTGAGAACCACCATGTACGCTATAGAAAATGTACCTGAATAAAAATATCGAATACGCGCCTTCCATGATTAGTCCATGTAAGAGAGTTAGCAAAAGCTATTTCTGCAAATTGGAGGATCACAATGTAGTTTCCATTCTCAAGACCCAAGCCATAGTACCTCAATGATGAAGCTGAAAGCCTTGCTGTCTGGAATAATTGTGAATCTAAAGTATTCGTGAATTGAGATGGCACAAAACTTGAATATTGAGAATTATTACTTCCAATTAAATATCCAACACTACTAACTGCCCATCTTTTCGTGCTTGACACAAAATATGAAGCTGGACCAAGTGTCTCATCATCCTTCTCATACACAATGCCATTTGAAGACGTGATTTGAGGACCACCACATTTAATTCCCAAGTTATAGTCTGCAAATTATAATTTTAAAATTAACATTATTTCTATAGATGTTCACATATAAAAGGTATTAATTTCCACTAAACACATTCAAAGTAGGACAAGTACAAATATTAATATAATAAGACATTTATGGAAGTATTTTGGTTTTTTTCCCCCTTTTTTATATCCAAAATTCTAAGATATGAATTTATTAGTTTTATCTATTTTTACTAATAGAAAGTTTATTAAAGGGAAAACGAAAGGGTTATCCTAATGCATAAGAGATCTAAAAAAGGGAATTACAACTAAAAGAAAAGAAGCAACTTAAGAGTAAACATTAAGATTTTCTTATTAATTTGGCGGAGAATTGACAAGGGGCTTTTTAAGCATGACTTGTACAAGAGTTATGCTGAAGAGATCTTGTGGGAAGATTAAGTGTTGAAATGCCAAAGTAGCTAGTAACTACCCAAGTATAGGATATTATTTAGATTTGGATTGATTTTGAGTACTAGATATAATATTTAGAAACATGAACTATCGATCGAAAGTTCTTTAATTCCCATGATTTAAAACCAAAAACAAACAATAAGGAAAAATATTCAATTTTTCTTACAACGGCCATCACCCCCGGTTACAAGGAAAATTCCGTTGAAGGCAGTTCAACCCGGAGGGAAGAGCACTGAAATCAAACAGGTCATTGGTAAAATTACAAAAGAAAACTAAAGAATAAGGACATTTAAGAGTTATAGTGGTTAACTCTTAATTTGAGAGTTATGTACACTTTGAGCCGTTGCAATAATTTATCATAATGATCAAGAAGCTAACAAGAGAAAATCACACACCCTTTAGTCTCTCTACGTTGTTGTTTTTTTTTTTTTTTTTTTTTTTTTTTTTTTTAACCTCTATGATAATAATCAACCCTAATAATGATGTCCTCTGTTTATGAAGCAAAAAATAAGGACAATCAAAATTACAAGAGCTTTATTAAAATTCAGGTTGGATTATCGCCCTCCTTAGGTACCTTATAAGGTCAATCTGTGTATTATCCACACATCACAACAATAATTAAGCTTCACAAATTTATATAAATATTGCTAATTAGTTGTTGCCATTTAGTATATCGACTCCTTTGGAATTTTTTATAAAAGGCCTATGTTACAATTTCGTTAATTACCACCCAAAACACATTACTCTTACATTTCTTGTTTTTCGTTAGTGCCAGAAGTTCTCACGTAAATATAATAAATAACTATAGTCCAAAAAATTAACAGAAAGAATTATTATAACAACATTTTAATGGTGTAGGGGCATTTTAATTATGAAAGAAGATCAGGAATCAAAATTGAATAACGTTAAAAGTTTAAATATTAAATGAGTAAGTTATTATGTTATTAATAGATAAAGGAATTAGATGATCAAGGAAATTTTGAATAATTTATTTTGGCTCTAGATGATTAGAGTTTCAAAAGTGTAGGATGGGTATTAATTTGCATATTAAGATTAGTCATGAGAGATATAATCTAAAATCTTAGGAAGAAACCAAATATAATCTATAACTGTATTATAAGAGTGAGGTTGTTTAAAAATATTATTCAAAAAATTGGTCAAGTTATTTTGTCTTTTTGCGATGATGTCCTTTTTTTCACTTTTCATTTTATTTAATTTCTCCTTTTTTTTTTTTTTTTTCCTTTAACTTGTTCTAAATTTGTCTATTTTATTCTCTTACTTTTTTATGAATTTACTTTTTAATTAAATTTTTTCCTATGAAAATATATTTTTAAATATGTATTTACTTTTTTTTTTTTTTTTTTGTGATTGCCTAACATATACGTCAAAAACATTTTTTTTATCTAGTGTCAAATAATATTATATTATTAAGAACTTTGACATTTATGTTTATAAAATAAATATTTAATAATTTTAGTATGTATGCGCTTCACACACGTGAAGCATGTGATTTCAACTAGTATTAATATAAATTACATTAAAATTCACAAGCAGCAGGAAAATTTTCAATTAATTCATTGTGAATTTGGGAAGCATTAACACACTTTTTTTTTTAACAATTATAAGAACAATCACATTATTAATTTAGAAGAAAACTTGAGGTTTTGAACTGAAACTCTCTGTTCGTCCACTGAACTAGTCCTAGTAGGGTTTGAAGCTTTATGCAGAGAATTACCTGTTGGTTGAACTATCTAGTGTGAAGTTGTTGCTAACCAAGTTACTGCAATATATTCATAAGAGGAAAATAAATCTCAATGACAATTCAATATTTATTTTTTTTTTTTTTTCAAAATCAAAACGTACAGCTGTAGATCCTTCCCATTGACCCAAGAAGGAAGGGTTCCAAGTAAATTATTATATGACACGTCTCTGCAAAGTACAACCTTATAAAGCATTATCAACACAGTCTCAACGTGTTATAAATAGTATGCTTACATATTAATATTAGAAACATATATGCTTACATATTGAGAAGAGAATTGATTTTTTGTAGAGGAAGTGTACCGTTTAAGTTATTATTTCCAAGAAACCTGACAAAGGCAACAAAAATACTTCCTTCAGAATATATTGCTTTTAAGGAGGTATAATATATATATATATATATATATATAAAAACTTATTAAAGAGTTAAAGAGATGAGACACTACAGAAAAGAAAGTGAACTCATGTTGAAAAGAGAATCTGGGATCTTTCCGATTATATTGTTGAAGCTCAAATCCCTATAAAAAAAAATTAAAAATAAATCATGAATCAAAGACAAGAGTACTTTCATAAAATGAAGTGAAAATATGTACTATTGAAAAGGAAATAAAGTTGGAAATGTCCCACTAATTAAATGAATATGACCATATATGTGATTTTAGATATAGCTTAATAGTAATATAACACACTTGATTCTATCAAAACTAAACTTCGAATCAAACCCCACAGAAGTTAAAAAATAATATAAAAAATCAATATGACCATGTTGTATGAAATGAAGAGATAATTCTTGCCCTTAAAAAACCACACATTATAAAAGTTGCAAGTAAAATTAACTAGAACTTACAGATGCTCCAAGTTTTTATAATCTCCAATATCGGCAGGAATTGAGTCAGAAATTCTGTTATTCCTCAGCACTCTTCAAAAACCATCATTTACTTATTAATTGAATATAACAAAAGGGAAATAGATGTACAAATTAACCTCATAAATAAATATATATTTAAACATCAATTCTCTTACAAGATATTGAGAGACTTCATATCCTTGATAAATGCAAGAGAAGAAGAACTCCCGTTCAATATATCACTTAAAACGCCTGCAAGCATGTCATATTTTGCAGATTGTTTGCCTTACAATTTGACATGAATATCAATAAAAATAAGGATCAAAATCAAATATGTCCCTCGAATTATAGGGTCAAAAACCCTCACTTTGTCCCATTGAATTTTGGATCAGTCTCACTTACCCTCTTTGTTAAAATTTCTATTAAAAACAGATTAAAAAAATGACTAAAAAAAATAAAAATAAAAGAAGAAGAAGAAGAAATTAAGTGCAATTACAAGATTTTTTTCCCGTTAGCTTCAACAAAAATCATAACAAAAAGACCTTGTGATCACACACTCCCTATTTTTCATATGTTTTTTTACATGGGTTATAACAAGAGGGCTAAGTGGAATAAAGTGAGAATTTTTAAACTTAAGCGAGCAAAATAAGAATGGCCCAATATAGTTCCTACAATTAACTAATTGAAAAACAAGTAGCTACTCACAATTCTTTCAAAGAAGTCATATGGGAAAATGTCATTGGTATAGAACCTTCAAAAGAGTTTCCTTGGAGCCTCCTACAGAAACAATATTTACAAGTGACTAGAATTAATTAGTTTTAGATTTATGAGCACTTATTCAACTGAAAATATGCAAAGAAAACTATCAAACTGAGTTTATCTTACAAGGTAGTAAGCTTTGTCCAATTCCCTATAAAGTCAGGTATCCTTCCTGTTAGTTCAAGATCCGGTGCCCATCTGCAACAAGTGTACGTTCCTTAAGGAAAAAAAAAACAAAAAAACAAAAAAGAAACTAAAACTAAACTTAACTTAAAAGATAATAAATAAATAAAAAGTCACTAAAACATTTTTCCTATGTACTTGTTTGTATTTGCATGGTCATAACATTCTTACACAGTAACTAGGTTTCGTAGGTTTGCAAAAGTTGAAGGAATCGAACCACTAATCCCACAACTGCCAATGTAACTGCCCAATAAATCGAAAATTCAAAATTCAATGAAATGACCAAACAATTACAAGATAATATATATATCTATATATATGCACATATAAATGCATGCTTTATGTAAATTGTCGTAGTATATATAGCTTCTCAAGTACAATTTGGGTGTTACATTAATACAAGAAAGTTTATTGCCGGGCAATAATTCAAGGTTCCAGCAAGAGACATTGAAATTGAATTTGTATTGCAAGACAATAATTCAATTATTGCAGTTAACAAACTTCAAAAGGAATTTATCGCAAATTAGAATTCCTAACAAGAAGTATTTACGGATTCTCCAACATCTAATTATAATAATGTTTTCACCGAAGACAAATACTCTAACAAATATACTATTCATTCCAGGTTACGGATATAAGTAACAAAAGATTCTCAATCTAACTGATGTGTAGATATTCATTTTTTAAAACGGTAAAAATTTTAAAAAAGAAAAATTCGTCGGGGTGAAAGCCCCCACTTGATCATGACTCTACCCCTATGACTGCAGCCCTTTCCATAAATTGTAGGCTTCCCTTCAAGGAATCTCAAAATATATTTGAAATTTGATTCCTTTTTCAATTTGTGAATAGTTTTTCATATTCAGCTCTACCCATAGCTAATCATATAGTCTCACTTGTTAATATCTATTTATAATCTTTATGAGGTATGTTCCATTTACTATTCTTTAATTCATACTCTTTTCTCTTTAGCACGCGATAGGTCAGCGAAGCGTGAATGGGCGCGGAGAAGGAAACGCCAAACACTTCAGCATATTGAGAAGGAACAACGACAAAATGACAAGATGAGGTGCTCCGGGCACCCCCATTTAGAAAGAAGGGTCGAAGGTTTTGGGCCTGTAGCTTTCCCGCCCCCCGTTAGGTGGTGTTTGTGCGAGGGGTATGCCCAACAAAAATTGGGCTTGAAGCTCTTATAAATTGCACATGACATGGAATATTTTTGTGTATACAAGCCGATATGATATGATATGATATGATATATATTTACACACACTAATTAACGCCATAATCATACTTACAGCTGTTCTAGTTTTAATAAATTCCCAAGCTCAGATGGTAGAGAACCAGAAAAGTTATTTTGGATAAGGGACCTGCAAGAATTAAAATAAAACAAATAAAGAGTAAAAGAACAGTTAATTTAGGTAATTTTTTTTAAAATGAGGCTAATCAAAATATATGTATCCACATTAAAAAATAATAATGTTGATATGGACAACAGGACAATAACGGTTTTTCAGATGTTCCAACACCATTCCAATCTTTTCTTTTAAGGCGTTCTCTTGTAAAAGTTTGGATTTTCTGTTCAAATTTTCTGTTTAAGCTTATGAACAAATGGACATGTTACGTTTGTAAAACTTTAAAGAGCCAAGATTTAACATAGGTCAAAATATTTTTTTTTTCTTATACTGCAATACTAATAATTGCATTAAAAAATATCGATGATGTTGTTATAAATTGCTTTAACAAGATTGAGAACCTCAAATTAAACGTGTAATTTGGCATATTTCTAAGAAATCCACTTGATTGAAATAGAAATCACGTTTTATTGCTAATTTATGAAAAGAAAAATGGAGACTTAATCTGAAAAATGTTTCACTTCTAATTTTAAAACGCCAAAAAAAATAAACTTCAAATTTTAATTTGCTACTTACATATACTATTGCAATGAATTAGATGCCAAAAACTTACAGTGATAAAAGATCAGTGAGTTTTCCTATTTCCTTCGGTATCTCCCCTGATAATGCATTTGCACCAAGGCTCCTAATTAACATACATATATATATATATATATGTATGTATGTATGTATGTATACACATATAATAAGTAAAATAGAAAACAACCAAAAAAAAAAAAAAAACAAGAGAAAATTAGGAAGAATGAAAAGGACCAGAATACATATTCTATATCATGTCTAGATTGTAAGTTTTTTTCCCCCCCAAAATCTCAACAATATGAGGGGTATTTCTCCAAAATTAAATGAAGAACTAAAATTGCACGTCTAGAAAGGAAACATAAGTTTTGTTGGGCTTACAAGTACTTCATCCTAGTTAGATTGCCGATTGATGGAGAAATAGAACCAATCAAGTAATTCTGATTCAAATTCCTGAGACAAAATAGAGGAATCCGCCTAATTAATAATGCACTATTATATTAATAACATTTATTTATCACATGCAGGAGCGGCACCACCCATGACTGTGTAGGACTCTAAGAAATTTTTATCTTTTATAATTTTATCTCTAAAAATTTTATATTTTTCTTATTTTATCCCCACTAGATATTGATTGTCCCTACATAAATCTGACTATAACTTTAATCTACGTCTCCACTTCAACAAAATGTAGGCTCCACCGCTGTTCACATGCTCCTTGTAACATAACTTTTATTTTTCCTTTGAAAATTATGCTTTAACATTTCAGTGTCACACTTTTCCTTTGTTTTAAAAAAAAAAAAAAATCAAGGTCACAACATGGATAAAGTTAATTTGACTTTGAATGGAGAGAAGAAAGAAAAGGAACCATGCATACAGATGAAAGAGGTAGGTCAAGGTCCATAACTCTTCCGGAATAGGACCAGCAACATCCAATATAAAAACTTTCCTGTAAAAATAAATATTTGTACCAAGTGAGTCGGGAAAAAAAACAAAAAACAAAAAGAAAAAATTGGTATGTTCTTTTTTTTTTATTTTTTTTTTTGTGAATAGAAGGATCTAGGGATGGTCTCATCATTTCTAGGTTTTCAACCCCACAGACAATAACCATTTTCCCTAAGTATGGTTGGGAGATAGATTCTCTACACTAGTTTCTCTCAGTCGATCATTCAAGGTCTACTCAGCCATCACCAAGTCATGGTTCAAAAGCTGGAGCGAGGCGTAAAAGAAGACCACAGGAATCAAACTTGGATGGACGAAGGGGAGAAACTAGCAAAAGCACGCGCTCTTACCAACCCATCCACCCCTGTGGGTGTTAAGTTGGCATGTTCTTGACTAGTTAGTCAACAATAGGAGTGATGTTTCTAGACATACTTGTTCGTGTAATTCATTCTTTTCGGGTCATCATTGATGTTTCTATTGGTCCATTAAAAATAAACAGGCGACTACTGCAAAATCCAACAAAAATACATAAATAAAGAAATTAAAATGAGTACTTGCCTAAGAAAATAAAAAGTTTGACTATTTATTAAAAGGGGTGGTAAAAAAAAAACGACCAGCCATCTAATTTTTCGGTAAGTTTTAACATCTTGAAGTTCAAAAAGAAAATAACACACTTAAATGCACATGTGCAATGGCAAAAGTAATGTGTATTCAGATAAACAAGTGCGTGTATATATATATATATACATGTAATCGATAAATGAGGGGAAAAAAAAAAAAGAAGAAGAAGAAGAAGAAGAAGTTAAAGAAATACAGTTGGGTAATATGGCAAAGAGAGTCATTGTTGTAAGAACAGTCGCATTTGATGAATGGGTTGTGATTGGGATCATTCAAGTCGGTGGGTCCTATGGCTGCACCACTGCATAGCTCCCCACTTATGTTCCATTGCTCTGGATTAGCCTTTATCTTCCATTTATTAAATATAGAGTTCAAAGCTCTCACTGCACCAATCAAAATCAAAATTTCCAGGTCATTTTATGTAATCTGTCAACATACCTTAAAAGAAATTGGACCAACACGGCGGAGGTGACTCAAGTCTCAGACTTTTTTATAAGGCGAATAAGCACCTAACCACGTGTTTTCTGAGTTTCAATTCTATGAACCATCCATTACCTTTTAACTTAAGATTTATATGAATTTCTCTCCTAACCTTAGGGAATGATTAGCCACATATCGAGTATTAAGTCGTTTCATTTTGTAAAGTAACTTATTGACCTTGCTCCCAAATATATATATATATATATATCTAAATTTCTGTTAGGAAAAAAGGGGCAAAAAACTCAGTGAAAGAAGGCTGAGGGTGAAGATGAAGTTTGAGAGTGGAGCTTGAGGCGGTCGCGGCGCAAGTGGTGGCTGATTTCCTCTACGAGTTGAGAGAGATATCTCCCAACTAAAACCCCAAATTATGTAGTGAGGATTTTTATCGAGCAAAATTTTGCACTACTCTTTTTATGTTATTTTATTGTACTTTAGGGTTTTTTAGGAAGTTTTTTAATCAATGGCCGAAGTTTTTTAAAATCAGTTAAAAAATCATTTTTTCTTCTAAAATAGTCAATCAATTTTCTTAAATAGTCAATCAGTGATTGATTCTATAATTTAGTTAATTTTCTCATTTAGTGATTAATTACGACTGGTTGACCGTAACGTCAATCACCAAAATTATAAATTTCATAGTCAATCACTGATTAAACCAAATCTAGAAAAATGAGAAACGGTCATTTTGCTAAATAAAAAAAGTTCAGTTATCTATTAAATTAGGTAACTAAAAAAGGTCACCCAACTTAATTTTTCTTTATTTTATTAGGATGTTATCTCTTTCTTTTAAGATATTTAATGTCATAGATTTGTAAGAGGTTTCTTTCTTTCTTTCTTTTTCTTTTCTTTTAATTAAGTTTTTGCTTCGGTCCAAAAAAAAAAATTTTTTGTATTAGGTTTTTTCTAATTCTTAAGATTTACACTAGTCAAACTAAGTATTTAATACTCTTTAGAAAAGGAAATGTGACCTGCACATGCTTAATTTTGTTAGAAAAATTCAGGAAAAAGGAGGAAATTCGAGAATATATTTAAAAAATTGAGGGGGAAAAGAAGATTGAAATTCGAAGGAACAATGACAATAATAAAAATTTGAGGCTTTTATACTCTTTTTTTTTTTTTTTTTTTTTGACATATATATAAATATCAGGATTTTTTCATCTATGTCTAGGAATTTTAAAATAATTCTCACTGTTCCCCTTGAACTTTAAAAACTCTCTCTTTGACCTCTGAATTTTGTATTAGCCCCATTTAATTCCTTCCATTAGAATTTCTTTTAAAAATAGATTGAAAGAAGTGAGTTTAGTGTAATCATTTGATAATAATGATTTTAACATAATAGGTTAGTAATAACAATTCTCTTATTTCTCCAACCAAAGTTCTAACAAAAGTGGTTAAGTGAGATAAATTCAATATTCAGGGGATAAAGTGCGAATATTTGAATTTCATAAGTCAAAATGTGAATGACCCCAAAATTCAGGTTCAATCAATATTAGGCTCACTAGAAAATACATCCAATCAGAGATTAATCATTTGTAAAACTATACACATATACAGAATATCAGCATGAATTTTCTACACTCCAGAAACATATAACTGGAACATATAAATAAAGAAACATGCATATAAATATATATATATATATGTGTAGAGAGAGAGAGATCAGAGAGAGAGACCTTCAGAGGGATCTGTAGTGACCGGTTGAGTTTGAGTCTGAGCTCTTGATAAACAAGAAA
The DNA here is from genome assembly GCA_009761775.1 of Ficus carica. Taxonomy (NCBI): domain Eukaryota; kingdom Viridiplantae; phylum Streptophyta; class Magnoliopsida; order Rosales; family Moraceae; genus Ficus; species Ficus carica. Next base: position 8,337,873 of record CM019741.1, on the reverse strand, counting down.
GCCAAAGGATGTTGGAAACTCCATACAAGGTAAAGACAAAAGCTGATGATCGTCTTGGCATCTCATCAATTTTTAACCCTTTAGTTTTTTCAGAAAACTCAAAAGAATAATATATAGATATCATCCATAAATAGATATTGATTAAGGTGTGAGAAGTAGGAATATATATGTATGCGTGTGTGTGTGTGTGTGTGTGTGTGTGAAGAATCAACTTTTAATGAATGACTATTATCCAAGTGAGGAAGGCTTACGTTGGCAATTTACATATAAATAACGTGCGTGTGGGACACGTTACTCTCAATTGATTTTCTAGTCAATAAGTTGGCTAGAGGAACATTGAACGGATTCGTTTTCTAATTAAAAGATACGGAACTTTATTTTTACTCAAAATTTAGCCTACATTTAGTATTCAGGTTTAACTCAAATTAAATTGTACTTTTTTATCTTAATTTTTATCTTTTTCTAAAAAATCAACAAAATTTATAATTAATTTTTTAAAAACCAGCCAACTCAAACTTAAAAATTTCATCTCATTTCAAACTCAACCCAAATACCAAACAAACTATATTCTTAAATTGACATGTATTTGTGTATCTTAATTTAAAAAACAATCAAATTAACAAATATTGTAACTTTTTTAAAATTTTACACATCAAAATGGGGTTAAAATCAAATAAAAGTGCTCCCCAGACATACAATAAAGAGCTCGACTTCATTATTTTTCGTTTGTGTATTTGACTTGTAAGGTCTGCGGTCAAACATAGATATACACATACATATATATGTATGTATACATCGTGGACTTTCTATTCGCAGCCCTTCGTGCTGACCTTCTCTGGCAATTGGAAAATGACCCTCGTTGAAAATGTACTTCAATTTATTGATCAGATATTGTTGAAAGGCACCCGTTTGGATTATCGATCGGATCGTATATAATAAAACAATGCATAATACTTTTGTTGGTACTTTATAGCTATAGATTAAGAAAAAATAATTACCGGTCAAATACACAATAATTCTTTTGCTTTATAAATTATATTGCTAATTCAATGCATAAATTATGAATAAGATCGAGAATTTTACTATTATCGTTCAACCAGGTTGATAACTTGATTAAAAATTCAAGCTCCAAGACACTTTATGATTTTCACGTCTAATCTCAGTAATAGATAAACGGACATGTGTGCGTCTCTATTAATCGGGTATGATTACACACTCACTTTTATGTTCTCTGCATTTCATTTTCAACAAATGAAGAAAGCAAATAGTGTAATAGGAGAACATTTCTCTTTGGTATGGGGTTATCTCTTATAAATATATTACCTTGTTTGATAAGGGATAATCTTATGTTAATTAAGATACAGGATTTGAATTTCATGGGTTTCAAGTACCTTTATAAGGGGATAATCTGAAACTTACCTGATTAACCCAATCTGAATGTCACTGCAATCTTAAAAATTTAAACAGATGAGACATAATTATCCATTTAATTTTATGTACTGATCAACTTCTTCAATCCAGCAGGTGCCCTGACATATTCTTCTTATGTTAAGGTGCGGATCAGAAGTCGCTTTTGGATTGTAAGAGTTTTGGGACCTATATTCCTTGATTGATTCATGTATGTTCCGAGTTATTGAAAACATTTAATTTGTAGAAGGTATAAAGAGGATAAGTATGTGGTAGAATCTCATTTATATATCATATTGATATAATTTATCTTTAAACCGTTACGATGTAATCGAACAGCTGAAATGATGTTTATACATAATAACTATAATACACATTATCTCATAGTATTATATACTTAAAAAAATAGAAATTAAAAAAAAATTCAAAGAAGTAAAAAAACTGGCGGGCGACCATCCACCGGCTAACTCCCCCCTCCCCCCCAACACCGGCGACGAGCGTCCCCCCTCCCCATCACCGACGAAGAGCCCCTCCCTCCCCCCAACACCGACGAAGACCCCTTCCCTCCCCCAACTAGATATGCGCCCCCTACCAATGTCGATGAGGACCCCCCCCCCCCCCCCCCCCCCCCCCCCCGTAAATCAGATCTGCACCCCCTCCCCAACACTGGCGACGAGCTAGTCCCTCCTACCACATTCCCCTGGCCCGCCCCGCCGATGCTGACGAATGCTCCCCCCTCCCTCAAACCAGATATGTGCCACCCTGCGTCCCTCGCTGACCAGATCCGACCCCGCAACCCAGGCCCTCCCCCTCCCGCGACCCCAGGCGACAGACCACCCACCCGCAAGCCCGACGATCCTAGGCGACGACCTATGACCGATCCTGTGATGCCCCCGACGACAACAAACCCCCACCCTGCCGACATCGAGCTGCCAGTGAAAACTCCCCCCCCCCCCCCCCCCCCCCAACCACCCAAGCCTTTCATCGGCATATCTAGTTTTTTTTATTTCTTTTTTTAATTATTTTTTAAAATTTATTAATTAGTCTATAATACTATGAGGTAATGTGCATGATAGTTATTATGCACAAACAATATCTCAACCATTCGATTTTATGATAACAGTTTAAAAATGAGATCTATCGATAGGGTATATAAATGAGACTCTACCACAAATTTACCCGTACAAATATAAAAGTTCAAATAACAAGAAAACAACTCTGAAATGTTATTCAACGGCAGAAATCCAGATGTCTAATAGCTACAATAATAAAGCAATTACAATGAAAAGTGAGATGTTATTTGTACATAGATTGAAGGAAAAATCCAATCCCAGTGTCAGTAACAACATGACTATTTGTAGCGGTGAGGGTGATTGGTTGTCCTCAAGGTTATAGAAAAGTGTTTCAAGAGGTTGTATAATAATAAGAAGGCTCGAGACCAGAGACGAAGGGACAGAAGGCTTAGGGGGTGCTTAAGCCCCCCTCAATTTTTGGTTTTTTAAAAATAGCCTATAATTTTAATTAAATTTTCATAGTAGTCCCACTTAGAAATTAAAATTTGCTCATAATTAATAACCATCTTATTATTCATGAAATAATTATTAGCCCCTCCAAAGAAAAAAGTTATGGCTTCGTCACTGCAATGAAGACCATATTCGTTGCATGAGATGAATGTTGTCGTCTTGTTGTTGTGGTTGTTGTTATTTTTGTTTTCCAAGCTACTGTCTTGCACGAGCCCGAATATAGGAGGTGGAAAGCAACCCTGTTAGTAGCGCAAGGTTGAGAAGAGAAAGTTGAACAGAGTTGGACTGAGTACAAGCCCAACCTCATAAATGGTTGTACAAGGTACTAGGTGTTTGGGTTAGACTTCGTCTTCCCTTTACAACGTTAACTCTTTAACAGACTATCTAACGAAATATGAACTCTCGATTTGGGCCGGACCCGACTTCTTATAATCGAGAGCAATGATCGCCTGTATAAGCTGGGCCGGACCCAATTAGTTGCAATCGTTCGCATTCGGACATCGAACCTTTGGATCAAAAGTAATCGTTGGCCCATTAAATCTCATACGAGCTACGAACAATAGATCACTGGGAGAAAAGCTTGTGTGCTACCTAACGTTCGACGCTCGTACTTGACAAAAAGTAGTAGAGTATCTTCTACAGCTGTCAGACAATGACATATCAGATCCTTCATATTAACTAACAAGTCATATCTGATTACCATATCAGTAACTGTCGTGCTCGTGATCGAGAATTTGAATTCACACTAGTAACCATCAAATCAATGTTCACCTATGGCATGCTTACACGTGTCCCATGAGACAATACCTAAAACTGTCATCAGCAGTTACGGGCTCAGACCCATCTTTCTCTATAAATAGAGAGAGACCCCTCTTCAACGAGGAGAGTCTTTTCTGAAATTCCATACCCTTACTCTGCCGAAATACTTCCATAAAGTATCTTTGTACTCTAAAATCTTCATTAATAGAAAAATCACTCACTCACAGAGGACGTAGCATATCGTTGGGCGAACCTCTTTACATCTTGGTGTTCATCAATTTATTGTCTATTTCAGATATGATTATCTGATTTAATATTCATTTTCTGACATGAATACTTATGTTCTTTTGTTGTTTTATGAGTTTCATCATGATGTTCAAGGGCCCAAATAATCGATTATTACATTCATCAAACTGACACTTCTGTTAAAATTTTACAGTCAAAAATGAGGAGACCCCAGGGAAATACAACAAAAGAACATAAGTATTCATGTCAGAAAATGAATGTTAAATCAGATAATCATATCAGAAATAGACAATAAATTGATGAACACCAAGATGTAAAGAGGTTCGCTCAACGATATGCTACGTCCTCTGTGAATGAGTGATTTTTCTATTAATGAAGATTTTAGAGTACAAAGATACTTTCTGGAAGTATTTCGGCAGGGTAAGGGTATGGAATTTCAGAAAAGACTATCCTCGTTAAAGAGGGGTCTCTCTCTATTTATAGAGAAAGATGGGTCTGAACCCGTAACTGCTGATGACAGTTTTAGGTATTGTCTCATGGGACACGTGTAAGCATGCCATAGGTGAACATTGATTTGATGGTTACTAGTGTGAATTCAAATTCTCGATCATGAGCACGGCAGTTACTGATATGGTAATCAGATATGACTTGTTAATTATTATGAAGGATCTGATATGTCATTGTCTGACAGCTGTAGAAGATATTCTACTACTTTTTGTCAAGTACGAGCGTCGAACGTTAGGTAGCACACAAGCTTTTCTCCCTGTGATCTATTGTTCATAGCTCGTATGAGATTTAATGGGCCAACGATTACTTTTGATCCAAAGGTTTGATGTCTGAATGCGAACGATTGCAACTAATTGGGTCCGGCCCAGCTTATACAGGCGATCATTGCTCTCGATTATAAGAAGTCGGGTCCGGCCCAAATCGAGAGTTCATCTTTCGTTAGATAGTCTGTTAAAGAGCTAACGTTATAAAGGGAAGACGAAGTCTAACCCAAACAGATAGCCCCCTACTCTATCGAGCGATGGATCCTCAATAGACTGTTTGATTATTAGCGATGGTCGCATCAGTCATGGTTAAATCAGATCAGGGAAATCTGAAGATTGACGAATCAATCGAAGGGAAGTCTCGATCCCAGTGAAAAATACTGTTAGGGTACACGTAGCAAGTGTTGAATGGTTAAACTGAAACGGTATTACTGCGATATTTTGAAATTCGTACCATTGCAACGTAACAAACCCGAGCTGTCGTATCTGAGATTTTCGGGATTCGCGCCGTTGCGTTGTACGAGTTTTTAAGCGGGAATACGAAAAGTTTCGTTATTCACACAGCTAGATCAAGTGCCTCCTGATAAATCGGGACCGTTGATGTTCTGCGAAGCTATATAACGTTTCACATCCCCTCATTTCTCCCTTATATTTGCATTCGAAGCGTCCAGAATTCCAGAATCCAAGAATTTTTCAAGAACTTCAAAACCCCAGGCAAGATTTCTTTTCTCTCGCTCCATCATCCAGCCCTGATATCTCTGAAATTGCCTTACTGAAGCGCTTAATGTAAGCGCGAAGAGATTCATGTGGACCTTGAACCACGCCCCAAAGGTCTTTGGTCGTCTTCCCGGATTGGATGTGGACAGAATAGCTTCGTATAAACTCAAGCGAAAGCTCATCGAACAAATCAATGGACTCTGGTGGGAGATTACAGAACCATCTAAGGGCCGCTCCTTTCAAGCTTTGGGCGAAAAGTTTGCACATCATATCATCGAGCATTCCTGTTGGAATGTTCGTTGACTGTACGACGTGCTTGTACTGTAGTAAATGGTCGTGTGGGTCTGACATTCCATCAAACCTCAGGAAGGAAATGCTACTAAACTTTGGGGTTATGGTGTTTGGTGATGCGGCTTGTAAGGGGAGTTTCCCGGACACCTCGGGCAAGATCGTCGAACCCCGGTGTAGAGGTTGTAGCTCGATGTATCTGAGATGAAAATCATTGTTCCATTTGTGCTTCAAGTGTCCTCATTTCCTAGGACACAAAACTCCTCATCATGTCTTCGACATTCATTGTCCCCGGTGGAACGGGACGTTCTGTTGTTGCTGGTAGGTCGGGCGTCGAACGCCGTTCTGTAGTAGGGCCTCTCCGTGAATCGAATCCATAAGCCGGATGTTGGTGTTGCTGCTGCTGCTGTTGTTGTTGTTGTTGTTGTTGTTTGGCTCGCCTTTCATTGCTCGTTGTATTTCTTGGCGTGCTCAGTGGTTGCATGGGAGCTACGGGACTGTAAGTAGCGTTCCTCGTCCCCTGGGGATATTGAGGTGTGGCTTGATTCCAGCCCCCAGTGTTCGCTGCCGCTGAGTACCCAGCATAAAGGTTGTAGTAATATGAATAAGCGGCTTGGGAGTTGATGGACATCAGCTGGTTCTTGAGAATCTGGTTCTCCGCAGTGATGTTCTCCATCTGACTTTGCTGGCTATTGTACTTCCTGGTTAAATCCTCAACCAATAGCGTCAGATAGGCGATCTGAGAGTTTACTTCTGAGGCTGAAGCATCTTGATGGTCAACCGGGCTTCCCTGGGGAAGTTCTTCTTGGTGTTCACGTTCTGCCATTGTTGCTTTCTGAATTTCTGAAGTAAGATGGCCAAGGGCCCCACGGTGGGCGCCAAACTGTAGATGTCGGGATTCTACAGTCAAAAATTTTAACAGAAGTGTCAGTTTGATGAATGTAATAATCGATTATTTGGGCCCTTAAACATCGTGATGAAACTCATAAAACAACAAAAGAACATAAGTATTCATGTCAGAAAATGAATATTAAATCAGTTAATCATATCAGAAATAGACAATAAATTGATGAACACCAAGATGTAAAGAGGTTCGCCCAACGATATGTTATGTCCTCTGTGAGTGAGTGATTTTTCTATTAATGAAGATTTTAGAGTACAAAGATACTTTCTGGAAGTATTTCGGCAGAGTAAGGGTATGGAATTTTAGAAAAGACTCTCCTCGTTGAAGAGGTGTCTCTCTCTATTTATAGAGAAAGATGGGTCTGAGCCCGTAACTGCTGATGACAGTTTTAGGTATTGTCTCATGGGACACGTGTAAGCATGCCATAGGTGAACATTGATTTGATAGTTACTAGTGTGAATTCAAATTCTCGATCATGAGCACGGCAGTTACTGATATGGTAATCAGATATGACTTATTAGTTATTATGAAGGATCTGATATGTCATTGTCTGACAGCTGTAGAAGATACTCTACTACTTTTTGTCAAGTACGAGCGTCGAACGTTAGGTAGCACACAAGCTTTTCTCCCTATGATCTATTGTTCGTAGCTCGTATGAGATTTAATGGGCCAACGATTACTTTTGATCCAAAGGTTCGATGTCCGAATGCAAACGATTGCAACTAATTGGGTCCGGCCCAGCTTATACAGGCGATCATTGCTCTCGATTATAAGAAGTCGGGTCCGGCCCAAATCGAGAGTTCATCTTTCGTTAGATAGTCTGTTAAAGAGCTAATGTTGTAAAGGGAAGACGAAGTCTAACCCAAACACTAGGTTGGTCCATTAATTGAGAGAAATGCAACGAGAAAGAAAAATACAAGGTTTTGAATTCTATACGAAGAGAGAGAAATCACAATCTTGTATATACAAGGTTGAGCTCGACACAAGGTTGGGAATTCTGTACAAGATTGGATGAAGTTGGAGAGAGAAATCACAACCTTGTTTTCCATACAAGGTTGAGAATTCTGTACAAGGTTAGATGAAATAGGACAACCCTGTATGGAGTACAAGGTTGAGTTACCTTGTGTGGAGTACATGGATGGTTGACAACCTTGTACGGATTGTGAAACATAGTTGAACCCACCCTAGTCATGTCCTTCTCTTACCAAGTTTGTATCGTTTGTATTAAATAACATCAATCCATCCTCAAATATTCCCTGCTTGATTACTGATTTTACCCTCAAAATCAGTTTTTCTCCTAAACAACCGTCTGTGTGGATGGAGTGTTCATTTTCCAAAATTGGAAAATTTTTACAAAAAAGTATTTGTCTCAACTTTTGTCATCAGTCTCTCATTTAAAAAAAAAAAATCTCACTTCAAACTTATTTTGTATAGTACTCTTTTGAAAAAAGAAAATGAATTTTTTTGAAATCTTCTCACAATGCATTATTCTCAATATCATTTTTTTCATTCCAAACAACTTTCTGTTTCCCAAAAAAAAAAAATTTACACATCCAAACACCATTTTATCTCAAAATGAAAAGACTTTCTCATTTAAAATAAGAAAATTTTCTTTTTCAGAAATAAACACGTTATCCAAACGGAATCTAAGCCCATGTGTGAAAAAAAAAAAAAAAAAAAAAAAAAAAAAAAAAAAAAAAAGAGAGAGAGAGAATATTTTCTCTTTTTTTTTTTTTTTTTTTTCCTTTTTTTATAACATATAATTTACGAGGTTCAATGCATCAGTTACTTTTCTTTATAAATAGGAGATGAAGCATCATTCAAACCCTCATCCAGCAATTGCAATCATGCCTTCATATGATGATCTTCCTTCAACAACAAGGCCAGTTGATACTGACCTCCTCTACGAGACCCATGATAATTTGGAACTGCTTCTTCTTGATCCTCCCTCTGTCTTTCATTAACAACTTTCAAAGACGTGTCATGTCTTCGGAACATGATCTTCATGCCAATAAGAGAATCTCGTGATGCTTGGCACTACGAGTATCATGATCTTCGATATCAAAACAATGACATGACTCGACAAATAGAAAGCATGAGTCTCCAGCTACAATCCTTGAAGGTTGATTTGGTTCACACACATGTTGTGGCTGCTAGGATTTGTTGAGGCCATATTTGGGCTCGACCCTGACGGCCCGTAGGCTCGGGAGCGGCCTGTGGTCCGGTCAACAGGGCTGCAGCCCAAACTCCCCAACCCGTCCCGGGGGGCGCGGACGCTCGCACCCGTAGGTTGTTGATACCAGGGTTCGAACCCTTGATATCCTTTAGGAAGCTAAGGGTTGTACTGCTGGAACCTCCCCGCTGGTGTCCTCGGGCGGGGATTGGACCCCGAGTTGTCCACGACCACGGCCTTCCCCTTATCCTGGTGGCCCTGGTCGGTTTGATTCTTCTCCGACATCCTTCCGGGAGGCCGGGATTGTTCTCCGGACGCAAGTCTACGTCCCCTGACGTACTCGTCAGCTTCGGCGTGCCTCCAAGCGATCCCCCTCAGTTGCGCGAAGGTGGGTGGCCTGTCATAGGCGAGCGTCCAAACGAGACGCGGGTCCTTGATGCCTTCTCGGAACGCCTGCATCAGGGTCTCGTCGGTGCAGTTTTCGACCTGCACGACGGCCCTGTCGAAGCGCTCAAGATACTTCTTTAACGCCTCGGTCTCTCCCTGCTTGATGCCGAACAGGTGGGATGCTCCTAGTTTCCTCGTCTTCGAGCTTAAGAATGCGGCTGCGAAGGCGTCGGCCAGCTGCTTGAAGCAGTCTATCGACCCGGGGGCTAGCCTCCGGTACCACTGGCGAGCTGCCCCGGTTAAGGTCAAACAAAACGATTTGCATAGGGCTGCCTCGTTGGCGTTCTGGATCAGCATATGGGCCTGGTAGTTCTCGATATGCTCATCTGCATCCGTGGAGCCGTCGTAAGGGTTCATGGATGGCATCTTGAACCTAGTCGGGTACGGAGACGCCATGATGAATGGAGTAAAGGGTGGGGCCACCGCCCCAAACTGGTCCATCCCGTACTGCTGGCCCACGAGCTGGTCGAGCTGCCGCTGGAGCTGGTCCAGCCTATTTTGGTTGTTGTCTTCATCCTTCGCTGGCTTGTCGACTGAGCGTTCTCGGCCTATGCGGCGGTGGACTCCGGGCCTCCCCAGGCGGTCGAAGACGGAGGTGGTGCTTCCCCTGACGTTTATGGTCTCCCGTGCTCGGCCACCCGGCATACCGCCTGTCGTGTCCGGCGGCTCGGCAGCGGCCGAGCGGGTAGCCTGGGAGTGGCGACTCCTCGACCGTACTCTACTCGGATCAGCCCGATCCAGCTGCTGCCGTCTCGGGCTCTCGTGGCGCGTCCTATCGCTCCCTCGGCCGCCCGTCGGTGAGGGTTACGCGGTCGGCTGTCCGACCTGGGAGGTCTGCTCGGCGTGGACTCGGCAACTTCAGGCGGTTGCTCGGGGAGCCGAACAACATTGGTGTTCCGGTGGTTATCCACCAGTGTCATTACTAGCTCCGTTAAGTCCCTGACGTTCCCGGCCAAAATCTCGGTCTGGGAGGGCCCACGTCGTGCCCGGCCACCTCTTCCACGCTGGGTCCTCTGAGTCCCCCGCGAGCCTGTAGGAGCCTGGTCGTCGTTCTGGAAATCCTGATTATCTTGCTCAGCCATGGTTTGTGGTTGAGTTCTTCGGGAGCGTTCGCGGAAGTGGGTTTGTGTTGCTGGAAAGGCGCGGTGCCCTCCTTCTAGCGCCAAAATGTTGATGCCAGAAATGGTTCCGGCAACAACACCCAATGAGATCGGGTATCTCGACTAATACTCGCCGGTTACTCCGCCGTCGGATCACCTGCAAAATGGAAGCACCTCGGAATGATGGGGACACCGGTGTGGTGTCTGCCGCGGGCACTCCGATGCTTAAGTCAGTGAGGGTACTGATGCAAGGGGAGAGGCAGAGTTTTGGCAAGGCAAGAATGACCATACCTGGAAGTGAGGGTTTTTCCTCTATTTATAGGTGTTCTTAGTGGGCCTGGGTGCTCGGGGCGACCCGGTTGAGCTGGCTGCCTAGGGTACAGGGTGGATAGGTAGGCCTGCAGGGGCTACCAGCCCAATGGATGGGTGCCACGTGGCCCTAGGCGTTGCGCAGTGAGCAGCAGGATGCAACGGGCGTCACCGGCAAGGGGGCAACAGTGCCTGTCAGAGCGGGGGACAGAAGGGTGGTTGTCTCTGACGGTAGATCCTGCTAGGGCAGGTGGTAGTTGTTGGTGATGTGATGTGCTGCAAGAGTAGGGGGATGGTCTCCGTAGCTGACAGGTGCAGAAGCAAGGCTGGCTTTACTACCCGGATCCAGGTGCTCAGAGCACCACACCGTCCGAGTACGTACCTGTTCCGACGAGAACGCGGGAGGTGGTCGGCCAAAGGACATATTCTCGGAGAACGTCCGGCTTTAAGACTTGCCAAGTACATTCAGAGACAGTATTTTGTGGTCGGAGAATATATCGAGACCAACAACCATCACGGGCTGGAGCTCATGTAGCTGGACGGTTTTAGAATAAAACTAGCTAGATGATAGCTTGTTGGGGCACAACTTATTTTGTTGTTGTTTTTGTTGTTGTTGTTCTGCTTTCTTTTGTTCTTTCTGTTGTTGTCCTGTTGTACTTTGTACTTTTTTTTTCTTCTTCTTCTTTTTTTTTTTTTTTTTTTTTTTTTTTTTAAAATTTCTGTAAGCCAATTTTGGCCAAGAATGAATAATAGGACCTACGTGAACCGTGCCACAAGCAAACTGTTTAACGTTTTATCACATTTTCTGTTATTCTCTCCTTTCTCTCTTATCATTACTAATATAATTTGTATTCACTGACTATGTCTTTCTCTACTTGTACAAATTCAGATAAAATGAGTTTCTACCTTGTTTCGGACATTTCTATATACCCTATATGAATGTTGATTGCTATCAAATTGTTGTTGTATACGTACATCCCTTAAATACCTTTTCATATAGGGAGACGGCTCTGTGGGGATCGGTCCTGAATGGGGCAGGGATGGGAACAATATCGGGGATAGGATTAGGATGCAGATAAAATCTTATTCCTGAAAGTTGGTAGGGCAGGGATGGGTAAAGCACTCCCAACCCACCACTTCTCTTAATTATATATATTTACATATATGCGATCATATATTTATAATTATTAAATTTTTAGAATGCGTTTGGTGCAAAAGTTTAAATTGTAGTATTTGGGTTTTAATTGAATTGTGTGTTTGGTAAGGCGTTTGAATTGCCGAAGTTAAAGAGTGAAAAAACTTAAGATGTGTTTGGAAAAAAATATATATCAATATGGAGTTTGTATCATCCGTCTCCAAATTCTATGTAGTTTAAAAAAAATCATCTCATTTAGACTTGTATAAACAAAGTTAAGGACTTTTAAAATTTAAGTTACAAAACTGTAGAATAGTAAAATTGATTTTGACTTTTAAAAAAAAAAAAGACAAAAATTGAATTGTAAATTGTGATCCATACTAGAGCACTAAACACTAGTGAAAAAAATGAATCATCATCTCAATTGGCAGACTCACTATCCAAGAGGTTATTACTATTCCCAAACATGGCATCGTTATATTTAATCAAACATAATTAGTTTCCTTTTTCCACTTAAAGAAGGACTAATCATTTTATTGGCCAACTCTCTCTCGCTGGAGTCCTATTCTTGAATCCTTACATGTACTTATCACTATCCTAAGAAATACTAATCATCTTCTCTTTTTTTCCTGGAAAGGCAAATTTGTCATTCTTTTTTTTTTTATTTATTTTTTTTAAGAATAATTGTAATTCTTAGTTAGTAACATAGAACTTTGCACAATTTTCATATATGGCATTTCACATTACCTGGTACCAACCAAAAAGCCTTTAGTTTAACAGGAGATATTAAATCAATGAAAGAGAATTTCAAAATAACAGAGTTAATTACAAGTGTAAGAATTACAGATTGTGGACCTACAATAAAATCCAATCACAAATTATACCAAAGAATTCAATTGTTTTTGCTTTCTAGCAAAAGCCTTGCCTCTACAACAGATGTTCTAGCACATTGTAGCTCTTGTTCAATCTTCTCTGATCTGAAGCATGAATGAGGACCTGTTTCCACCAACTGGGTTGTCTTCTCGGCAGCCACAGCCTTAGCTTCTCGTAATTCTTCGATTCTTCTTAACTGCACTTGCAATTCTTCCTCCAATTCTTTCATCTCGGCCTCCTTCAAATCCGCCTCAAACATATGCTGCAGGTATTCAACGATCATGCTTTCAATTTCTGCCCTTCCGTTGTCTCTCATTTCCAGAAGTGTCTTCTTCTCCTGCAGCGCACCTTGAAGGGCAAGCTCCGTGTCTTCAACCAACCAAGAACCTTTCTGTATCTCCGCTTCCACAGCTTGTATCGCGCTATCCACCTTCACAGATTTCCTGTTCAGATTCTCAACTTCCTTTCTCAAGACACCAAGTCTTTCTTGAGATAGCTTAAGCTCGGCTTGTAGTTTGGTCTTCTCTTCCTCTGACTTTAGTAACTCGGTAGCTTTACCTCCCAACTGCCAATTTTTCTGCACGGGGTCTACTTTTTCGATGTTATCAATTGCAAAGAGGACCTTTTCGCTCTCCTGTTTCCGCTTTTCTTCCTCCAGTTTCAGTTTCAAGCGTGCAAGGCAGTTGCTTAATTCAACTTCAGATTGTTTAGTCTTACTCAAGGAAGCCTGGATTTCGTCTTTCTTTGATTGTAGATGGGCCAACTCCTTTCTCTTTTGCTCCAGATACAATGTCGAAGCATTCACCCTGGAGACTGCACGAGCTTCTCGTTGCTCAAAGTACGCTACTGATGAGGACAAGCTTGATAATGAGTACTTGAGAGCTGATAATTTTTTTTGAATTACAACCCTCCTTTCCTCAATTTCTGAAGAATGGAGTTTGAGAGATTCAAAAAGTTGCCGTTTGTTCAGAATGGCATCTTCCATTGTCTCGGTTTCTCTTGAGAGTTTGCCTATCTCACTGATTAATTTCTCGAGCGAACTGAACAACGTTACAGCTTTGGCAGAATCTACAAGTTGTTGGTCTGCTCTTTCCAGTTTCATTCTTACCAAATCCAGCTCTTCTGAAACCATAGCCGTAACAGAATTCAGGGGCTCTGTTTCCATGGCGGAGGAAGTTCCTTCACCATTCAGATTTCCTGATTCTTGTTGAGGACCCACAGGAGGTAGGCCAGCTCTATCCTGCAAATTCAATCTAGAGTCGTCAGTCTCTTCGGTACACATATCTATATCATCATGGGCAAGACTGAGCCCCTCTGTCACCTCAGCTTCTGAAAAGCCAGTTTCTTCAATGGAATCTTTTACTTCCTCACATAAAGTAGGATTTTCAAGCTTGTGATCTTGCCCTCCGCTCTGTGTATTTAATCCAGGATGACTAGTTTCACCAATTAAATAGCTTGCTTCCAACGACACAGGAGACTCACTTGTGGTTCCCTCTCCATCAACTTCAACAACCTTCTCATCACAATCAAATTCCCTTCTCATTTCCACACTCTTCTCTCCACCTGAAGAAAGCATTCGTTTGAGCTCGTCCCTCTCCTGCATTGCCCTTTCATATAGACCCAATAATTTTTCATTCTCTTCATGCATTTCCATGAGCTGATGCTCCAAATTTTCAACTTTATTAACCTCAACCTCGCTATCATTGTTGAGTTCAACACCACAATTATTGTGCGCTTCACTTCCGCCTTGAGCACTTTTAGGTTCGTCAATACTTCTTTTGTTGCATTCTGCAGTGGCGCGTTCATAGAGTTCAATGAGTTTGTTGTTATCGTCAAGCAAAACCTTAAGCTTCATGCGCAGCTCATCATTCTCTTTAGACAACACAATTGCGGTCTCATGTGCCTCCGCTTCTCTTTGACTTGCTGCAGCAATGGCATCAACCATTGCTTTTAGCTCCGTTTGGTCGCCAAAATTAATCATAGGCATGTCAGTTGACAAAGAAGAATGCTCAACTTGCAGCATTACTTGTTTCATAGCTTTGGAAGATCTTTCCTCTTCAAGTTTTGTGACCAAATCATCAACACTCCTGGCAGATTTTTCAGTTAAGAAACAGTGTCAAATTCAATAATATTTCAGTTTATACAAATATGGAAGAAAAGAAAAGTGAAGAATGAATAGGAGAATAGGAAGGAACTTCATGAACATAAGCGTCCATTTCTTTTTTTTTTTTTTTTATTTCTTATTCCAGTCCACATTAGAATTTAAATTCACCAATTCATGGACTAAGACATAAGTGAAGTTGTAAACATCTATTATTGGGTTCATACATGTGGAATGTGAAAGAACTAAACTATATAAAACCATTACCTTTCCAACTTTTCTTTCTCTTCGAAGCAGAGTTCTAAGTTCTTTCTGAGTGCGTCCATTTCTGCTTTGTTTTGAATGGCCTACAAAATATAAAATACTTCATAATAAGAATACAGTATAATTGAAAGACTAATTTCATTTGGAAGGAAAAACTTAAGATACCTGCATTCGAAGAAACTCATTCTCCTCATTGATTGATGACTGCCAAGGCAATCCTGGCTCCTGTTCCAAAAAATAATACAGAATAAACATTGCTTATTAAGCCTAAAATTTGATGCAGACGTGTTGGATGCCATAGGTGAATACTGGAAAATAATATTTAGCAAGGCTGATATTCAAAGTACTTCAGCCTCAACAATTTATTGTTTATGTCAGGCTGGCATATTTTCTGAATGAGTAAATTTGAAATATGCCTTGGATTAAGAATTGGCAATGACAATAATGAAGCTGAACGCAACAAGAACAACAGTAGGCAAAAGGCACAAAAATTTGCATATGATACCAAGGTGAATATCAAAGAGAACTTAGTTTTGTACACTAATGCCACACTAACAAATACCATGGGACAGAGATGGTTAAATTATATGAAAATATTTCAATATCTGCCTTGAGTCTTTGACCATAACTTATCCAGCAAAACCGAGAAAAACTTAAAACTACATGGCTAAGTACATATCAAGCTCTCAGTGCATGTTCAGTATATACAAGCAGAAAGCAAGTCCAGACCATAGACATTTTCTAGCAGCTTCAACTTTCAGCCCCAAGGGCCACCATGTAGAGAGGACAAATCGTGTGTCCTTGATCATCTACCACTAGAAAAACAAAAATGCCTAAAAAAATGTTCTTGGGAAAATAATAAGCAGTCTAATCTCTCTAAATTGGACTACGCTTTAACTATGTAACTTCCTATTCTGTTTTCTTTAATCATTGTAACTTTCTACAGTTCGACTGTAAAAAAAACTTTGCTCTCCATGTCTAAGCACCTTTTGGTCAGAAAGATAGTCAATGATGACTATTATAACATGTATTCATGAAAAATGGAGAGTAAACAAGCAACTTATTCAGATAAATTGTCGTGTAAATCACCTTATTGGAAATCAATAGATCATCCCCAAGAAGTTCTTCTGTCAACTGTGAACTTGTTTTCTAAAGCATAAAATTACAATGTGTTAGGGCGAAAGAAGAAATTTTGGCAAAAATATAATCCTCAAATTCCATGGAAGCTCAAGAAAAAACCTGAACAGTTGAAGAATCTGATTCATGCATAAGCTTCCAATCCAGAGCTTCAAGTAACTGCAGATTCACTCACACCATTACAATTATATCAAACAAGACAAATAACAAGTGTTAACTATTGACGTTAATCAGCGTAGAAAAAAAAAAAAAAAAGCCTATTAAATTTGAAGTCCAGTCGTTCATTGATTTCTTTACCTTATTCTGTAACACCAAGATCTGCTCATTCATCATTTCCCGTTCACCTTCCTCATAAAATGACTTTAACCTGTGGGTTAAACACATGAAAGCAATAGATTTAAAATTTTTGGGGCTTCTAATCCATTTTGAGGAATAAAATTAATTAGAGAGAGAACTTCATCATTGATGAAAACGTAGAACTAGACCATAACAATTAAGGGAGTAAACAACAAACAATTTATTCGCAAGACTTAAAACCTTTTACACATATACTGATAGAGACACGGCATAGCTCTAGTGCAGCTTCTTTGGGGAAACAAACTATTACTGGTTCTTTTAGAGGAAACCTTTTACATCAATCAGACAATACAGATTCCTCAAATTTAAGATGTGACCAGCTAAAATGACTCCAACAAATAACTTACCAGCTAAAATGACTCCAACAAATAACTTTTCAAGTTCAAAGTATGTGCAAACGAACAAAAGATGAGTATTAAACATGAGTAGGTTGATTGTTATTGCAAAGGGACTGGGAGGAATCGGCCAACATGGAAGAAGCCCTATAGTCTCAGACTTTTCATAGCAAATAATGACAATTTACTTTCAAATCATAAAGATACGTATACTGAATAATGTTGTGCAGCACAAAAAGGATGAAGATAAAAGTATGATATAGTTAGAGCTCTTGCCTCCTAATTTCTTCCTTTAGCTTCAGATTTTCCATAGCAAACCTTGTCACTTCTTGGTTACGGTTAACTTGTGTTCGAAGGACCTCGATTTCCTTCAAATGTTCCTCCTTCTCTTTCAACAAGTGCGTCTCTGCTGAGATCTTTCCACTGGCAACAGCTTCCAGCCTCTTTAATCCAGCTTCACGAAACCTTAACCGCATTCTCAAGCCTTGTATCTCATCTTCTCTTTGCTTTGCCTAATTCAACATCAAATATTAGAAGGGTATTTAATTGCACAAAAAACTTATAATCATCAAATATATATACACACATACATGTAGACGGAGTATATGCATATTTTTATATATAGAGAAAGAGACAATTCTTTTAAACACTCTCAAAACAATAGAGAACCTAAAAAATTCATACTAAATAAGCCAAAAAAACAGGGAGGGGGCTGTAATATATATATATATATATATTTATGAACAAGACGGTACTTGTTTTCCGTTGGCATTGAGATCTACAAGTGTACAATTAGCTAAAAATAAGTAGTAACTGAGCTCGATAGAATTAATTAGAAACATCAATAATTCAATCCTTCCTTCAACACATACCAATTGCATAACTGCCTGATTCTCAGCAGCCAATGCCTGCAGTGCAATGTCTTTATCCTTTTCCCTCCTGAAAGCCCCAACGAGGGCAACTTCATAATCCTTTTTCTGAACATAAATAAACTCAATTATGGACTCGAAATAAAAAGGCTATAATTTTATCAAACTCAAGGAAGATAGCTTTGCACCTGGGACATCCTTTTTCCTGAAGTAAGTGGACTGAATGACCCATTAGGCCCTTCCCACTTAAAACATCCTGGAGACCCCGGAAAGCTTATTGCCAATGTGTCATTATCATGAGTTTCCACAACTCCACCGACTAACCCTTGCAACCTGGATACTTCTTTCTATAGCAATATACGCCCAAAAACAAAATAAAAAATAAATCAAGTAATTTGAAAATGGATCAATAATACCATAAAAATGTTGTCTCACTACTTTCACTAAAAGAATCAAATGTGTCATAGTTACTGAATTCAGAAAAAGGATTAAAATATTTATGTAATATGCATTGAATTTGACCTTATAAGAGAAAAGGAAAATTAAAGTACTATGTCGAACATGCAAGAAAGCACGATTGTTATCTAGAGCATTATAGCATCGATATTTCTGTAACCCTCCCCCTTAGGAACAATGAAAGTACAATCCTATACTGCACTAAACATAAGAAATGTTAGAGAAAGGGGAAGGTGCTTCCCTGGGCCAAAAGGTATGATGAGCAAATCAACATTAGCAGAAAATTAAATAAAAGAGCAGGAGATTAAATAGATGTTCAAACATAAAGTTTGAAGCAGAGAATTTTGTCATTAACCTAATTTTCTTATCAAACTATACTGTGTAATTCAGTTCATTTCTTTGCAGATGGCAACACTAAAAGGGGAAAAAAAAACATGAGAATAATTTTCTATTCAACCAAAGTTTATGAACACAATCTGATCAGAGAACAAAAATAAAGAAGTAATGATGGATTCCAATCACACCTTAAGTTGTTGAATTTGCATCCTCATGGCAATGACATCTCCAGAAGCATCCTCATTTACAATTGCCTAAAACAAACAATCGCTTTCAAATATGAAACAACTAATAAACCATGGTAGAATTGCAAAAATAGATAATAAAAGAGCTGAAAAGTCAAAATAAGCTTTTGATTGGAATTTCAAACCAATCCATCTTAGCGTACTTTAACAAATCAACATGGACATAAAAAAATAAAATAAAATAAATGGACAGAAATCCTTAAACGAACAAGTGACGTACATTATTCTTAATAAATTTTGCACGTTGAGCAAACTTCAAAGTGCTTAGCGTCTCCAGTGAGCAACTGAAACGACCCCCAAACAAATGTTAAATCAAACAAGAAATATAGAAAAACAAACTTCAGCATAATAAAAAAATAAATACAGTAAGGCGAAGAACCAAAAGCAGAATATTTATCATATAGGAAAAAATGTATAATGTGAAAGCTAGAAGTGTAAGATGTTAACAAAAAAAAAAAAAAGAAATGAAAAGAGAGGTAAGTATAAAATCACTCACCAACTAGAAGGACTGATATTTGAAATTATAATGGTCTTAGAATTCCCACCTAAAGAATCCTGAAATGGAAACCATATTAATCATAAATTTTAATAACCAGTTCAATGAATTCCAAATTGAACAGCTACGTTGAGAAAACTTAAATTGGTTGCAACAGGGTTATGTTGTTGTTACATTTGCATTTAAAAACACCAACTAATAGCATCACCAATTACCTGAAGCAAAAATGTCAGTTTTGAATCCCGGTAAGGAACATGGAGTGATTTCCCATTCGACATATTTACCAAGTTCATAATCACAAGTCTGCAATTTTTCAACAATCAAGTTGTGAGAAATTACCAGTTAAACAGTTTAACTGCTAAAGGATAAACTTTAAGCATAAATCAGGATGACATACCCCAGAGTTGAAAGGGACTTGTTGATATTAGTAGCTTCCTTGAGACGCTCACCTTCAGCACCAGAACTCTTCTGCCTGTTATCAACAGATGCAGAACATCAAAAAGATAAAATTGGACCTACAATTGTGAAGCTTAAAGATTCAAGATTGTTTTTACCTTACAGAAATGTTTACTGGAGGACTATAGCAAATTAAAAAGGTAAAGAATAAAAATATACAATTTACAGGTATTTTTAAAAGGATACTAAAATTTTGGTCATTTAGGCAAATATCAAAATTTAAATTCACCGTAAGGAGAAAAATAACAAAATCAAGAGAACAATAGGACCTTTGCAAGTCTTCAATTTACAACATAAAACAGATGCCTAAAACAAAATTTGAAAAGTAACTTCCTAACCAAGAATAATTAAGTTTAAAGGAGTGACTCTAAACTCGTTCAATGGGGAAACGATAAAGAAACCCAAAATTTTGAAGTTATCCAGTATAAACTCAATGTCCTTGAAACTGCCTTCAAATATTTTGGAACAACAGAAAACCTCTAACAGGCCTCAAATAAATTACCATATATCTTCATTAGTCTTGTCATTTTATTATTATCCCCAATCTTTGTGGTTAAAATAGGCAAATAAACTATTTACATCACTTTACCTTTCAGATCCTGCTAAATCAACAAGATTCAGACGAGCAAATCGATGGTGAGTTACTCCTTGAGATTCCCACTGATAGCAAGTTACCGGCATAATGTCAAAAACCATTGGGAAGAAAAAGAGATAGATAATAATGTTAGTTTACCAATTCTCTCAAAAACTTAAGCTTTTAGGAGGTGGGCCAACAATAGTTTTATATTTCAACACTCCCCCTCACGTGCAGGCCAGACAATGGGCAAACGTGTGGACAAATATTAATTTGAAAGTCCAACACAAATTATAAAAAGCCCGAAACATATTAAAGGCCCAACACGCAATGATAATAAAGGGGGTTAAATAGTGCAATTACAGGGGTTCGAACTCGAGACCTCCTGCTCTGATACCATGTTAATTTACCAATTCTCTCAAAAACTTAAGCTTTTAGGAGGTGGGCCAACAATAGTTTTATATTTCAACAAATAATATGATAGAAGCTATTAATAATTGTATCAGAGAATAATACCGCAGAGTGACTTACCTTACTTTCAATTATGCACGTGAACACACTATGGGAACGGCTACTGGCTCTATTCATATTAGTGGCAGCTACCTTTCTATTTGCTGAACCCTGAAACATAACAGTTTAATCCTAAAATTAACTTAATCACTTTGAAAACTTGACTAGTGAGAACATGAGATTCTATTTTCCTACTTGAATAAGCTGTTGCATAACATCTCGAGCACTCATGGCTTCTACTTCCTTGAGATTTTCAACATAAACCCCTTTCTTGACATCTTCTCTTAACTGTAATATAACAAAAACATTTGCAATAAGCTTAGAAAGTGAAATGTAGACATTAAAACAAAAGCTAAATAGGGAAAAAAGACCAGCATAAACATCTTATAGAAAAAACTATGAAGGTTTAGGAAAATTTAAATCAAAAATGAAAATCTTAACAATTACTGGTCTATACCTGCAAATTGATAGAAGAGGGGTCCAAGAGATCAAAAATCTGTTCATTGTATATCTCAAGAAATGAACATTTACAGGTAAACTTTAACTTTTCATCTCTACGGGCTTCTTTTTCCTGCTCACCACAAATGAACCAATAAAGTCCATTAAATTCCGAAATAAATATGTAACATCTAAAAGTGGGTAATCTTGTTTTCATGATTCGCCTTACTGAAACCAACTAGGACATACTGTATGGTGTAAACTATTATTATACTCGCCTGTTGATGTATGTTTTTCTTGAGAGTTTAATTATGACATTCAAGAATAATTTTCATGTTTCCACATTAAGAAAAGTGATGGATCGAGATATCTGAGTTATTAATTGAATAACAACAGAGAGTTTTATTTACTTTTTAAACAGGAAGCCTTTGTAATCTGTATGAACAAACTAAAACCTCATGAAAGCTTGGTAATAAAGTCCTTTACTTGAGTAGAGATCTTTAACTTTATAGGGAAAAAAAAATTAAAATAAACTAGACAAAATAAGAGAAAGCCTAGATCATAGTAATGTTATGCTTGAAACTGAAAATTTGTTCCTACACACATGAAATTCGGGCCAAATCTCAAGATCACCTCCTACTTAATACAATAACATAGATCTGATACGAACAAACTAGTTCTTTTACTTTTTGAACATTTAGTTATGAATTTGGTCAGAAATATGCTAACTATTTCGCTAGTGATGAGTTATAGATCATATGTTTGATAAAAACAAGTTTCGGTAATTTCATGATCATCATTATATTTCAACAAAAGTAGTCGTAGGGCTCTGTTGTGAAGAAAGCACAAACCTTTTGAATTCTTGAAAATAAATATTCAAATACTCTGGGTGTCATCCCACAATTAACACTGTGTCTTCGAGTGCCTCCTTCAATGTCTCCAAGCATTGTGTGGGTCTTCCCACTTCCAGTCTAAAATTACAAAAACAATAAGAGAAAAAAGAATAAACGTCTAATGAGTTAACACATAATTTGTGACTTGCTGTACAGTCATCATAGTACACTGGCTAGTTAAACTGGAAATATCATATATGAAAAACCAACTTTATGGAACATTCAAATTTGGGAAATTCACAGCTGCTTTGGAGGAGGACATAGACTCACTTGCCCATAAGCAAACATGCAACTATTGTAACCCCCCATGCAGTTGTCAACCATGGGAACTCCAGCCACTTTGAATAGTTTCTCCTGTTGCCCAACCAAATTGAAGTTACAACACAGAAACAAGCCACCAAAAGCACTAAGTAAGCCAATCAAAATATTACCTGGCAAACATTCTCATCTGCAACAAGATCAAACGTAAATCGCGACTCAGGATGCCCTGTCCAAGTAATTGTCTGGAAGCTCTCCTGACGAATGCATTTTGCATAGCCTTGCAACGATATCTCAGTGCTACTGAGAGGACGAATCCTGATTATGACCTACCAACAGATTCAGCAGACAACAAAAACCACTTGGTTAGAGTACCAGAAGCTAATTTGACATTTCAGAGTACAACTTAGTCATACTAAAAAGTTTCTGAGGGAGAAGGTAAATTTTTCAGCATCCCTGAAAAAATTATCGCCCATTTAAAATAAATAGAATCTATCATAATCTACATTTGAACAAGGAAGAAATGTCACATGACAAACTACTAAATCTCAAAACTGGACATGAAATCCTACTTCTATCTTTAAATTAACTATGAGAATCCAATGATAAAAGTACCATAACCGCTAAACACAGCTTGATCAGAGGGGCAAAAACCACACAGTCAGTAAGTTGGCAACCAGTAGTTCCACTTCCAAAATCAATTCTACAGTATTTTCAAAAGTCAAAACGGAACATGAAAAGGAAATAACCCCCAAAAATCCCGTAATAGCAGCACTATAATACCTACAAGCCATCAAAATTAAGCATTAGCAAAGACAACGAGTAGTACATTCCACTTCTAAAAGCAATTTAAAGCATTTTCAGAGCTTAAAACAGAACACGAAACCATTTATATCTTAAATATAACCCAAAAAACCAGCATTAGCAACATCAGAACACTTAATCACTATTTCATTAACACCAACAGACACAAATAATCAGCATAATCGGCTCCCAAAAGCAATTCAAAGCAAGCCAAAAGCTGAACATTAAAAACAAACTTCTCTCACATATGTACCGCTACATAACCAACAATGGCAACCTCAGAATACCAAATCGCTCTTTAATTAAGAAAGTAGAAAAAGTAACGAGCAAAGTCAGAACTTCCAATGCTGAAAAAAGAACATTAAAAAAAAAACAAAACAAAAAAGGGGGGCGAACTTCTGTCCTAAATATCACTTTTAATCAACACCAAAATTCACAAATAACCAACAAATCGGACTTCCAAAAGCAATTTTAAAGCACTTTCAAAGCACAAAACAGAACATGAAGAACGAGCTTCTACCGTAAATCTAAACCTAAAAACCAGCAATAGCAGCATCAGAACACCAAGTAACAGTTAAATCAATACTAAAAGCCGCAATAACCAGCAAATTCGCTTCCAAGAGAACGGAATCATCCAAATTACCTGCACATTGTGATCCTTCCAGAAGGACGGATCCTCAGAAATCTCGAAACTCTGGCTTGACGACGACGCCGCCGCATTGCCGCCGACTCGGCCACCATCATCGTCGTCATCGAAGCAATCTCGGACAATCCGAACAGCCGAAGCTTGAGCGAGATTCTCTCTGGACGCAGATTTGAGAAGATCCGGAGTGCTCCGAACTGAGGGCACGGGATCGGCCGAGTGGTCCTGGAACCCAAACCGGCTCTTGATCGCGCTCGCGGCGTCCGAGATGAACGGCATTTTCGTTTGTTTGAGCGAAAAGAGAGAGAAATGGAGCTTGGAAATGGAGGAATTAGGGCTTGGACTTTGGACTTTGGAGGAGAGAGAGTGAATGGAGAGCGAGAAAATTTTTGGGGTAGAAAATTTGAATTTGGGAGAGGGAGAGTTAGGAAGAAGATTCGATCGAGATCAGACGGTTGGGAGTAATCTAAATGGACGCTCAGGATGGGGTAACTTTGAAAAGTTTTTCGAACGTTGAGGTCTGGATTTCAAAATCTTTTGTACTGGAGCCAAACTTCTAGTGGTTGAAATTACGTTTATATCCCTTTGACGTTGACGCTGGCTGTCGGCTATTCATTAAAATTTGTTAATTTTTTTGGTAAATAATAATTAATTGCTTAATTTATTATACACTAAATAAGGGTCATTTAGATCTAGTTTCTTAGGGTCCGTTTGGTTCACCAGTTTGAGTTGAGATTTTTAAGTTTGCATAGTAAATTTTTTTGAATTTTCAGAAAAGACAAAAAACTTTTTGGGAAAAAGACAAAAACTTTTTGAGAAAAAGACAAAAAAAAGTTTGAATTGAGTGGTTTGAATGGGTGAACCAAACGAAGCCTTATTTACAGGCAACAAAATAAATAAATAAAAATAAATAGAGAAGCAACTCGAAGATTCAATCAACTACTTTAGCCTACAAATAAGATGTTTATTGAAGTTAAAATAATTAGATAACTTCATCAAAAAAAAATAATTCAATAACATATTTATTAAACTTTTAAAATAAATAACATATTTACTAGTAAATAATTTACACGCTTAATAAATAAAACTTTTCACATAAAACGTACTCGCTTCCTTCCAAAAAAAATAACTCTCTTTATAAGAAAAAATAGACTTACACGTAAAATGTAAAATATGTTATTTACTTCAATATGCAATCCAATATGCTATTTAATTCAATAAACTTATAAAATGCTTTTGTTTTTTTATTTCGTATGTAATTTATCTATCTCTCCTCCTTTTTATATTATGCAAATAATTCTCAAAAAATCTCTTACCAATATTTAAATGCAGGAATACCAATTTTCGTCTTCTCTCCCTTATAGCCCATGTGTCACTTCCTTTTTCTTTTTTTTTCCACCTGTTTTTTTATTTTTATTTTCCCTTTTCTACTTTCCATTCTCTTCTCTTCTCTAAACTTGCATTTAGTTCGTCAATTGATGATAAAATTTTTAAGTTGGGATTTGTTGACTTTTTAAAAACTAATTATAAATTTTATTGACTTTTCAGAAAAAGATAAATTTTTCTTATTTTTCCACCTTTTTTTTCCACCTGTTTTTTTATTTTTCTTTTCCCTTTTCTACCTTCCGTTCTCTTCTCTTCTCTAAGCTTGAATTTAGTTTGCCAATTTGTGATAAAATTTTTAAGTTGGAGTTTGTTAACTTTTCAAAAACTAATTATAAATTTTGTTGACTTTTTAGAAAAAGATAAAAATTGAAATGAAAAAATACAGTTTAATTAGAGTTAAACTTGAATACCAAACAAAGCTTAAGGCAAGGTTGTTCTACTCTCTGCTTCCATAGTTCTTTTTACTTTCCTTCTATACTTTTTTTTTTTTTAATTCTTTTTTCCTCAATCTTTCATCTTCATCTTCTCCCACCCGATTCTATGCATGCTCTCTCTCTCTAAGGTTTTCCTCTCTTCCCTCTTGCTCTCCCCTTCTCTACAAGAATTCTACAACTCTCTCTTTCTTACTTTCCTTCTATACTTTTTTTTTTTTTTTAATCTTTTTCCTCAATCTTCATCTTCATCTACTCCCACCCGATTCTATGCCTGCTCTCTATCTCTCTCTCTCTCTCAAAGGTTTTCCTTTCTTCCCTCTTTCTCTCCCTCTCTCTACAAGAAATCTTCAACTCTCTCTCTCTTGTTTTCCTTTCTTCCCTCTTTCTCTCCCTCTCTCGACAAGACATCTTCAACTCTCTCTCTTTAAGGTTTTCCTTTCTTCCCTCTTTCTCTCCCCCTCTCTACAAGAAATCTTCAACCCCTAATTAAGCCCCCAATTCGTTGATTTGCTCAGGCGTTCTCATTAGGCTCACGTGACGCACATCCAATTAGTGATTATAAAAACAACAATAAATTTTCGTTACTCATGCTATATAGTATATACCCATCCAAATAGGCTCTCTCTCTATCTTTTTTTTTTTTTTTTTTTCTTTTTAATTCTTATAGAACCACCTCAATAACTATAGCTAATCTTGTGGTTGTAGGCATGGCCTAGAGAATGTATGTCCTAATAGAACCACAATTTGTGACATATTATTATCTGATTCACAAAATTGATTTCAAATTTTAAATAATATATAGATAACGATTATAACACGTTTTAAAGTTAACTTCGTGCATAGGCCTAAGTAAGTGTGCACAAAATTTCTAATTCACTAAACGTCGCTAAAATCATTAGTTCACAATTTCAGGTAAAGTAGATCCACTAACTATTCCTCGTTGTATAAATATATTATATTTTTCAGCTCATTCTCTTTTCATCACATTGAATGTCATGCTAATACCAAATACCCAATATGGATCACTGTTCTCACACACTCCCTCTAATCATAATCCTTTGAGTTGAATCCACCTGGACCAAGAGAGTCTGAGAGTGGCAAGATAAGGTAAAACAAGAAAGGATATGTTGTGGAGTCTCATATGGAGAGTTATCAGTGATATCATCGCGTACCGGAATAAGGCCCGGCTCCTTGGGGGTAAAAGGTTGACGAGCAAAAGAGTGCGGGTTTAGGCACAAGCATGCAATGTGATCCTCATAATAATATTTGTGAGACGTCTTAACAGGTTTTATTTAAAATGTGAACGAGGCAATATAACAATGAGAATTTTAAACAGTAAACCCTATTCTAAACTTAAAATAATGACTTTGGTGGCGTTTGGAATACCAATAACTTTTGGAGTTTTGGAGTTTTTCTTATTGAAAATGAGTTAGTGTTTGAAAATGTGTGTTTAGTTAAAATGTAAATTAAAAAGTAAACTGTGATATTTAAATAGTATAAATCCTGAAATGTGTTTAAAAAATATTAATGAGGATCTTGTTTCGTAAATTTTGTCGATGCGAGTATTTAAACAAACAAAAAAATATCTCATTTCAACTTAAAATGATAAAGTTTTAGATTTTCAAAGTTAGAGTTTTTTGAAAATGGAAGAGAAAGAAAAAGAGATGTATATAAAATATGGAGTGTGTATTTGAAAATGAGTTGATGTATCAAATGCGACTTTAGACATAAATAGAAAACATCTGGTTGGAACTGACTCGCCAAATGCCCCTTAATGCATATTAAACATGCGATTCAAAACTACTTTTAACGGTGAACAACGTTAACTTCAATCATTTATGTCACGAACGAACAAATAACCAAGTTTTCAAGAAAGCACAATCATGAGCTACGTCATTCCCTTCGGCATGGTAAAGAATTGTCCTTAAATTTAAAGTAACTTCAAGTAATAATACGAGTAGAGAATAATCTTCATGCTTTTCAACTTACCCATCTTCGGATCGAGCAAATGATTCGTTAACTTGTTAAAACAATCACTTTCTAGAATATGTAAAATAAAGTTAACTACTGGTCCGTTTGGTGAAACGGTTTGAGTTGAAATTTTTAAGTTTGATTTGATTGACTTTTTTAAAACTAGTTATAATTTTTGTTGATTTTTCAGAAAAATAAAATAAAAACTGAGATGAAAAAGTACAGTTTAGTTTGAGTTGAACCGTTTTACCAAACAAACCCCACATTTTCGATTACTTCTTCCAAATTAAAAATTGGCTAGCATCCATAAAATCATCGTCTTCATTCAATGGTGACACAGCCACAGGCAGTGACAGTGCCATAGCCGCAAGTTATCACACTCTTGCTTCGACCTAGTATCGCAACAGCATAAACTTCAACCCTTTGTCCCACAAAATCGAAGCCGATTTGCTTTATAAAAAGAGGATATCAATGAGCTTCTATGAAACGGTTTTACGGGATTCATCCAATTGTCTTGATTGTGGGATATCATTGAGAAATATGAATATGTGTTATCAAAAGATTTCCTGCGATTATTTCTAGTATGGAATGAGTCAATCATTCACTTTGGTAAATGATTCCCCTTTTATGTGGAAAAGGACCGTATCAATAATTATGATTTTACGTATGGACAATTCCTCAATATCTTACTCATTCGCAACAAAATATTTTCTTTGCGCGGCGGTAAAAAAAAAAAAAAAAAAAAAAAAAAAAAAGCTCTTTTGGAGGTGTCTAACATATTCATACCTAACAATGACCTAGTTTTCAAAAATAACAATCAAGAAATGCATCAAAATGTCATAACTACAGGTGTATGTTGTTAACTTGTTACAAGTCGTCCCTTCGGGGATATTTGATAAAATTGAAACGATACATAGAAGATTAGCATGATCACCATGCAAGGATGACACACACAAACCAAGAAATGGTCCAAGTTTTTTCTCATAAAAGAAAAAACTTGTCAAAAGTCAAATCAAAGCGATAGCTCAACTAAAGTGTGGCAAATGAAGATGTTGGGCTTTAAAAATGGGTAATATTTGTGTGGGAAATTGTAATAAATAGTATTTTTACGAAAATAAGTGAAGTAAATAACAAGGTTTTAAAATATTTGAAGTAAATAGTAAATTTACTAAGTAAACAACAAATTTACTAGGTAAATAATATATTTAAAAGATATAAATTAATCATTTATCTGAAAAATTTGTTATTTATTGAAATATTTTAAAAACCTATTATTTACTTCAAAAAAAATTTTTTTTTTTTTTGGAACTGCTATTTATCTCCTCCTCCTACATTTGTGATAGTCACACTGCCTTGGGCCACACAAAAAAAAAGGAAGTTGGTATTTGCTAAAATAAAAATAAAAATAAAAAAGAGCAAATTAAAGTAAAGGTTTTTGCAACTTCCTATTCACTTTATGTTTTGTGATTTTTTTTTTAAACCTCCATTTTTCAAGTTGCGATTTTTAAATCATTTTCTAATTTTCTTTCTCAAGACATTTCTCTTCTTCCACCATTTTCGTCCGACTTCATAGATGTCAAATATGATAAAATATACAATACAAAAATCATAAGAACACGAGTCGTCCACTTAAAACAACGTCCCAAGCATTTGTAGTGATTTTAGCTCGAATTTTCCGCAATGAAGCGGTTGATAATCAACATCAACTCATTTGAATCTTTTGAATTCGGATCGATAGTGAAGAAACCATGTTGTAGTCCTTCAAATTGCACGTACTCAATCTTCTTTCCCCAGTTTTTGAGCCTCCTTGCATAGTCTTCAGCTCGGTCTTTGAGCAGGTCACTTCCTCCAGCCACAACCAAGATCGGATCAAAAGCCACTGCTTCAAGGCTGGGGCTTAGTGGCCCGAATGGGTTCACTAGTGGATGGTCTCTGGTTTCTCCAATTGGTATGGATAACCTCCAAAACCTATCAAATTTCACATTTCAAAATTTATTAGCCTCCGTTTGGGGAAACTTTCCGAATTGTTAATATTTGGATGGAAATTTTTTAATTAAAACAATTGAACATAAATATTTTAATTGTCATTCAAACTAATATTTGGATGTTAACATATCATACATCATATTTAAATATAAATATTGAATTTATATATATCATGTGAAAATGAGCATCCAGACACTCCATTTCAAATGTGAAATGTCCAAACATACATTTAAATTAGTCATTTAAATAAAATAACCTAAATTAAATCAAATGATTGTTCGAAACAGAGCTTCCAACGAAAATGTTATAAATGTGACGCATATTTGACTTTCACAATAGAATGATGAGAAAGGTCCAAGGGCTGTGAATTGATCCCACAACAAAGAATGACCCAACAAGTTGTAATAATATGATTGTGTTGTCAATTTTATTTTCATTTGAAAATCCTTCTAAATAATTGCTTCATCAATTAAAAGATTATGTATGTTAGTGAAAATATGACAATTCAATGTCACGTGAATTGGTATTTAAAATTGGATAAAAAATTATGTTTGTAACACTACTCTTTTTTAGATCCTACCATAAAATCCATGTTTTTTTTGGCAGATAAAATCCATGTTATATTAAGAATAATATTAGGAACACTAAATTTAATCCTTAAATTTTACTAATTTTTAAATTGTCAGATAAAGACAATCTTTTGTTATCCCTTAAAAAAGAAAAAAACTTATGGCAACAAATTGCAATTTTATATTATCTGTTGATATTGTTATTTTTAGGCATTAGGTCAACTTTTTAACAATCTGACATTTAATTTTCAATCATTTGATCTATGATTAATAACACCTTTATGTGTTCCACTGTAAATTTCTAATATATACACTCACATATTATACTATTAAAAATTGAATTTAACAATTAAAATATTAATTTATATTGATAAGATAAAAATACAGTTTCTACCATAATTTGATTTTAATTCTTTTTAAAAAAAGTTGGTATAAAAAGTTGATATTAAAGTTGATATACAAATATGTATTGACTTCCAACACTTTTCCTTGTGAAAAAAAGCAAATTTTCTTTTCAAATCATTCTAATTTTATTTTTCCGTAGTTTGACGGTAATACCACACATAACTTTAGTTAAAAATGTAAAGTTTATTTTCAAAACAAAAATGTATAGTTTAAATCTCGTCATTTTTAAGTTCAGAAGAAAGAGATAAAAAAAAATAAAAATAAAAAGGAAACATCGGTAAAAAAAAAAAAAAACATAAGGAAACAAAAACAGAAACCAACCTATCAATGAGCTCCCAGTTGAGAAACGCGTCCTTTGGACCCTCAGCCTCTGCCTTCGTCCTCACCGTCCCACCGAAAAACGGCGCCAAAAGCACATAACCCCTCAACCGAATCGGTCCCAACTCGGGCGATCCTTCTCCGAGTCGAACCGCCAAATGGTGAGCGATATTCCCACCGGCCGAGTCACCGCATACAAACACCTTCCCATAATCCGCCACGTGGCTCAGCCACTCGTCCGGCTCCTCCGACACGGCTTCCGCCTGGAGCCACTTCACAGCCGCGTAGCCGTCCTCTATGGCCGCCGGGAGCCGGTTCTCCGGAGCCAGCCGGTAGTCCGGGGAGACGATCACGGCTCGGAGCTCCAACGCGAGCCGGAAGCAGTAGTTCTGGCAGTTGGGCCAGGCGCGCGAGCCGATGCAGAAGCCGCCGCCGTGGATGTAGAAGTAGATAGGGAGCTTGGCGCCGGCGGGGGATTGAGCTGCCGGCTTGTAGAGCCGGAGGCTGAGGCCGTGGATGGGGTCGAAAACGACGTCCTTCCATAGGACGGAGCCGTCGTCGTTCACCGGGACGTCGAAGCTCGGCTTGGAGGAGCGCACGATGGAGCCGTCGCTGTACACGCGGAGGACGCCGCGGCACTCGTCGACTTCGTACGGCCGAGGAGAGGAGGCGGCGGCGGCGGCGGCAGTGCTTTCGGACGACATGTCGTTTTGTAGCTAGTTGGGTGATATATTTAGATTGTATATATGGAGATGTCAATATAATTAAGAGGTAGAAAATGTAGGTTGATTTAAGGATATAGAGATTAGAGAGAGAGAGAAGTTGGTTTTTTTTTTTTTTTTTTTTTTTTTGGGCTAAAAAAAAGAGTTGGTGCTTTGTTGTTTGACGTTTGGTTATTGTAGTTTTGTGATTTGCGTGATGGTGTTTGTTGTGTATAAATATATATATATATATATATATATATATATTTACACACACACATATACATATGTAGATATATATGAATACGATCATAAATATAGGACTAGAGTAATACATCATGGACGTGTAATGGATATGCTTGTTTGGTTTTGAAGAGAAGGGTGGTTTGTCGTATGCCTTGTCATGACACGTGCTGATGCTTAATACTGTCAATTTTAAGCATGACATAAGCTTCTAAATTAACGCCATTGTTGATCATCGTTAACAGTGTTTGGTAGGGATGAAAAATTGAAAGGAAAGGATGAAGAAAATAATAATAATCAAAGATATTGATGGTGTTAAATACCATTCACTAATAGTAGAGGTGAGTCTTAAAAATAATATGAAAAATATTATAAACATCAACTCTAATATATGTGAGTTTTAAAAATAATATTGTCGTTTTTTTTTATTGATA
Source organism: Ficus carica (assembly GCA_009761775.1). Lineage (NCBI taxonomy): Eukaryota > Viridiplantae > Streptophyta > Magnoliopsida > Rosales > Moraceae > Ficus > Ficus carica. The sequence continues at coordinate 8,305,603 of CM019741.1, read as the reverse complement.
AGCGTTTTGAGTATTATCCTATCAATTAATTGTATCTACTAATAAAAATATGACACGTGAATTGATACTCAAAAAATTATGATTAAAATTAGTAACCCTAACATTACTTAAATAATATGAAAACAGGATCATTGTCTATTAATAATGATGTTTAATATCGATAGTGTCAAAATATTTTTCAAAAAATAATATTGAAAAGTGTTTGATAAGCGATATAATAATAAATTATAAAAAAGGTAAATGTGGTTCCTATTATTTTTCGTAAGGGATGTCCCATCATTTTTAATCCACCCAAACATATAAACCTCTCTTAAAAAATAAAAATAAAAAATAAAAATCCACTACTCATTATTATTATCATTATTAGGGGGACGAGCCCCGTGGGTGGGCTTCATCGCAACCCACGGTGGAGGGTGATTTGGTGGGCCACGGCATCCTCATTGTGCTCTCGCTGTCATTCGATTCGAGGATCCAACAAGTCGACGTCCACAAGATCTTGAGCTCACCAACGTCAACCAAATCGATCAGCAAGGAGGGCTCGCCCTATCTTCTCAACCTAGAATTCGGCGACCCATCAGCCATCTCTATTGTGTATATTAGTTTAAATCCAAAAAAACTGTACTTTTTTTTTGTCAGATTTTTATTTTTTTCTGAAAATTCAACAAAAATTATAATTAATTTTTTAAGAAATCAATCAACTATAATTTAAAAATTTTAACTCCAACTAATGATCCAAATGAACACTGCGATCTGGGCAATGACTAAACTTGCAATACCGGCAGCTCTGTGGGCTCTGTATTCTTGGTGTTTTTTTTTCCAGTATTTTTTTTTCATATGTAATCTTATGTGAAAAACCCACACAAGTTTTCATTCACCCTTTTAATCTCAGCTGTTCAAAAATGATCAAAGGGTTAAAAATTTTCACCCTACCCCATTGTAGAATTCCCTTTTTTTTTTCTTTAACAAAAATATTTTCTTTTTTCTATTGTACGTTCTAAAAAAGATAAACGAAAAATAACTCTCTCTCATTCATAATTTTCCATCCTAAACATGTTTCCTATATATCCTTTTTTCCCTTTCCTCGTAACCAAATGAAGTGCTCGAAAAAACATACGTAAATGTTACACTGGGCAACCAATACAGAGCTATAGGTTAGTTTTTTTGGGGTGACTAATATAGTAGACATTTAAGTCAACCCGCCATCTATAAAACCATAGAAATGTTTTCATTAAAGAAAACAGTAAGTTTTCTAACTTAAAAAACTCAGGCTGCGTTTGGTGTTTATGTTGAGTTTGAAATATAATAAAATTTTTAAGTTAAAATTGGTTGACGTTTTAAAAATTAGTTATAATTTTTATTGATTTTTTCAGAAAAAAACCAAAAACAGACCATAAAATATAATTGAGTTGAAAATAAACTCGAGCACCAAACGTAAGCTTAGGATATATATTAAAAAATGACTTTCCAAAACAAAACCAAAAAAAAAAAACAAACAAACAAACAAACTAAAAAAAAAAAAAAAAAAAAAAGAAAGAAAAGAAAAGAATCGCTAAGAAACATAAACATTAAAGAAAGAATACAGGAGTGTACGCGTTGATATTGTCTCATCCTTTGTCCGAATATGAGATTATCTATCTTATTGGAATGAGATTCTTTGTTAAACCTGAATTTTCAAATATCCCATTGTAACTTAGCAAATAAACGTTACATGCCATTCTGAAAATGGTAATTAACCCCAAAAAAAATAATAATAAAAGAATAAAAGACGGAATAAAAAAAATATTCACGGGATATTTACCAGCTCCTACTTTGCTCCTGTTCAATCCTGTTTTGCAAATATCTTCATGAAAAGTAGTAAATTTTGTTGTGTGGACAATATGTTAGTTCGGACAGATTGATACCCATTCACCAAAACCAATTCGAGCTGGAATACGATTTATTTGTAAACTTGATATGATTAGTTATGAATTTTGAACATTATAATTGCAAAATGAAATGTTAAACTTATAAACCTTACATGATTTATGATTATTTACGAACTTGATACGATTATTTATGAACTTGATGCGATTATATGTGAATTTGATACGATTATTTATGAACTTCGAACTATTAGGTTTGAAACGTTAAATTTGTAAACCTTACATGATTTACGATTACTTACAAATTTGATACGATTATTTGCAAACTTGATACGATTATTCGTGAATTTGATTCGATTATTTATGAACTTCGAACTATTAGTTTTGAAATTCTTGACAGTGAAAAAGACCAATCCGTTGAGGATTTTTTTTATATATAAATATTTTACTTTTGTCATAGAGAGTAATTGCACCAAACCAACCCGCCGAAGATTGATTTTGGCCTATTGCACCCGTCGCTTAGCGAGGAGTACTGTGATGGGACGATTGGGTTAACACAGGGAATAGAATGACATTAAATAACAAAAGCATTTGTGAAAAATAGTTTTTTATATATATATATATATATATAATTTCTTTTTTGAAACAAAAATATAGTACTTAATGCGGGTTATGTTCCACCGAGGGTTTGAAAACCCAAAACCGTATTCAACCACCACAACAAAAGGTCACTTTCAGTTTTCAAACCGCAACTATCGGTCACGACATGGCACCCAACCTCTAGTTCTGGTGCCAATTGGTTTCACAAGTTCTGGTGACTACCGGTTCACCAACATAGCCTTAATCAACAAAGCAATGACAAAATGAAAAGTTTTGTTTCATATAAATTTCAATGAAGAATCAAGTACAACTAGACTTCATGATTTTACTAATGCATGAATCATAATTCACGGTTTCTAGAAATGAAGAAAAAGCTTACTAGAGAAGGTAATTCAAACCCATCAGCCACCGATAGTGGTAGCATAGTGATTGAAGGATGTCCACTTAAGACTCCCCATGCTCCCAACTCAGGTTCGATTCTTGCCCGTCCCTTCAATGTTTGCTATCCATGGTGGGAGTGGGATCATGGCCCTGGGTGGTGACTTGCGGATCCTTTGGCTGGATTCCTTACCACTCCACCTGTGGTACCAGTAGATTCCCATTGTGGCACTAATCCGGGAGACACAATGACAAGCTACTTTAAACTACTATATAGGGACTGGGAATTTTGTGGTTGGGATCTACAGATAGGGAACAATTCTAAACCGCCATATCTTTATCAAGTTCCATTATAGTGTCGTACTTCTCTTTATTTCATATGGTTATGATGTGATGTTACCATTCTCTGTCCTACTGGTGTACTCTTTACCTGCTGTGAGCATATATTGTGATCAAAGATTGAAGGACCTGCATTTTTATGGAGTGCAGTGGCCTAATCTTGCACATTGAGAGCTTCAAAATAGGTCACCATTTGATTCAAAAGCGCTATTGTGAATTTTCTTCTCACAAATTTCATTGTCCCTCTTTCTGTCTTCAAAACAAAATAAGATAGAAAACATCAAAAACGAAAAATCTAAAATTTGTGATTCCTTCATTTCGCTTTATTAAACAAAGCAATTTTACAGGGAGTAAGGGGATGTGAGTTTCAAACAAAATATACCACTAAATTGGATTTGAAAAAGAAACAAAACAAAACAAAAAGAAAATATACATAGTTACCATAGAAATAGGAAATTAAAGAATTATGCTAGGGGACAAAAAACCCGGAACTAAGTTCATAATCGTCGAGAATATCCAGAACCGGCACATTTCTTGCAGAGTATCAACCCTACAGAATGAAAATATTAACGCAGTTCAGAATCTGAAATACTTATGATGACACGAAAAGTTTCAGCTTATGCCAAAATGACCATTTTTTTTTTTAAATGACAAAATGACCACGTAAAATGTCACTTAAAACAAAATAGTATGGGCTGATTAGAGTTAGAATCATCTTTGGATTTCTTAATAAAAAAAAAAAGTAATAAAGATAGTCCTATTTCTTTGTGAGTGCAATGTCTATTCCCTTAAAATTTCTAAAAGTGCAATAATAGGTCCGCTTGTGGAACTGATCAAACAGTGAATATATACTTTCTACCAAAAAAAAAAAAAAAAAAAAAAACGAATCAAAGCTTAGAACGAGTTCGTGCTTTGAAGCAATATAAATAACTAAGGGATTTAACTCAGCTCATCAATATGCACATATCAGAAAATAATACCTGCACCCTTGCACACCTTACAATCAACCAACCCCGTGTCTTTCTTCATCTTACCATCATTACAGAAAACACATTTTGTTCCACCTGCCAAGAAGAGAGATTAGTATTTTCCTATGAACGAGTGAAGGAGAATCACAAGTCACCACAGAGTAAGAAAACATAAAGGCCAGACAGGTCTAAGTCAAATTGACTAAGAAAATGGAGGGAGCCAACGATACGCCTACAGTCACGCAGAAACACAGAAAGGGAACATTGGAGATCTCTGATTCTCCATGAACAGGATTTATGCCAACTAGCAATCAGGGTTTAGTTATTTCTTTTCACTCCAGTGTTTGTATTTTATCTTGTATTTTGAATTCCCTGAGGACATCTTGTCCTCTTACCTTTGTAATTGAATTAATTATCAAGGAAATATATGTTTTTCTACAAAACAATTATGAATCTAAACCTAGAACTCACAGTCGAGTAGCAAATGCAATCCTCAAATAAGAAAGCAATTATTTGCAAGCACAAAGAAGTGATTTGAAATCTTCTCATTTCTCCTGGAAAATGCATGAAATCATTGTATATGCAGGAAAATGTTGTCCATAATGCACGAAACTGAAACAGGAAATTATAGCAAAAATCAAGAAGCGGAAATATTGTAACAAGATGTGAACCCGAAAAATGAAGCAACATGAAGATTAAAGACCGAAGGAAAAATGATCTAGTGTGATGTACAAACCTATTGCAAGTTGCGAAGCTAGTATCAACATAGTGTTAGTTCATCCTACAACTTCAAGTACTTGGGTGTTTGGGGTACCATTTGGAGATGGCATTTTGCCATCTCGATTTTAAATTTCCAACTCTACATCAAACTTTCACTCCCTTTCATTTTCAAAAAACTCAAACTTTAAAAGTCCGTAACTTTATCATTTCAAATCAGAATGAGATGAATTTTAAGTCAAAATGCTCGTAACGACGACACGAACAAGACAAGATCCATTTTGTATATTTTTTTCCGAACACATTTCAAATTTTTGCACTAATTTCTATATCACAGAACTTTGTCAAAAGTTTTCCCCCCAAACACACATTTCCAACTTAACCTCCAAAACACCATCTCTAGATATTAACCCAAACGGAAATTTCACAAGCCTTCTTCTAAAGATTCCAAATGACCGTCATCTCAACTTTTTTCTAATAGATGTACGTTTTTCTGTAATTTAAAGAAAAAGACAACAAGAAATAAAAAAGGAAAAGAAAAGATGTTCTACTTGTCTGAGAGGTAAAATTATATGATCTTGATAAATAGCCACTACTCTCTCTGGCCAGAAAATTATTTTATTGCATACCCTAGTCTAATTGTATGCGTTAAAAAATCATCCCAAGAGAATGTCACGGTGAGCTGCACCATCTATTACTGTTAATTAGTCCCCCACGTTTCGGTTCACCGAAAAATCGCTTCTTTTATGTTAGAACTAAAACAGTGGATTTCTAAAACCAGTTTGCTGAACGTACAGATCCGTTCCTACCTTGAACCTTGAACAATTTCCTAAACAATCCGAACCAACATATGCTTAAATATATTTTGATGTCTCAAATAAATTTGCTAGATCCCATGAAATCAAATTAGTGCATATTAAAAATAAAAAAAATAAAAAATAAAAAAAGCAAAGCTGACTTCCATCAATAAATCATTAGAGACCACTCTAAAGAAATATATCTTGTAGTTTTCTGAAAATTTTACTCAGCACCAGTAATGAATGGTGCCTCCAGAAGTCGCTTAGTCAGAGAAGTGGCTTCAAAGCTTCAGCAATTGCAATGAAGGAACGCAACACAAGCTAAGGTTTTTTAGGTCAACAGACACCCTTGAAAAGGCTATGATCTGCCCCTTATCCAGCCATTTCTCTTCCGTTATGTTTTTAAAATCCAATGACAAAAAACTTACGATCCGGTCTACTTGTCATTATACAATCTAGTTATCATCTGTCTTAATAATTTTTCAAGGTGCCAAAGTGTGAGGCATTCCTTTTAAGGAATATCATCAAATTTCTTACTACACAACAGTAAAGCCGCAAATCTATCATGCATTCAATAGAAGTTGAAATTCTTACAACAGTTTTTCTGTTTATTCCTTCTTTTTTTTTTTGTCCCCCCCAAAGATATTGACAAGGTGGGACCTTTTTCTTTTACCCCAAATCACAAGAATTCACTCTATTTGTCATATCTAAACCAAGTTTATACTCCTAATGTCATCATACAATTTACTTAGCAAAGCATATATCAATAGTCAAATCCGCTCCAAACATGACCTCGGATATCTTTGGTAATAAGCATGAGTCAGAGTACCATCTTTTGTACATTCTCATGTTATAACTAAGACAACCTTTTTTTTTTTTTTTTTTTGCCCTTTTCATTGATAAAATAATCAATTACAAGGAAAAAAGAGGATGAGACCTCCTCAAAGAAAAGAAAAAACAAGGTGTAAAAACTTATTAGTCTAAAATAGGAAAATCAAGGAAACAATGTAATGCAGCAAATACTATGAAAAACAACAAATTCTAAATTATAGCAAATAACACTAATTATAATAATTATACTAATAAAAATGATGAGGATAATACTAATTAAAAAAAAAATAGAAAAGTTGCATACCATTTCCAGCACAGCGCTCACAAGGCACAGGATCTCCCTACGAAACAACCAAAAAACTTACTGACCAAAAACACGAAAACCCCATTTCTCTGCATCAAAGTTACTTTCTCGGGAAACAAATAGAACTAGAAAATGAAGCAAATTAAGAAATGGGAGAGCAGAAATTCTTGGTATTACCTTAAGGCCAAGAAAGAGAGAGAGAGCAATGGTGGCCAAGACACTGATAGTGGCAAGAAAAGTTTGGGTATCCAAGGAGGCCTCGAAGCCACTGAAGAGCAAAACTGGGTAAACAAAGAGCCTGGTGGGTTGTGAGTTTCCGAGCTTTGGTCTTGGGATAGTGGCGGAGGAGCGAGAGAGGAGGGGAAGTTCTGGTTTTGAGGAGAGAGAATGGGTTATAGAGAGAGAAGTTGTTGGTGTTGAAGATGATAAAGAAGATGAAGAAGAGGAGAGAGAAGAGAGAGGTTGAAGAGAGTAGCAGGAGAGAGTAGCCATGGATAGAAAGAGGAATATGTGGAGCTCAGTTTTGGTTTTGTCTTTTTGAGTTTTTGGGCTGTTGTTTCCGCTTTGTCTTTTCTCACTCCCACCTTACCTCCCTTGTAATTAATTAGACACCCTTTTATTTTCCCTTTTTTTAAAAAAATTCATAGTAAATAGTATTTTTTAGAAAATAATTAAAATAAATACTAAATTATTTTTAAGATATTAATAAGTATAAATAGCAACTTTATTAAGTACTTTTATTAAATTTATTTTTTACATAGTAAATTTATCATTTATCTATTTCTTTCAAATATTTTTAAAACCTACTATTTACTTTCATATATTATGAAAACTAATTTTACTTCTTTTTCTTTCTTTCTTTCTTTCTTGGTTTGTAACAGATTTTTTTTTTTTTTTGAGACATGTGAAAAATAATCTTTTTAATATAAATATTCTAAGTTTTGATAAATTATAATTTGTTTGGATCATACTTATTATATTAGTATTTGAATTAAATATAATGAATGTTTTTTAATATGCGTTTGCATGTCACATGTTTACACTCAAAATGTATGCATTCAAATGGAGCATCCGTTTTAATTTCATTGAAATACATTTGAGTGTTTTAAAAAAGTGTGTATTTAAATGGTAAATAGTATTTGTATTGAGGTTTGTTATTATATATATATGTGTGTGCGCTTAAATACAAAACACTTGTATTCCAATGAGATATGCATATGGATATAAACTTTGAAATACATTTGAGTATTTAAAAAATGTGTATATTCAAATGGTTAATAATGTTTGTATTGCAGTTTGTTCAAAAAGGTGTGTATTCAAATACAAAACACTGATAACCAAAAAGAATATTGTATTATAGTATAAAAATATTCCAGTAGAATGCGAAATCCAAATGCCCCATCGTGATTGTTTTTGTAAGTTTCATGATTTCCTTCATTTAGTATAGAAATTACGGTGTTAATCTTAATATCAAACTCTTATCTGCCAAGAAAATAATTTATTTAATTTTTTTCAGACCCCAAAGTGACAATATTAACCCTGACATTTATTTTTAATCAATCCTTGAATTTAATAATTTTAACAACGTCAAAATGACGAGGGGCACCAATTGAAAGACAACAATAGAGTAGTTATTCCAGTTCGCTCTCCAACAGCTCGATGGAGCCCCTTTCTTTTCCCGTGGTGATATACCACTCGACTCACACAAACTCTCCAAAATGATTAACAAAATATGACTCCGTTTGGAGCTCAAGTTCAAACATCAAGTTTGAACTCAAATTTTTGTCTTCTTCTGAAAAAGCTTTTTGTCTTTTCTAAAAAAGTTTTTTGTCTTTTCTAAAAAATCAACAAAATTTACTATTTAAACTTAAAAAATTTAACTCAAACCCAAACACCAAACGGACCCTACAGTACATGAATTTCATAGTCTATCAGGCTGACTTTGATCGTATAGAAAAAAAAGTACGATAATATGACATGGTACAGAGTTTATCCCTAAAAAAGGATCAACAATTTTGATCCGAACAATAACATTAATATTAGATTTTTGAAATTTAATGGAAATAATTGCATGCCCATCTCGTAAAACTTGATTCCTTCTTTGAGTGATTTGCCTTCGTAAGGTGCACATGTCATAGAAAATATAACCATACGGCTCTAATCAAGCTTCTTTTCAGAACTTCTACTCACCATCACCATCAGAACTTCAATCCATAATATTTATCTAGCATCTGTGAAAGAAAATTGTTAACATGGATAAGAGGTATGAAAGAAGATATCCACTATTACGCTACCAATTCAAATAGGCATATCCAATTTTGAATTGCACCAAATTTCAGATATAACTATCAATTTCTAAAAAGTATTATCCCAAAAGATATCTGATAGATTATTTATCTTTGTACACATTGAAGTAAAATATTTTGTACATAAACAACCACTCATGAAAGAAAGGAGCTAAGATGAATATTAGAGTTTATCCCTGCTGTTAATCTGCTATGAAGTTACTAAAAACTAAGGTAAATGTATATCAAAGAAAACGTATGAATATGAGCAGAAAAAATATATTAAAGTGGTTTTCCATTTCCTGACTATGCAATACTGATGTCTTTCTTGTCCTAAGTATGCAATATGGAAATATCAACAACAAGATTATCATTGGATCGGATGAAAGACGGACCTTTTTTGTTACATATTTTGAACCTCTTTTTTCAGCTCAACAGATTTACTGGTCCGTCTTCTAGATACAGTCCCGGTTGACATAGACCACCGTTTACGTACTCCCTTGAAATACAGTTACACTTGATTTGGCCATATTTTTCGACAATGTCTTTCCACCCAAGCTAAAAAAATCATATATATACATTTTTTTTTCTTTTGGGCTCTAAATCCCCATCCTTTTTCTTCTCAAAAATTTGTGCCAATAAAACTCATCAAAGGACAGGCGGTTTGCTGCAACAATAGAAAGATCTGTTAGAATGAATGAATGTAGATGTGATACAGTAAATCAAGCAAACTATAACTTTATCGTAAAGTTGAATCACTAAACCTGGATTCGGAGATAGCAGTTTTAAACACACGTCAACACAATCCGGATTCAATCCGGGAAGGATTACTTGAGAAAATGGAAGACGTGTACTCGACTTTATATTCTTTAGTACCTGATCGAATGGCAAAAAACTCTACAAGGTAATGGATCTTGCGCATCTTAAGGTTCTTTGCCTTTCTTGGAGGGAAAACAAAAAAAAAAAAAGAAAGAGAGTAAGTTAGTACCTGAGCATTATTCCTACCACGGAAAGGGGGGTATCCATTAAGAAGCTCAAAAAGAATTGCGCCAACACTCCACATGTCGACCTACAAACAAGACCTACCTCTAAGTTTGACCTCATTTATAAAACGGTAGAGAGAAAAAGAGAAAATTTTGAAAGGTTCTTACTTTTTCATCATATCTTTGGAATCCTAGAACTTCAGGAGCCATGTATAATGGGGATCCACAGACTGTCTCAGCATACTCGCCTGGATTCACACTTCTGTCATAGCGAAAAAGGACAACCAAAAAAGAAGAATCACAGTGCCATTATTTTCTTGGCTAAAAGTCAGAGGGAATTTGGGAAATGAAAAGAAAAAAATAGGTAGGATTGCACCACCATTTTTCTTACATTAGAATTTACCTTGAGAAACCAAAATCAGCTATTTTTAGCACCGGATCCTCCTCTGTGCCAGATAATAGAATATTCTGATCAAAGGATAAAGCACCAGGGTCATTATTTCTAAAGAACTCTATAACATAAATTATTTTCTATCGAAATAAATATCTAAAAAAGCCTCACTGCGTCAGGTAGGAAACCTCGGTAAATTTTCAATTTCCCCTTTTTAATTCCGTAGTTTATACAGTTTCTTATAATGAAATTGGCTCAAGTTGTCAAAGGTTCAAACTCGAGAGAAGCATAAGAAAATCTATCATTTGCAAATAAAAACATCTTCTTAGGACTTAATCTTTACCTCTGGTTTCAAGTCCCGGTGAATGATGTGGTGAGAATGCAGTATTTCCAAACCAGCCCCTGCAATAGGGGAGTTTGATGAACGAAACAAAGAGTGGCAATAATAGAGAACAGCTAATAAAGAAGCTACCAAGTTGTTGCATAAATCTTCTCGCAATATGTTCCTGAACTCTCCCATGCCGATGAATGTAGAAAGCAAGATTTCCACCAGAACAAAATTCCAGTACGAGAAAAACGCAATCTTTATCCTGTGGTTGTCAATTATTAGCCTCCTCTTGATTATAACGAATTGAACAATTTGGATTTAGTTGTAACATGCAACTATGCTACAAAGAACAAAACGTTGCTTTCTTCCATTCTCAAACTTTTCCCTAGTGGCCGCAAGAAAGAACTCACAAATGATATGCTATTTGCCACCACAATCATTCAATAGGAAGGAGGGAGAGTAGAATAGATGGATAGATTTAGAAGGATTGAGAGGAATACTAATTTGGTTAATTACTCTGTTGTCCTTGTTAATCATTTGTAATAATATTTTGAAGGTAAAATATTCTTTTTAAGTTTTTATTGATGGATTTCTTGAACCCTCCCATTGGAGGGATGATACTTTGTGGGCCTAGAGGGAAGATTCTATCCCTCCATCTCTTTATTCCGTCCTCTCCTCCCTCAACCAAACAAGGGATTAGCTCTTTCCCTCCCAACCGATCTTCTGTCTCCTCTGTCCTACATAATTTAATTTTCAGATTCACCTTTCTGTTTAAAATGATCTCCTGCTCAGAGCAATTCTCCCCCAAAAAGTTGGAACTACGATCAACGGACTCCAACTGAGGAAAATTACCGGTAGTAGGATCACTGAAATTTCATCCGCATACAACTTTAACAATCAAAGAGAGAGCTAATAATTGACATGAGTTTTATGTTAGCCTCTTCTTCCATCTGCTCCCCGCTTCCCTTTGGGTGCCCTTTTTCACTCCACAAATTCAAGCTTTCACATATGTGGTAACGGGGCAAAGGCGGGGGTTCAAAAGAACCATGTTTGAAAACTTCTTCAAACGAAAACAAGCCAATTTTTCTCCTTACATGACAAAGTTTTATTGCTATCACAATGCATAATACTTGTTTCTTTCATATAATTACAAAACTCATCATTACCCTTAGATTTTAGCTAAATTCACAACCTTGAATGCTGTATTTCATTAATAGAATTGAGGACTAACATTATTCTGCTAAAAGCAACTTTGTGGGCAACATTTCCGAACCATCTAAATCAACTCTATTTTTACCGCAAATACCTAATTGAATACAGAAAACCACCGTAACACAATCCCAGTTCAAAACATATGCCTCGTATACGAAAGGTAATTTCCTATAAAAAATGCAAAACATAATCACCTTCATTGCTATCAACACCATTCCTATAACAACTATCTATATACCATTCCTCACTTGTTTAGACCATCACCAAAACTTAGGCATAATCTTTCTTGGATTGCAGTAACGGAAAACCACTACTTCCCTTACAACTTTGACTCTCACATAACCATCTAAAATCAACTCCATTTTAACCATATAAGAAATAGGTCTTTTTACAATTAAAAAAAAAGGGTCATATGGATAAAGGGTGGTCTACCCAGATAACCCTGAGGAGACAATGTATCCGCGTGATATATGGATCCCTCACGGAGTGAGTTACCTACATACCCCGTTTATTACGATGGAACTGACTCGAACCTAAAACCTTATCAAGCAATGTTACCGCCGAGCTTAGGTGGTATACCATATACAGGCACGGTGTCACATTGTAACTAGTGGAGGCTTAACCCCCCACTCACATTATTTTGTTCTTTCAAAATTTTACATATATTCTTGTTATTTTGCCAAATAATCCCCAAAAAAATCAAGAAAAATCATTTATCACCCCCTCAAAATCTTCATGCATTTTAGTTAGGCCCATAAGAATTGAGAAAATTCAATTTGGCCCCAATTCAAATCTACACATACTTGCATCAAACTGAAATATAGCCCCTCTAAAAACCCAAAACTTCTCAATTTTTCTCCTGAAAAATTTAGATAAAAAAATATTTTCAAGACCCAACTGAATAAAAATCGTGACTTTGTCACTGATCAAATAAATATCTGGAAGGACCCAGAAAATCGTAATTAACAAACAGGGAGTGAAAACGAGTCAATTAGTAAAATGATACCAACAATTTTTATTAGTAAAACAACTTCGGAACGACGGAGAACAACCGGTTTCTTAATTAGTAGTTCTAGTGTTAAAATGAAAGAAGGATATTTTAGTAAGAATCGCCCAAAATGAATCAGGAAAAGAAAATTGGTAGGGCAAAAACAGGAAATCCCAAAGAAAAAGAGAAGATGAAAGAGAAGGAAAGGCGAACCCGAAAGACATGGAAGAGGCGAACGATGTTGGGGTGGTTGACGGAGGAGAGGAAGGTGAGCTCGCAGTCCAAGCAAGTCCTGAGATGGCGGTTGAGTCTTGACAGATACACCTGCTTCACCGCCACCACTTCCTCTCCATTCACGATATGCTGCCCCTTCCACACCGTCGAGAAACACCCTTCTCCTATCTTCGACTTTATCACGTACTCTCCCACTGTCATGGGTTTTGTCGGATTTTGCCTTGTCTTTTTTGCTTCTTCACCTTCCTTCTCATTTTCATTTTCCATTTCCATCTCCATCTCCATTTCCATCAATGGCCAGCCTTCCTTATTTCTTACTGAATATTTGATTTGATTTGATTTTTTATTATTATTATTATTATTGTTTATGTATTCTGTTGCTTTCTTGTCTCTTCGTCTGGATTGAGATGGCTTTTATAGGCGGATGGGTTTCAGATGATGCATTTTTCGAAAGTTTAATAATAAATTCTAATATAAAGCTTTAAATATAATAATAAATAATATAATTAAATTTATAATCCTATAATATTTATTAAAAAAAAAATTAAAAAAAAAACTTATCATTCTTTTGCTTCTTTCTCTTTCTAATATAAAAATATACATATAACTTTATTATTAAATTTAATCATAAATCTGATTTTTTTTTTAATCTAAGGAAATGTAAGAATTCACTAAAAATATGTTATAATTTATCATTTTTAAACTTCAAATGTACCTATAAAATATGTTATTTGTTACAAAAATTTTTTTTTGTGATAAAATTTAAGGCCCATCTGGAACTTTTTGTAATGATTTTGTTTTGAATAAAAAAAATGAAGAATGTTTTAAAAATGACTTTTTGATCTTTTTTGAAATTGTGTTTCTACAAAAATTGATTTGAGTATAAGAAAAAGTAAAATTGTGTTCTTGTATGTTTCTAAATTGAGTGTGTATTTAGAAAATGAAACCGAAAACGGAAAACTACTTTATTTCATTTCGAATTCTTTAACAAAAAATGAAAATGATTTCTTATTTTGGTTTCTGTTTTCTAACTTTGTGCAAGACAAATTTTATTTCAGATTCATTTCCAAACTAGTTTTATTGGAAACCGAGAGATTCCTTTCCAAAAAGTTTTAGAAACATTACCAAATGGGGCCTTAATGGTTCATTTGTGAATACCATTATCGAATATTGTATTCAAATATAATGCAATAAAATCTAATATGCATTTGGATATTTTCTTCTTATATTGTATCCAGATGCAATGTGTAATTGGGTTGTTGGAAAGAAAAAGTATGTGATATAATTGATAAAAGTAAATAGAAAGAGAGATAATCAATTATGTGATTAGTAAACATTTTAAAAATGAAATGATAAATAGTAACTATTGTTGACGGGTAAAACTCGCCTAACAAATTCCACAATGATGAGGATCCCTGAGAACTATCATAGCTACAAGACAACAGAAAACAATAAAGTAAAAGAATGTAGAAAATAGAACACGGAGTTTTATAGAGGTTCACTGCCAATTAACTACTTACATCCTCTCTACCGTTTAGGGGTTTCACTATCTTTTTCATAATTACAAGTGGTGTAATCTGCTAAGTTGTTAGATGAGGTTTCCAAATGCCACTTTACCATTTATTTGTAGCCTCATAAACAACAACCCTTTAAATAATATTTTAACTAATTGATGGCTCTTCGTGGATGCACCAAAGGTTAACTATTTGTAGACCCAAAGTTTCCTTAAATCCCAACCACTGATTCAGAAAAACTGCCATCTAATAGTTTAAAGCTACTCATTAGATCAATAGTCAAGACAAAAGGGCAGGAATTCAAAAAATTAATCGACAGTTGAGATTTTGAAAAATATGAAACGACGTGACCACAATCTGAAATGATGTGACGGTTCCAAAATCTTAGGTACGTGTCAATGGCAGCGTAATCATAGCATAACCGTCAAGCTAAACAACAAAGCAAACCATGAATCTTGGTAACTAGTAGCCCGAAGCACCTCAGGGTACCGAATTCGAAATTATTTTGGAGTATCGAGCTGGATGGGGGAAAAATTATAAATAAATAGTCTAGATCCTCGAGATACCGGACCACTAACGTGATTTGATTTGCAAGTATTGATTTCGGTGCCTAGTGATCTGGGATACACGATTTCAGATATTTGGATCTCTAATTATCAGTCAAGATTATTCGTCATCTACAATCAGAATCTATAATATTGATGATTATCTCTACCTTTGAATTCAAAAAATGAAATTTTTATATTTTGAATAATAGTTAAGGGTTATCTCTTAGTAGGATACAAATACATGATAAATTTCTTCTAGAAACCCTAAGTCACATTCTACAGAGTACACCACGTGTAATTCCGAAACATATAATGAAACCCTAAGCTCTAAGAGAGGACGTAACTAGCCAATTTGCGGTGAGTCTCTATAAATCTCTGTGTTATTTATTTTTTACATTCTTTACTTTTACTGTTTTGTATTGTATTGCAAGCATGATAGTTTTCGGGGATCCCCAAACCGCGAGATTTATGTGGTGAGTTTTACCCATCACTAATAAATCCTAACTAAGCTAAATTTAATTAAGTTTTTTGCAATGTTTTGGAGGTAAAGACTATAGTGAGACAATTTAATAGTTCAAAACTGATTCTTTGATGTTTTAAAGTTCGAATACTATAATGGGATTAAACCGATAATTCAATAATTAAAAATGAAATAAATCCTACTAAAAGGAACCACTTATTGTTGTCATTTTCTTTCTTTGAGGATTTATTTATTTATTTATTATTATTTGTATGAAAAGCGAGGTTGAGTGGTTGTTTTGGCTATTCCTTTTACAAAAATCTTGGAACTTTCTTTTTCTTTCCTTTTGTTTTCTTTTTTTAGTTAAAAGGCTGTTCTTCTTGATCTTCTTTATACACACACACACGCACACACATATATTTTGATTTAAAATAGTCATCATTGATCATTGATTGACATTGATCAGTGATATTGTTCTATCAATGATTAATAACCAAATTTATTAGTGATGGACCATCAAATAATCTATCATTAACATAGTATTTATAAAAACAATAATTTTATACATAAAGAAAACTTGGAATACTTATTAGAAATTTCTCTATATACTTTTGTTTTTGTTTTTGCTTTTTGTTTTTTTGCTGGGATTTGAGACATCCAGTTAGCATTTACGTTAGAATGAAATTCAATGGTTTACATTGGAGGGAAAGTGTGCAAGGGAGCCAAATTACCATCAAGGTTATTTTGAATGTAAAACTTCCATTCAAATCGTACGTCGACGGAACTGAGCCGCAACATATTCCATGGGGAGATCCATATGGATGATATCGTTTTGTCATTAGCACGGAAAACATCAAGGAGCTTTAGGGCCCGTTTGGACCTCCGGTTCGAATTTAAATTTTTCAACTCAATTTTTGTCTTTTTCCCCAAAAAATTTTTGTCTTTTCTAAAAAAATCAACCAAAATTACTATTGAAACTTAAAAATCTTAACTCAAAATTTTAGTAGCTTATAGTTTGGGTCTCATGTAGAGCCAAGATGACGAGGATCATTTGAACGTAAATGGGAATTCTTCTAAGGCCGATGCAATGGAAAACGCTAAGAAGGAGAAGAAGAACATGCCAAAGAATTCCTTTTATTGCTCCGAAGAAGAAGATTAAGAAGAAAGTGAATCATGAGGGAATTTTGCTTCCATTCTGACAGGAAAGAAGTTGTAATTTCCTTTATCATAAGCACGACCATGCAATGTCTAAGAACGTGCAATGCGAGTAGTTAATTACTTTACACCGATTATTGAACAATACACATTTTGAATATCAACTACATGACATAGTGCCAGACAAAAAAAAAAAAAAATGTAAGCAAGCACTTATTTAACAATCTACTAAGAAAGAACTTGTGCTTACAAGAACACTGGATTAGGAGGGATGGGAATTTCTACAGTACCTTCTAACATAAGCAACACTTTCTTCATCAAGGGGCGTCTTGACGGCTCATCCTGGATGCACCAAAGTGCAACTTTCACCATTTCTTCCAATTGTCTCTTATCTATCTCTTCATTTCCCACCAATTTAAGCAGCTCGCCTCTCTCAAAGCAATCATAGACCCACTCTTCCAACACAGCTTCTTCCTCGGGAAGAGTCCAACTCAAATTCCTTCTGCAACATATGATCTCCAGCATGACGATTCCGAAGCTGTACACGTCTGCCTTGGTTGTAATGGGTAATTTCCGATGCCACTCAGGGGCAACATACCCTCTTGTCCCTCTGATTCCAGTATTAGTTTTGGTTTGGTCTGGCTTTAGCAATTTTGCCAATCCAAAGTCTGAAATCTTGGCATGCCTATACTCATCGATGAGTATGTTTTGAGGCTTAATGTCGCAGTGGATGATTTGTGTTGCACACTCTTCATGGAGATAAAGAATTCCACTCGCTATACCACAAGTGATTCCCAATCGTTCTTCCCAGCAGGGTTTGTTTTCTGGATTGAAGAGCATATCTGCAAGCGATCCGTTGCTCATATACTCGTAAATCAGAAGCCTGTTTGACCCTTCATAACAATATCCTAGTAACCGGACTAGGTTCTTGTGATGGGTTCTCCCAATTGCTTTCATCTCATTCTGAAACTCTCTTTCTCCTTCCTCCAACACTTTTCCAAGTTTTTTGACAGCAACTTCCTTTTGACTGTTCAAAATAGTCCCTTTATAAACTGTCCCAAATGATCCTCTACCAATTTCTTCCTTGAAACCATCAGTCATTTTCTCTAGTTCTTCGTATGTAAAAGGCATTATAACCCCGTCGCCCAGCAATTCGACGTCTTGACACCTACAGCTCTTCTTATTTATCTCTTTATAGGCATGAAAATTTCTTTTCCGGAAGACAACCACAGATATGACCAACATAATAGAACCAAAAGAAATTAGTACGATGCCGATAATTAGGATGTCCTTCCGATATCTTTCGTCACTGTCTTTTGGAACAGTTGTTTCTACAAGTGGCGTGGTAGTATATACCTTGATGAGGGTAATATCCGAAACTTCTAGCGTTCTGCGCCCGTTATAGCAATGGAAGCTTAAGCTTTCGGCACTCTCCGTCTTTATAAAATGCAGCCTCACAATTGCAATCATCTGAACAAGCTTGTATGCATCCTTCTTTCGCTTCCACTTGCAGAACTGAATAAGCATTGTTCGCCCAAATTGTGTTTGAAAGTACTTCGATGTCGTAAGCAACACTGTTACTTTTGTTCGCACAACTATATGCAACGGAGGTGCTCTCGCAGCCTGAACTCCAATTTCCCTTCTCCACAAAGTCGAACCCCGGAAGACATGTACAGTCGGCTTCTTGATCATTATTGACACAAAACGCGTTTATTCCACATATGCCTTTGGGATCGCACTTATCATTAGAAGATGACCATTCGATCGACCAGGTGCTGTTGCTTTGCCTCCGATTGTACGAGTACAAACGGAATATCCCATCTACATCGATTCTCATTAGATAAGTTCTGTCTTTTGTGGGATATTCTCCATTTGTAATGTTCTTAATATTCACTCCATTAGAATTCAGCAAGTAGAGCTGGATATCGGCATCAAAAACTAGGCTCATGTTGTCTCCTCCCCCGACCGTACCCTACTCATAGTAGGCATATGAAGGAGTTCTTACAGGATACTGAACTAGGTTGCCATCATTTTGCATCTTGAGACGAAAACGGCCTGATGAGTGATCAGATTCCGAAGCACTCGAAACCAACTGGTTACCTGCTCGGAGACGTTGAGTAGGCAAAAGGGTGTCCGTCGGGTTGTTGAAGCTTTCCCATATTATCCTCCCACTGGAGCTATAGAGGATCAAATTGCCTGAATCTAGCATGGAAGCTGAAGATGCTGGCTGATCACGATCTCCGATGTACTGCTCGTCGCCTGTCGTTGATCGCAGGACAAGTCTTCCTTCACCTGTGAACTGCAAAGTGGCATTGCTGGTGACCGGTGGGGAGTCACGATTCGCAGTCCACACAACGGTCTTTTGGGGAATTCCCGCCATGAAGATGCCGACGGAGAAGCCATCGCCTTGCTTGTAAAATCCGAAAGCAAAGAGACTCGAATTCGACAACCATGAGGAGTTCTGATCATGAGGTGTTAGAGAAGAGCCAAGACTTATGTTGGACTGTCTTTGTTGAGCTTCAGAACCAGCAAATAGTAGTATAAAGGCAAGGAGTGGTGGTAATCTGAGATAAACCATTAGAGAGTGATTTGGTGTTTCTCTATTTCGTATCTCTTTCAAAGGTATGGTTGTGAGAAAACTCCAAATCTGAATTGCTTTAAGTAATGAAAGAAATTTTTTTTCTCAAAAGATAAAAACCAAAAAAGGCAGAAAGATAAAAGGGAAAAGGAAGGTTCCAAACCGATTTCCAATGTTATGCAATAATTTTTCCTCTCTTTCTGCTTATCAATCAAATTTATATAAAATAATATATATGTCTACATCTATTTTTTTCCTCTGTCCTTTCTTATTAGAAATAACTTTTTTGTAATCGACCCGTTCAATTACTTCTAGAAAGCTTTAAAGTTTTTTTAGAATGTTGAACATCTTTTTGACTTTAAAGGACCTTTTGGGCTATACAAAAAAAATTTGTCCTTGTGGATATATATAAATACATAAATGATATATAATATATATATTTAGAGAGAGAAAGTCCTGACATAATTATTTTCAAAGATATGACTCTATCAAGTTGGTATACTAACGTGACAAACGCGTTTGACGGTCAAAATCCGTCTTAACAAAATCTATGGAATTTAGAATTCTGTCAAACCAATCACACAAGTAGAAAACAGAAATGCAGAAAAATATAAGTCTAACAAAATCTATGGAATTTAGAATTCTGTCAAATCAATCACACAAGTAGAAAACAGAAATGCAGAAAAAAAAAAAAAAAACGTGCAGATTTATAAAGATTCACCCTTAGCGAATAACTACATCCTTTTTGTTATTGTGGGGAGTACTCATTATATAGAGCAATTACATCCAAAGCTATAATTGGCTAAATGACTTGGCGTCTTTTGAGGTTTACACGCTTATTAATAGCTTTTTAAGTAGTGTTAACTTTTATTTAAATTAATTATAATATATTTGGATGATCCGGAAAATTAATATTATGTGTGTTCTGAGATCGAGTCCCTTTCCGAAATTCGAAATGGGATCGTTCTTATATGTAGTGACACCTTGAATCAGCTAAACAAGGCCATACTAGGATTAAAATACTGCTTTTGAATTATTAAGGGTGCCACGATAGAGCAATATTGCTTAGGCCAATATAATTTCTTTTATAAGCGACTAGGGCTAGCCTAGTGGTGAGGACGGGATGGGTTAAGGACTTAGAATGTCTTGTCCCAGGTTCGAATCTGGATAGGCACATAATATTAGTAATAGAGTAATAATGGAGTTATAGGGATACATGGGTGCATATCAACCAACCAACCAGAGAGAGAGAGAGAGAATTTCTTCTATTATTTTGATTTCTAATTTCAAGGGTATTTTTGAAGTCAAATTAATTGGTAATTGAGAAAATGTATAGATTTACATATTAAATGTAATCTAACGGTGTAGAAATGCAGAATTTTAAGATACATGATATACAATCTAAATAAAAATAAAATAAATGGTGTAAGAAGGTAATAACACTTCATTTTTTTTCCTTCTTAAGGGTATTTTTTGCATTTTTAGGTCAAAATCAAATGTTTGACCAAGAAATAATATAAATTTGTATACTAATCATAATCTGATAGTATAAAAATAAAAACTTCAAAATGCAAAGTAGACTTTTTGCTAAATATAGATACCAAAAGAAGAAGAAGAATAAGTGAACAACTATTAATTATTTGATAATTCTTAACAAAAGGTTACGCGATTGAAATGATACTTGATTGATCGGTAATATTTTTGTTAATTCCTGAGTCCTTTTTAAGAAAAGTAGTGTTATGGGACGAGCCTCTTTCTCTATTCCTCTTTACAAACATGTCTTGAGTTGCAAGCATGTATCTTTTTTTTATTATTATTTTGAAAGTGAGAATATTTGGACTCTACATCTAGTCGTGAAGTTAGGTGTAAAATTATTACTAGAACAGCTTATAAAAGGGTTCATAAGAAAATGATAATTCGGTTGGGTGGTCTTTTTTGATCACCTATATGAGTAAATGACTCAATTTTTTCTTCTTTTTATTTTTATTTTTTTAAGGATGGTCTTGAAAATGGTAAATCAAACCGTCCATTTGTCGTGGCATTTCTTGGAGGTGTGAATCGAGGTCTTTGGGAGAGGAATTGATGAGGAGGAGTTGTTGGAGTTGCTGAGAATCGACATGCATCTCATTGACGTTGATAGCCCGAACAACAACTAGCGATTCAGGCACAAATGGGGAGATATCCGGTGCGCCGGTGGCTAGGCTTCAAAATTATAGCCTGATTGCAGCTTGGTTAGGGATCCGGTGAAATTAAAGCTGGCTTTGGAAATTTTTGTGATTTGCTTAAAATCTTATGCGTTTTTTTTTTTTTTCTATTATTTTGATACTTTTATGATCAATTAGTGATTTATTGTAATTAATCACTGAATGACGAAAAAATCAATGATTTACATTATAATCAATCAGTGATTAATTATGATTAATCACTGATTAACCATATTAATTATACTATGTGATCAATCACTAATTGATTATTTAACAAAATTGATTGACCGTTTTACAAAAAGAAAAAAAAAAGAGAGGAAAAAAAAACTTTTTAACTAATTTAAAAAAACTTCAATCACTTATAATAAAAAAAATCTTAAAAAAAAAAAAAAAGACCATTTGGCCATTGATCTCATAAGAAAACTTCTTCCCGTGTAAGTTTTACGTTATGAGGAATGTTATCGTTTTTGAATCTGAGAATTTTAAATAAAATAAAATAAATACTATTTTGTATTAATTAGAACCCATAGTCTATTCTTTCATTGATCATTACTAAATGGGGATAAGCATTAATATTGTAGTGTATTTAAAAGGAGTTTTTCTTTCTTTCAATTGTTATTGTAGGATATGTGAACAATATACTTCGAATCTTTTTTTTTTTTTTTTTTTTTTTTTGTAATTTTGTTTTCTAGTGGCTTCTTCCTGTTGTTGTTTATTTATTTATTTTTTTCTTGCCTACAGTTTGCAGCCCTTTGCCTCTTTTGTCTTTTAGTGACCCTTTGCTTTTTTCCCCTTCTTTTTTTTTTTTTTGGCCTGCCGTGTTTTCAAATTTTCCTTTTAGTAAATTATTAATGTAGTCTCTAAACTTTAATTTTATATAATTTTAATCTCTAAATTTTTTTTGTAGCTGTAATCCCATAAAACTTTTTAAAATATTACTACAATAGTAATTTCTATTAATTTTTTGATAGAATCTGTTAGTAATTTGATAAAAAAAAATAGTGCGAACTACGAATTCCATCATAAAAATTAACAGAAACGACTACTATAGCAACATTTTTAATAATTTATGGTCATTTCAACTACGAAAAAAAAAAAGAATAGAGAATGCTCATAAAACTATTAAAATGTTACTATAATAGTCATTTCTGTTAATTTTAAATGAAATCCATTAGTAATTTGGTTTAAAAAGTGATGCTAACTACCAGATTTCGTCCAAAAAATTAACATCAAGAACTATAAAAGTAATATTTTAATAATTTAAGAGAATTATAGCTACGAAAAAAAATTTAGAGACCAAAATTTCACGAAGTTAAAAAATTCAAAGATTAACCTAACAACTTACCCATTATTTTTTCAAATCTCTTGCCTTCTCATATTACACTCGTATATTACATAGATCCTTATATAGTTATTATTTACACTCTTTAATTTTTAAGGAGGTGTCGCAATTACACTCTGAGTATTATGATATGTTCTCACTGTTGTTTCCTGCTTACAATCTTCTTTAATTTAATTAGTTCTTTTAAATTTTCACTATTAAAAATAAGTCTTCCTGAATAATAGTTCGAACTTTTTTTTTTGGCCTTCTAACAATCTTCTAAAATATTTTCTTAGTCAAATGCGATATTTACAGGTATATTTTTCCATGATTTCTTCTCATATATACCCCTATTTACTTTAATATTTTATTTTATGCAACCAAAATCTTTTTTTTTTTAAATATATTTTATTTATATATGTAACCATTCCATCAAAACACCATATTTGATTGAAATTTACATGCTTACATATTTATATATGTTTCAAAATAAATCTTTTTTTCCTGATATTTAAAAAAACAAAAAAATCTTTTTTCTTCTCAATTGTATTTCTCATCTTCGCAACTTACTCCTAAATGTAAATGTTATATAACTTTTGTATCAAATTCAAATATGTCCATATACTTGCTCTTAAATTCTAAGTTCGAATATGTATGTATTACAGTATAGATTTTTTCTTTATATATATATATATGAAATGTCTTGATTTGTTTAAAATCCTTGAAAAATAATCAACAAAACGCAAGAAGAAACTAATAGACATAATTGAAAAAAAACAACGGCATGTGCATTTGCATGTGCCGCCCTCTCTACCAGTCGCTTCAAAAATTAAGAAACCACGTTACTTTTTTCCATCAAAAACATGAAACTCGATTTTGAATGCAAGCCTCATGCCATTTGCCTAAAGGAAGTCTCTATCTACTCTCTCTGTGCAAAGCTTGAACAAAGTCGGATGGATTTCCAATGTTCAATTGCAAGAACAAGAACAAGTCTCTCTCATTTTTCTCCTCTAAACAAGTGTAAACATTCGGTTACATAAGCAAGCTCGGGTCCATAAATGTGACAAGCAGATGCTGCTTTATAAGTCGGGAGCTGCAAATCCCCTGTAGAAAATTGGAATGGAGACATAGATTGTTAGTACCAGCTATGCAACCCGTTGGGGCTTACCCGCTGAAGCCTCAGCGGGTAAGCCCCACGGGTGCGGGAGGAATGGGCTTGGGGTTAAGAGGTCTAGAGTTCCAAACCTACGTGTTTGAAGAAAACATCGGCCCCAACAACCGTTTAATAATTAAATTTAATTATTTAAAATAAAAAATATAAAAAAATAAAAAACTATGCCATCTTTAAAGCACATGCAACTTTCTGAGATGCATTAAACTTTGTCAGTGCACAACCTGCCAGCCTAAAAGAGGACCGAATTGTGAAACACAATACAAGGTAGAAAAAAATGCAACCTGGTTATTGTGAATTACAAGTTTTTTTTACTTTTTTGGTAAGAATGGTTATTCTAAAGTTCACCTGCTGCAATTTCCGATGCGACTGTGTTGCGACTGAAGTGACGTTTCAACCACCATTTACAGCGCAGCCTCCAATTCTTTCTAGAGTTACCCTCTTTAAACATGTCGGGGATCTCATTGAAAGAAACTGAACACTTTTTTTCAAGTCCACTTCCATTCCATTTTGACAACATGACATTCGGTCCTCTTTGTTCTCCGAAAGTTTCAAGAAACAGGAAGCAAACTCTCTCCATGTATTGTGGTCTGCATAAGTAGCATCAAGATGCAAAGCTATCATCTCCACTAGAGATTCAGAACTATACTCCCCTGAAAAAATATCCGAAAAAAAAAAAAAACAATTTAGAAAATACATTCGCTTAAGAATACAATCTTGTTCCTTGACAAACAAATGCACAACTTCCATAAGAACAAACAAATGGCGTAGGACAGTCCCCTAATAAAATCAATAATATCAACAAAATATAAAAATAAATAAAATAAAAAAAAGAAGAAATCTATGTATATATAGTCCCAATAGACCCTCTAAATCGTTCATCAGACTGGCAATCACAATGGTTTTAGGAAGATGTTTTGCAACCAAAAAGAACAGAAAAAACTGCTTCGGAATTCTTTCTCCATTTCGGAAATGAGTATGCAATCCAAACAAGCCCCTAGTAATAACATAAAGAAGAGCTTAAAAGAATTAAAGTTCACCAAAGATGATTAAACGTAAGAGAAAATCATGTCACGACAATGTAGTCCCAATTTTCAGAAAGAAGAAATACCATTTCGATGCATGGTTACAAGCTTTGCCAATGAATGGCTAGAAGTAGGATACTTCTTTAACATATCTTCATAGCAGGTGAAAAGCACGGTATGTTTCTACGATCAACATGCTCCACAAAGCTTAGCTCTTAATCTGCACATGTAAAGATCCACAATGAACTGATTGACATGAAGGAAAACCTCATTGCTTGCAAAACGCTAAAACAGCAATGGTGGCTAGCAGTAATTATGAAAATTACATAATTTGAACTAAATATCAACAACTGTCATTCAAAAGTATGGGTCAGGGTTGTAAACCATTAGAAGGCACTTATATTAGCTTTTACAAAAACAGTGTTTATCTCAGAGACTGCTTGCACTATACCAGAAACGATCTAGAACATAACCAGTTCAAATAACATGAACCCACATTCCAAGGAAGATTGGCAGTGACAATCAAATGAGCCAGGATTTTTTTATGTAAATCAGGATAATCATTTACTAAATCTGAGTATAGTGTTAGGGGAGACCCAACTCAAATCTCAAACCAACTTCATATGACGGTGAATTATCAACTTCTCATTGATAGATCCAATCAATTGATTGTGGCAATTTTAACAGATTAGAGTTAATGTCACTAACATTTTTTGAGTTATCAACTTTTCATTGATAGATCTACTCAATTGATGTGGGACTAGATTACATTTGGTGTCACTAGCAACTACTGTTTATTTTATTTATTTTATCAACTACTAGCACTAACAACTTTTCCATTCACTAATTATTTTTATTCAGTCTTTCCCTATATAGGCGCACTACTGTTGACATCCTTTCAAATTTCAAGTCTAAATATAGAAGCTCGCACAAAGTTTTCTTCAGGTAGAGGGTACAGTGAACACAGAAGTAGGGATGACAACGAACAACAATCACTAGAAGATAACAAACTTAAGGAAACAACAGTTCAAAGAGAGAACTTAAAATATTAAAGTTAAAAAAAAACAAAAACAAAACAAAAACAAAACAAAAACAAACAAAAAAACAAAAAAACAAATATGCCTAAATTCCTGAACTTGATAGAGCATGGCCCTAATCTTAGTTTGAATCTCGAAAATTCTCTTCTCAGTTGTCAATTCTCTTTCAGAATGAGAAAAGACTCCCCTAACCTTAGCCATCCCAGCACCAAAATAGCCACCACGGTGACATTTTTTACTTTAATTATCCGACCAGCCTACAACTTACTGCAAGTATCCTAGCAAGTTAATTGTCTGCAAAAAAAGTCATATATGCTTTGTAGCGTGCTTTCTAGAATAAACTTATTAAGACAAACTTACTTTCACGAGCCAAAGAAATTCCACCAACTTTTTAGTCATTAAAGTAAAAGCATGGAAACAAATATAATACCGGATAGGAAGTGTGGTGTTTGAAATACAGCAAAATTCATGGAGCACTTTTAGGGCCTCGTCTACTTGACCTCCAACCAGCAATAACTGCAACAGAAAGCCACAGAAATTTCATAATAGAGAAGTCGTTACATATTATTGTCATAGAGTTAAAACTAAAGTCGTGATAACACTATGCATACAGGCTTCACAAAACCATAAAAGGAGCACAAGAGATAAGAACATGTTTGATTATGAATCTCATGATAAAGAAGTAATCATATATACGCACCACTATCTTGGGAGGATATCTATTAACATGCTAACATAGGCTTTATAGGCAAAAACATTGGCCACCCGCTTGACAGGATTCAAAATAAACAAGCAAATAACATAATAGTACTTTTTCGTTTTCTCAAGAGAAATGGGCACCTGTATCAAAGGAAGTAAGGCTGCCAATACCGGTAAAGTCGAGCAAAGAGCAAGTCTTAGGTACTTGACTGCCTCCTTATAATAGTTGTTAAACATTTCCGTTTGCAAATACAAGAAATCCTCAGAATTCTCAAAAGACCGTGGCAACCGTACAGGCAATAACAATGAATCCAATCCTTCTGAAAACACAAGGATAAAATTTTCAAAAAAACATTACATTCTCGTAAACAAGTAAGTCAGATATTGTACCAAAAATGCAGAATCCACAGGGTAAAGAGATAAAAATTTGTTTGTTAAATTATGCAAACGATCAGCTTCTAGTAGACTTGTAGTTTTACATTCTATCAACTCTTCAATGTCATCTAATTTTAAAAGTACATAGTAGTTCCAATGATCAACAACGGCGTTATATTGTCATACAGTTGTTTGATTAGTCAACAATAACATGTAGTGCTCATCAACATTGGAAAGATTAAGAAAACTAAACATCATTAAGAATAAACAAAATGCTATACTCCAGCTTACAAATGTTGCGAAATTTCAGATTTACCATAGGAAGAGTCACTAATGAGTAATGACCATTTTTGGGCAGAAATCAATTTTAAAGAATAAATATTAAATATCTTCAAATTGTTTATTCATAGATGTGGGCTTGAAGGAAATGTGGCGTAGTTCAATAAAAGAAAAAAAGAAAAAAAAATCTTTGCACACAGAAGTCCAATCAAAGGTCTAAAAGACAAGAATACTTCTCCTGGAACAAAAATAAATAAATAAATGACAAGGAAATTAAATACTCACCAAGTGCAGAGAAATTTGAAGCGTACTGAAACCGATCACCAAAATTAAATATAGACCCTTCATTCCCTGTATCATCAGTAGAATTAGCATAGAATCCTTGGGGCTGAAAGTTTTGTGTAAGCTTTCCTGTCTCTATATTAACTCCCATAGAATTTTCTTCGAGTAATCTGTCACCAATCTCCATTGATGATATCCGCTCATTCTTGATAGACGAGTCTGAATTACATGGATAGTCTGTAACTGCTTCTTGAGAGTTGGTGTTATCAATTGCTGGGAGAGAAACGGCAACTTGCTCGGAGTCAGTCAACAGCATTTCTTTTGGGACAGTGGAATACCACAACTGGTAGAATGTCAGTCCTATAACCATACATGAGACTGGATCTCTATCAAATGCATTTTCTTGGATGAGGCTGAAAAATACCAAGAAACATAATAAGAAAATTGTTTTCATATGATTTGTTTTCAAAGACACTAAATTCTGCATATCAAAATACAAGAGAAAGGAATATAAATCAAAAGGAGAATACAATAGAAGAAAGCGGTTAATCACTTTTTTCCACGACTAACATATATCCAGGTACATATATATGTATAAATGATATATGTCGTGCTTCAACATCATGGAACACCTGTCCAGAAGAGGTATGATAATCATACCTTAGAGCAGCCTGATGAGCATCCTCAACATTCCCTTCCGTAAGACAGAAAAGGATGAACTCCAAATGAACCACGAATTTACCCTGCCCAAAAAAGAAAAAATATTCCATGTATGACTAAAGTAAAATGATTAGAGTGCACATATCGTGATTCGAGCTTCACAAGGATGAATTCCTGAATCAATACATTGATCAAGGAGAAACTTATTTTGCACATTCAAGTTATAATATTGATTAAGATAGTGAACGAAAGGAAATGGGGAGAGAGAGAGAGACATGGAATAGCTACTAAACAATATGCTACAGACACCAACAACTTGCACCAACGTTTTTACACAATATGAATGACAGATTTATGAATCACATAATCTCAAAGTACCTTAGGACATTATTGCTTACTTATTTTTTACTCATCTTTTATGTCTCTTTTGCTGAAAGACGACAACATGCCACTTAGGGATTACTATGCTTTTGGACAAATTTCTACCTATAGCAATAGGAGAATTAGAATCAAAAAGCAAAAGTTAAAAGTTAAAAGTAAAAAATCCAAGCTTCTCCAACTAATAATAAAGGTGAATTGGTATTGGTGCAAAGGACTTTTGGGGCCGGGATACAAAACTGGCACAATGACTAAAATGCTATATCGCCATGTGCAAGAAAATCTTATGTTCCTCGAATTGCTTGAGGACTAAATTCGTTTATTAAGCATAACAGTCAGTCAAGCATTCCCACGAACGGTTAACTGTAAAACTGAGTCAACGACTTAAGGTTAGCATAGTACAAATGCACCATAGTTCCAGATACATACCTCAACTTGTCGTCCTTTTGGCAATCCAATCTTTCTCATCCAAACATCATAAATTTTTTATTGTAGTGACATTAGAATCATCACCACTTATATGTGTAAGAACCTCCATCAATGCCTAAGAACAATTGTGCAAATCAACCATAGTTACCATAAAAAACATTATAATAACAAAAATAAACATACAGAGCAAATGTTCCAACAAAAAGAAAAGGAGTGACTTTGTTCGTTCACAAAGGACCACCCTACACTAGAACATGTGGCATAAGAAAGAGCGTAATGTGACATTAATTCTATTGCTCTGCAATAAATAAATAACTTCTTGTTATTTTTATGAAAGTAGTATTACATCTGATATAACAAACATGATTTTACACAATCTACTTCTAAATGTTACCGGTTCTTTGTGAAGGTCGTAAACCTTTACCTAAAAAGAAGCTACATACCGTATACTTGAAGCGGTTGTTGGGCAGTGTCTTGTCTTTGCCAGTCCCTTTCAACAACACGCTAAGCACGCCACTTGCTTCAGTCCAGTTTTGCTGCCTCAAGAGCTGGCGCAAAAGGTGGCTCAACCTAGCACGGTTTTTCAGCCCTCAAGTTCTTGGAACCAAGGGCTAAGGCGTAGGAGGGCTTGGTTAACGACAAAACACTGTGTTTTGTTGAATTACCAACTTGACTGCCGTCAATTGATGTTGTCGACTTTCTTTTGAGGTTGTGTCGTTCAATTGAATTTGCAACAACATTTTCGTCTTGTTGGGGCTTTGGACTTTGAACTTGGGTCATCATTTTATTTTCATTTGCCGCACAAGCCAAGTTGTGAAGCATAAGGAGATACCCGAAACCTTTATTTCCTTCGTTCCTACAATCTCAGCAATAAACATGTCATGTGAACAAATTTTTTTTCACCATTGAAGTAAGTGAAACAAATAAGTCCTTAATGTTCTCTTTTCTTTCTTTTTAATTTTATTTTTCCACTTTCTTGCCATAAGAAGCTGAATCAATCAATGAACCAATCACAAATTCCCTGAATTATGCAACTTCATTCATTTTGCCCCTAGATTTCAAAACCATTCAAAATATACAAATTAAACGCAAAATCATTCATACTACCACCTTCGTCCACTTCCGATAATCAATTTGATGGTTCTGCTGATGTGGCATGTGATTGAAAATTAACATATGCTTTTGAAATAAAAACATGATGATTTATTAAAAAAAAAAAAAGCATAAATAATAATAATAAACTAATAATCTTTAATATAAAACCAAATAAAAATCAAAATTAAAAAGTCTCTCTTTTCATTACAAGAACTACCAGATCTAAACAATCAGTCAACTCTTTTCTTTTTGGGTAAATTGTTTTTTCAATTGAACGCTCCCCGAAGTCTCAAAAAAGGTATGAAAAGAGATTAATCTCGAACATACATCTAAAATTGGAGGGATATTCGTCTTATCCACATCATGTGATCTTAATTTATTCTAAAAAGACTAAGACACCTCAAAAAAATACTGCTAATATATACAGATTTGATATAAGAACTTAAGAGTAAGTAAATGTACATATTTGATATGATATTAAAAAATAGGTGGCGTTTCTTCTTGTACATTTACTAGTCCTGGAGGAAACAAAGATTCCAAGATCCTATACTGATATGCTAATAATATACCGACTCACCTTACAATCTTAATGATTTAATTAAATCATCTAAACATGCGTGGGAAAAGAAAATGACAAAACATATGAAATGTAATGATTTTGCAATTAAAAAGAACTGGAGTCATCCAAGATCACAACAACTAATAAAATTAAGAATTAAACAACCACCACATGACATTCAACGTTTCTAGTCTATCATCTTTTTATTTATTTATTTTTTTTTTTGGTTAAAGTTTGATTTGTGTTCTTGACAATTATTGGAACTGCTTAATGAGTGTTTGTTTTTTGTAGCAAGATAACCAAATCCGTCCAATAATCCAGCTAATTTAGACTGACCCAATACAGAAGATGAACTCAAAGCTTATTGTAAAATAAAGTTAAAAAGCAGACGTTTTTCAAGTCAGTAATGCGGATCCCAAGTTACAACTAAATATCATAAAGAAAAAGGAGAGGAACTAAGAAGATAGAAGAAGTACTGGATACGAAGAGTTTGAGCTGTCTCAGGCTGTGTGTGACGCTGATTCAAGGAGAGGAGAAAGAGAGAAAGAGAGACCTGTTAAGGTCTGGCCGGAATTGAAGAAGAAGAAACCAACAGAAAACAATTTAAAGGCTTCCCTTTTACCCCCTCAATTATCAAAATCATTCACGAAACCCCTTTATATATACAAAACCATTCAAGATACCTCCTCCGTCTATTTCTACTTATCTATTTAACGGAAATGCTTACGTGACACACTATTAAAATTAAAAAATATATTTTAAGATATAAATTTTGGTTAGATAAACAAATATTAATAATTTCTAATAAAAAAACAAACTAACTTCAACAAAATAATTTTTTTCTCTCTGCTCTCTCTCTCCCTCGCTTTCTCTCTCTACTGCAAATATTTCCTCATCGTGTTGCAACTTGCAACTCATCGATGAACAAAAATTAAAAAAACATTGACGAAATCCCAAAACCACTAAGGGGGTGTTTGGTTGAAGGTAATCAAATATAATCAGATACCTGACAATCTTTTTAAAGTAATCAATTCCTAGGAATATTAGATTATAGTGTTTGGTTTTTAAAGTTAAATTTTAAAAGTTAAAGGACAGTCGTGTCTAAATTATTTAAATTTTAAGATTACCATGGTTTAGATAAGGGGTAATCTGAAACCAAGGGGGAGGTGGGTTTCAGATTACCCTTTTATAAGGATATCTGAAACCCATGGGTTTCAGATTCCCAGGTATCTTAAAATAAGATAACCTCATAACAAACATGATAATCTTAAGATTCCTATTCCTTTATAAAAGATTAAAGATTTCTCCCAAATCTCCTCCTACAGACAATCCCAAATAGAATAATCAAAAACAAAACTTTCAAAATATTTTACAATCCCAAATCCTGCCCCTTTTTTTTTTCCCCTTAATATTACAAGGAGAACAAATCTCTCTCTGAGAGAGAGAGGGAGGGAGAAGGAGATGGAGAAGGAGCGGACCACCAAGCTTTGGAGAGGCACTACCGAGCCATTACCAGCCGCATGCTCGGCGGTCTCCGCCAGTAGGCAACTTCCATTTCCTAAAGCGGAGGAGCTTCTCGGCGAGAGACGTCTCGCTCGTGTTTGTGGATTTGGGTCTGGCTAGGTTCAAGCTCCATCTCTACTGAAGAAGGGGGCCAATGCCGTCGGAGGAAGGGAAGGGTTGGGCGCCCGTAGGGCTGAAATTCGGTCCAAACCGAAGGTTCGGTTGGTTGGCCTCAG